>VZTI01000339.1:1356373-1385088 GCA_013397865.1 Struthidea cinerea | reverse complement strand
AGAGGAGAGGAGAGGAGAGGAGAGGAGAGATGGTGTTGCATTTACTGTGCATCTCATCATATCTTTTTTTTGCTACTTCTTTTCTTACATTTATTCACTGTTTGGAAAGAGAGTTCACTTCACAGTATAAAGACCAGAATACCATGTAAACAGAAGATGCATCTTTTTTTATCAAGAAACATGCTGTGAACATTTTCTAATCTGGGATGCACAAGCAGGCACACAAACTATCACGCTCTAGTCAGTAATTTAAAATTGTTGTTAGTTTCTGTCACTCAGCAAAGAAGGCATTTGCTGTCATGACAGTATCTGACATAACTAGAATTGGTTTTATAATTGTGAGATATCAATGTAATGAACTTGAAGTTCACTCTTCTGGATTCGTCTGTATCATTAACATGGGTTCCTTCGCTCACAGCACTACCCAAAAGCTACTTCAGTTCAAAGGCAGACGTTTTATTTCTGGTGACAAATTACTCTAGGGAGTAGTGGTTCTGCAGATACTTTCATTTTTGAATGTTAATAGATGTAGAGTATTAATTAACTGCATACCTTAAAATTAAATTAGACTTAAACATTTATTTTTTTCAGCTTCAGCATGACTTTAAGCAGTTTTAATGAAAATGGTATATTTGTCACTATGTTTTAATTCTGTAAGTTCCTGTTTTCCTGTATGTTGATGGAACAAAAGGCATAATTTTAAAGCAACCCAGAAGGCCAAATTCTCCACAAATCCAAGTCGCTTGTATTTCCAGAAAATCCCCAAACTAAAAAAAAAAAAACCCAAATGAATGAAACAATCGTCATACATAATTATCTGGATTAAATAAAGGCATCAAAATACAAGCATGGCTGTATGAGTAAGTGGAAAACAGGTTAGGTAAAATAGTTATGCCACATTTTATTACCAGATTTTCATGTTTTCTATGTAACTATCTAAAGCCCCCAAGCCCTGGTGATAGAGTCCCAGCCATGGTGAGACAGCTTAAGAAACTGCAAAGATATTCTCTTGATGTCTTGTGAAAGCAATCTGATCCATCATGGATACATAATATATTTTAAAAATTGTATATTTTTTAGGGGTGTGAGATTAATAGTTACTCAATCCTCTTGCAGAGGTGTGTACACTCCACACACTACATGAAACACTCATTTGTAATATAGAGTGTAAATTATAAAGCAAGAACAAAGAAAGGCCAAATGTTGATTGTCAACAAACAACTCTTCATTCCTTGCCTCAACACAGTCATTCTACAGCTGCTTCTACAGTCAGTCCTTCCAGGGGAGCTCCCACCCAGGGACTCTCGAGACAAAATGACCCCCAGGCTTCACTTTCCCACTCACTCCCCTCACTGCTGATTTTCAAAGAGCTCTGGAAAGCTCTGTCTCTAAAGATCTACCAGCTACATGAAAGTCCTACCTAAAATCAGATATTTGGAGGATTATCTGTGAGCAGCACTTGCCTCTTACTCATCTCACTTAGTCCATCTAATGCAAACAAACTACCAGAAAAATTAATGGAAGATTTTTTTTCCCCTCCTATATAAATCCAACTGCAATCACTAACAGGGAAAGTAGGAAGGAGCAGCCTAAAGGAAATGACAGATGAGATCTGGATGTAAAGAAAACTGACTTCAAAAATATACACATAGAAAACCTGTAATCAGTAAATAAAAAAAAAAAAATTCACAGTTTCTTCCCACATTCTCTCTGTTTCTCACTCACACCTCTCTCCTTTCCCGATTGTTGTTTGGCATTCAGAAATCAGAGAGCTGTTGCCACCAGTGCCTTTTCCCTCACCGCCTGAAAAAAATGGACCATCAATGGTACTTGTCTCCCTCTTTGAGACAAGAAGAATCCTCTGCCTGAGAGGCTTCACACCATTATTGCTAGCTGAATTTCACCACAGGATTTAGAGCTGCCATGGAAGCTTCCCCTGAAAGTCTGTAGGGTTTAATGTTAGGGATTTTTTTTTTTTTCCATTTGGGATTATTTTAAACTGTGCTAGAAAAGTCCATGATGCTTTAGCAAAAAGAGAGCGATCTCAGCTAAACATCTGCAAGGATCCAGCTCTGTTCTCTATTCAGACAATTAAGAGTTGTCTTCCAGAAACTTGGACTGATACCATTTACCTCCGATTGCTGGAAGATGGATTTGTGCAGGTCAGGATGGTGGTACAATGGACTTTTATTCCTCATACCAAAGATAGAATATGACTGAAACACAACCCATCACTGGAGCCCTGGCAGATGAAGAACTTGAAGAGAACAAGGTGACAATATTACAGCGGCCTCAGAGTAGTCACTCAGATGTCTGCAGGCATCACTGCAACCCAAATTTCAAGGTCAGGTACTGAGAAAGACAATGAGATAGCTTTCTGTGACGGGAAGCTTGGGACACAGCACAATTATCCATCTGAAAATTTAATATGCCAGTAGTCAAGTCTGATAACATAGGGAAATTAGGTGTTGAGTCAGTCTCTTGGTTGCTCCACCAGAAATTAAGGCTCTCCTGACAAGCTTTTAGCTGTCATTTGCAAGGCTCATGTGCTTTTTTAAAGACAAGAAGGAGCTAAGACAGATTTAAAAGTAAAAACTTAGGGCAGTCTGGAGAAAGTGATAAATTATCTCAGCAGAACTCTCTGGACCAGCTTTCAAGTGTGTCAACAAGGATATTGTACTAACAAAACAGTAAGTAAGGTGGTAACAGCCTGTATGAAAGATTTGGTTGGCTGGATGAGAGACAACCTAAAAAGATTTTAAAAACTTACTCATGACCCAGGTATGAATACCCAGGGCAAAATCCCGAGGCTGGGCCAGAAAGACAAGTAGGAAAACAACAGTGCCTACAGTCATCAAACGATGATGTGATGGGAATCTGCAAGCCAGAGCTTTGAGGCAGACCCCTAACTTGAAGGTGAGGCTGCTGAAAGGGCTTCCAGCATGTAAAACTGTTTCATTAGAGCTTAAATTTTAATTGGGTAAATTCTGAAGGACAGGAAACTCACCTCTGTTGCATGGAAGAGTAAAAGAACTGGGTGAAAGCAGAAATATATGATAATGAATCTTGCTGCTGCTCCTTACAGGGCAGGACTTTCCCCTCCAGCCTTGCTCTCGACTCAGCAATGTGAAGTCTTTCCTCAGAGCAAACTCTCTGACTTTCCATAGCCCTGAATACTTACTGCAGGATCTGCTTCTTGCTCTTCCCAGGAACCTTCTCATCTTCACCTCCACCACAGGCCTGCGGTGGAGGCATCTTTTCCCCATCTGCTCTCCCCACCCATAGCCCTGAGGGCCCCTTAGCTGCCAAAACTCAGCCACTTTCAGGGAAGCTGCATGATATCTCTGTCAAACTCTGAGGCAGGAAAAGGTAAATAAATGAAATACTCTGATTTCCTCCTTTCTGCCTGGGGACAGTCCTCAACACAGCACATGGTACCTGCACAGCAAATTTTAACCAAGAGAACATTTGCATTTTCCATCACTGCAGGCGCAGTACAATTGACTATACAAAATGCAAGGCAATGCAGAGCTAAGAAGGAACACAGTTCAAAAGTAAGCTGCAAGCAAGGCTACAGCTTCAGCTATCATAACCACCTCCCATCAACCTACTGCCACCTATCTCAGCTATTTATCGTCCTGTGAGAAAAAAATCCCTTTGAATATTTGAATTTTGGAAGAATTGTTAATGTAATGCTTAGAAAAAAATGGATTTTTAAAGCATAGCTTATACTACAGCCAAATCCAGTAAACAAGGGCTTAAAGTGAAAAATGCTATGCAAAGTCCTCTCCATACCATCTAGTATCTGACTTGCTGTAAGCATAAAACCCAACATGAAAGGCATGAAGCTAGGGATTGGAGAATACCATGAATCCAAAGGATTTGGAGAGCACAGAGAACTTCGTAGCATTGGTCCATTTATTTTAGAGGAATGGCTTCCTAGTGCTCCAAATGAATCACTTAATAGCCCAAGGGAGTGGCAGGCTTACACGATCTACTGACACCCTTTTCCCTGCAAGATATTACAGAGCACATAGATGTAACTGCTGCTCTTGGGAAGGCTGAAAACATTTCAGAGGAGTGCAAGCCATAGAAACACTAGAGAACTTTAAGAGCATTTGTCTCAATAGTGCACATCTACGGCACAATACATACACATATTTATGCCTATAATGACCACTAATCGGAAATCAAAGCCATTATACATCAACAGCGGGGCAAGTGGATGTTATTAGGCAGTGAATTTTTCCATTTTGTGACCTTTGTGCATTTCCAGTCCAGCTGTACTACTATGTTAATGTATCCTCTTACATTTAACTTTGCTCCAGTGATGTGCAAATCACTGCAAAATTTAGAATCAAAATGAAAGAGCTGGCCTCAAGGTCAACCTGGCAAGGTTTGGTGCTGGTGGGTGGGATTGATTCTTGATGCAGGCCTATTAGCCATAAGGCAGAAAAAGTGGCAGCACAAGTAATGAGGTTACTCGTACCATCTACAGAGCAAAAGCACAATAAAGAGCAGTCCATATTTTCTGAGAGCACTTAAACAATGTCCTGGGGACAAGAAGATAGAAGCTGGAATATGGGAAAATGATTGGAGGGAAATTCTTGGGGTTCAGAGAAAGGAAGAAAATGAATAATGCTTTTTTTCTTCTTTCTGAAAGTACTACAAAAGACTAATGTCTGATGAACCCAAGAGAGTGTGCTAAAAGACACACACATCACATTAAGATTTGTACTCCTGTAAGTGTCTAAACCAAACAATTTTCTGAAAAACAACAACAACGACAACGACATTTTACCAGTTTTACATGAGCTCACTCCAAATTTCTCTACTTTATGTCTAACTAAGAGCAATTAACAATCTTACATTCAAGACATTTGCATTGAATCAGTGGTAATCCACTCACAATTCACTACATAAAGTACTAGGAAGCTTCTGCAAGGGAATGCAACTAAGTACAAAATTAATTTCTTATTTTCTGTTAAATCAGTAGCAGCAAAAACAGCCTTGTCTCAGCAGTTTGGCACAGCAGGGCATGAGAAACAGCCATCAGACTTACCCGTTACAGAGAAAAGATCTAAAAACACTGCCAACATTTTTAAAGGACATATTCAGGCACACAAGAACAGGTAAATATGCAATATGGCCTGAATATAAAATCTCAAAAAGATAATTGTACGGAAATTAGAAAAGGGTCAACATGATACTATCTTTAATCAAGATAACATCACACAGCTTCACTTTGTTCTTTCCACACTCCAAAATTAAATAAATAAGCTTAGGATCTACTCATAAGCTACTATCAAATACTCCAAAGTTCACAATGCTCACCTTCGTTCACGCTTTATGATGCACATAATAGGAAATTTATATTTTTTACTTGGTTGGTTTTAAACACCAGAAGCAGGCAAAGTCTGCAGCAGTACCAGACAAAGAAAGGACAGTGACTACCTCTCAACAGGTGCAAGATGAAGCATTTGTACATAGCACAACATACGCTTCTTACCGAGTGTCCACAAAGGCCGGTGTAGACTACACTAGATTCACAGATACACAAGTCCTAGTGACTGTGGTGCCAAAGACTAAAAACCTCCATTCTTCATCATTTCAAACCCAAGGACAATATTTATGGACAACAATCATGGCAGGAAGAAACCCAAACATTCTGTACCAGGCACTAGTATTGGTTTCATCCACCTTTTAAAGTAAAGAAGTACCACTCTAAGAAGAGGATTGTCTAAAAAAACCTGTGTGCCCCACACTGGTCTCTTTAGAAATCATCACCCATTTATGAGGTCCACTGCAAAGCTGGACTCTGCTGGCCTCCCAGGAATAGTACTTAATCCAAGGGGCTTTCAGAAAGGAGGAAGTTAAGACCAGGGATGCTCTCCTCTGTTACAGGCTAAAAACATTGCTGCTCTTCTGTGAGGTGATCCACTGATGCTCCTACTGAGAAGCCCTGACCATGCTGGATGTCCTGTTTCAGGTTCTGCACAGCGCATAATAACAGTCCTCTCTTACCTGATGGATTTTTATAACCAGTGGCTTCGGTTCTTCAAGTACTTTGTATGAAAAAGATCGATGTCTACAGAGGTCTAGATTAATTCAACTGAAGTTCTGAGTACTTGAGCCACCCACTTTAGGAATGCAAGACTCCCTGAGTACTCAGAGGGAAGGGACAGGCTCCTCATGAAAACAACTGAGACCCAGGTTAGGCTTTCTCAGACAGAATTCAGCTCCACCTCTCTATACCCATTTTTTAGGAGTCAGTGACCGTTGGGATCTTAGGTCAGGCAAGTTAGGTTAGGTAGGAAGGAGTCAGACCTCTCAAGCTGTAAAATTTTGTATTATATGAAGGTAAGTGGGCAAAGCACTCCTGAGGACGGCAGAAAATGTGTATTCTAAGTACATTAATGGATGTAAAATAGAATCCTAAGGGAAATTGAAAAACCATACTAAACTACTACCGGATTATCTAAGAATAGTCTGATTTTCTAGACAACTGTAAAATTGCAAACTAGAGGGTACATCCGGAGAATGTCAGAGCACAGAAAATAAAATACTTAGTATAGTGTGTGTACTCTATGTACAGATCTTTTAAGAAATGTAATACCAGTAAATGTAGTAGAGGTTTACAGGAAAAGCTGTGAAGACATTCTGCACAATTTAAGAGACGAACAATGAAATGACGTAGAGTAAATATGAGTTGCAGGAAGATATCCAGTAATGTACACTGTTTCCCAGAACTGTCAGGTATAGTAATTTCTCAGTCACTGCTCAGAAGCAGTCTGACATTTCCCATACCTCTTCCCCAAAGTTCACTGACTGAAGGAGTCTTTTTTTTGCAGAAAGCACTCTTAATTTCTCATGCTACTAAAGAGTTATAAAAATCCTACCATAGTCTACCATGAACAATGCATTATACCTTCCACTAAGACAACTGTTTTGCTAGAAAACAAGACTTGTGTGATGTCTGTAGTGTATATTGCTACCAGACAGAAGAAGAAAAGATTTGTCTAATGTATTACACAGGTGTCAGGCATAGCTTATTATGTATAAAACATACACACCAAAAAAAAAGGCAGCAGAAAGCAACTGAGCACAGATATCAAAAGAGAGGTTTTTAACCTCCCTTCAGACACAAGTATAAATCTTCTCAAACAAAAGGTTCGTGTGCATATGTATCAAAGGATTTATCCTGCAGATCTATGCATGTAGCATTCCCACCACCCACACTTCCCTTTCTGCCTAGACACTAACGTGCAGCACAAGTGGATCCATACCCACACCACACGACATTCATCACCACAACCTGTAAAATTTCTGTTGACTCTGTCAGTGCCGTCCCCTGAAAGAGCTGTGTGCACTTTCCCTCCCACCTCCCTCTAGTCCAAGCTGTTGGCAATGACCCTGTTCCGCTGTGCCACGTCCCTCACATCACAGCCCATGCCATAGCCATATTTCAGGTGACCTTCTTCTCCTCCCCATCCCTTTTTATTTTCAAGGCCTATCTTCTCGTTCTGACTTGTCAATATGATCCTTCCCAACACTTGTAGGTAGGAAAGGACAGGGCACACAGCATCACCTGCTGTACCAGCTATAAGAAAGGCACTGGATTAATTTGTGGGGACAACAAACATACAAAACCCAGGAGGGCTGGAAAGAGGCTCTTTTCACTCTTGGCTCTTTCCAGCTGCCCCTGGTGGCTGACCCCCACTCCATGGCAAAAAGAACATTAAAAACGTCCTATTTCATTCACTACTCCTAGACTCTGTCATGCTTCCTACCTCCATCTGTATTTCTTTATGAGTGTGAGTGTTTTGAAGTGTCAGTCTCTTAGCCTCCTCAGGCAGTGAGGCAGGTAGGTACCATTAGCAGTCTGTCGAGTATTAATGCCTGTATCAACCACTCCTTTGATCTACGAACAACAACAAACCATTGCAATAAACCAGCCTTTCAACCAGACGCCAGCTTCAGAGCACGCTCTCAGTTCCATCGTCTCCCTTTCAGTGAGGCCTAGAATATTCCCTGACATTTTAAAATTAATTGGCTACAGAGCTCCTGTTATTACCATATTACCTCCAGACAAATACAGAAACGCCATCCAGTTGAGTGTGCTTGATCCTGCTTATGATAAAATTAAAGGCAAAACTCCCCTTGATTTCAATGTGGAACAAAGTGACTTTGTAAAGCAAAGAAAAACCCATATATCTGTCAACAGCTGCAGCTAACAAGGAATAATCCAGACCTAGAAAATAAAGAGTTCATATCGTAACTAAAACACTTCAAACATTTTTATCCATGGACAACCTAGTCTGTTGGAAAAGACATCAGACAAACATGTAGACCAGCAAGCTGCATTTTGGAATACAGAGCACAGCAACTACTCTTAGAATGAGACCTCAAAACCTAAAAACAAACATGTAATTTGATGGGTTAGGATTAATTTAAGATACAATCAGTTTTAGGCCACGATATCTGAATGTTTTTTTTCCTATGCAATTATAATAATAGAAACCAACACATTTTTCATTTTTTCTAAAGAAAACTGGAACATGAGACACTGAAGCATAGTCATCATTACTGTACATTTTCTATCTGATGTCACTGGATGTTAGTGAAAATGACAGAATGAAAACTTCTTGCAAGTACTAAGAGTTTGAATTCCACATTTAAATATGCTTATTCTCAACAGATTGTTTCCTCATACTTGTACACTTTTGGGGAGACTGTGACAACAAAATATCTGAAGTTTGTTGTTTTAAAAGAAAAATTTATTATGACCAACATTTTGAGGATCAAGAGTCCCTAATTTGCACTGAAGAACAGTAAAGAAAAACTGACTTATGCTAAATAATGGCACAGATCCAATAGTTCATTCTTGAAAATAATTCTGATACAATAAAAAACTTAATACTAGTGCTTTTGAACCTATGAGGCATAGCTTAAAGGGTGAGATGTCTCTGTTCCTCGACAGGTAAAACTAGCCTCAGATAAGTATCTTCAAACCAGACTGCTACTTACTGTTTCATCTTTATTAAAAGTTGTTTATGTTTTGATTGTATAAATCATAATAAGCTGCTACTATAATTGTATTCATAAGAAAGCAAAGAAACTGGGGAAACTATACCTAGGGAAAAGTAGTACTTCTGGTATTACAATCTATAGTTGAGGAACAAGATTCAGATTTTACAAAGAAGAACACATGGTGGCTTTATCTAGGGCCCAAAAAACTCCTACGTGAGGGAATAGAAGCTGCATTCAGGGACTCCGTTTTCATCTGGATCACCATTAGACAATTCTGAGCTACATATCTAAGGTTTCCTGGGGAAATACTAGCCAAGGCTAGATGAAATGCAGCCTGGTAGTTTCCCCCCGGAAAACAATTACAGGCATAAAGCAGAATTTCAAAGCAGAAACCACCCATAACAACTAGAGCAGTCTAGTTCAAGCAGATGAAGAAGAGCAAACTGGTCCAGGCTCTACCAAACAAATATAAACATAGAAGAGAGACAAGCCCTGTGACTACCATGTCCAAAAAATCCTGGAGTTGCACACAGAGATGGGCAAGTCCGGTGGTGCCTGTATGACTTCTGAACTCCACTCATACCAAGTTGGTTGTCAGTACACCTCCAGCAGAATAACTAAATATTACTATGGGGTATCACACAATCATATGGAGAGGCCTGTATATCTGCTCACATTACTGCATGAGGTTTTAATTTACTTTTTTCCTCTTTTACTCCAGTTCGAAAAGGTTTCTAGTCCTGTGTTCAAAAGGTCTTGTGAGAGTTTTCAAAGAAGAACATCTGCAAAAGTGATGGGAAATATTCCATTTCACTCTTTCACAGACAAAAGCATGAGAACAGTTCTGAATGAAGGTTCAAACCACAGTTTCATTTAATTTTAATGAGGACCATTAGTTAGACCTAACACTTTTTTGCTGCCATTGAATCATCACAGAAGAAAAGTAATTACAGTTTTTAATACTGCACTTAAAAGGAGAAATTTTTTGAATCTATTTTTCTGGTAACAAATCCTCTGTCAAGGAAGTGTCCTAAATTCATCAAGGATTAGGTTTTAGGGCATTGCAATGAAAGTCTACAGTTTAATTAATTAGTATTTATAGACGCATGCACAAGTAAGCAAGTTGGAAAACTGTTCAGTTCCGCAGGCCTTAAACCTGAATTCTGGAAGCAAGACCCAGACATGCACATCACCCTGCAACAAGGCTGTGGCCACGCGAGCAGCCATGGCCTGCTTGGATGTCTTGTCATGGGACTCAGTTCTGTTCTCCTAAGGACAACAAGAACCTCCTGCTGTCTGATTTTGTGCACAAATCAATGAAATGTTCTTTGGTCCACATACGCTACTTTAAATTGATGTTATTACTCGCTAGATGAAATGCCATTCAACTTAACCCTAGACAGTAAAACTGGAATGTCAGTGACGTTAAAACTTGATTTTTGAACAGGCATTTCCATTAGGGGTTCCAAAGCAGTGCAGGAATTCATTTCTGTGTATACGTTGGGTTTGTGTGACCAAGTTTTGGTAGCGGGGGCTACAGGGGCAACTTCTGTGAGCAGCTGCCACAGGCTTCCCCTATGTCCAGGAGACAGTGCCAGCTGGCTCCAAGAGGGTCCATCTCTGGCCAAGGCCAAGCCCATCAACAATGGTGGTAGCACCTCTGGGATAACATCTTTAAGCCAGGTAAAAAGTTTCAGCACAAGACAAGACAACAAGAGGGGTGAAAAAAAGTGTCAAACAACTATGCAAACACCAAGATCAGTGAAGAAGGGGAAGGAAGTGCTTCAAGCATCAGAGCAGAGATTCCCCTGAAGCCCAGGATGCAGACCATGGCGAGGCAGCTGTGTCCTGGAAGATCTTGGAGGCCCACAGTGAAGCAGAGGTCCACCTGCAGCCCAAGGAGGACCCCAAGCCAAAGCAGGTGGATGCCTGAAGGAAGCTGTGACCCCATGGGAAGCCCACACTGGAGCAGGCTCCTGGTAGGAACTGCAGACCCATGGAGAGAAAAGCCCACCACTGGAGCAGGTTTGCTGGCAGGACCTGTGACCCTGCAGGGAACCCACACTGGAGCAGTGGAAGGAACACACACTGGAGCAGCCTGTTCCTGACAGACTGCACCCAGTGAAAGGGACCCATTCTGGAGAAGTTTGTGAACTGCAGACCATGGGAAGAACTCACATAGGAGAAGTCTGGAGAATTGTCTTCTGTGGGAGGGACCCCACAGGAGACCCCTTGCTGGAGCAAGGTAAGGAGTCCTCCCCCTTGGGAGGAAGGAGTGGCAGTAAAAACATGTGAAGAACTGGCCACAACCTCAGGGGGAGAAGGTGTTTTTTAAGATTTGGTTTTAGTTCTCATTACCCTACTTGATATAAATAATTTAATTTCTTTGAGTCAAATCTGATTTTCCCTTGACAGTAATGGGTGAGTGATCTCTCCCCGTTCTTATCTCAACACAGGAGCCTTTTGTTACATTTTGTCTCCCCTTGTCCAGATGAGGAGGGGAATGATAGAGAGACTCTGGTAGGCACCTGGTGTCCAGTCAGGGGCAGCCCACCACAGTGTAAGGCCTGCAAACAGACAAAGACACTAATTTAACAGATTTATCACTTGTAACACATTAGCTTAAAAGCCACATACTAATGTTTCTGGTACTTTTTCTCTCAATATTAGTGACAAATTAACTTGATTGCTGTATTTTTCTAACCTTTAACCAGAAGCTAAATGTTTGCATTAAAGACATTCAGGTCTGATTCTGAAAGCATTCCTGGAAATAAAAACAAACAGCCCTGTTAGCAGTGCTTTCCTGCAGAGCTCTATCCTTCACCATCACCAAACCTTTATTAAAGTCCCAGCTTTTTGTCTGTGCATTTCAATGCAAAAAACCTACCTAAGGCAAAGGTAATGACAATCCCAGAGACTTTCCCAGCTGCTTAAGCAGGTGACAAATGGCTCTACCTGTCTTTCCTCCAGCCCCAACCTTGGGTCTCTCTCCTCTTCCCAGCCCCCGAGGCCTGCAGAAACCTAATTATCTGAAAGATTCCTTTCTGTTTGACTTGAAATTAGCCAATGGCTTCAGTAGTAATTAGGTAAGAGACTCACAGACAGAAAGGGCAACCAGAAGTCTGATCAGCCCAGGAAGATAGGCTATAAAAAAAATTATACATAGCCTCCACCGACTGAAATGATTACTCACACGAGGGAATTTCCTCCTGTGTAGAGGCCTGCAGAAATAGGTGTTACGGTATTTCAAAGGCCATTGGAAACACATAACATAAATCAAATCAAAGGGACTTTAGTGGGAACAGGACCTGATCAAATATGCAACACAACACTACTCCCTTTCCAGTTCCCTTCTTCCTAATTAGTATTTTGTCATACAGAGTTCAGTGTGTTCTCATCCTGGTGGAAAATTTTAGTTACAAATTAAACAAAATATGCTTATATTTTCTGTATGGATTTTCTGACAGATTTCCAGCTTACTAGTAAAACTGGTGTGAATTTTTTCTCCCACGTTAAATGTGGCATCAAGTGTATAATTTTTCTTCAAGAAGCAAAGAAATTAATAGAGGTGAAAACTCAGTGTCATGAAAAATGGACTAATTAAAAATGCAAAGTACAAAAAAAATCTCATTTATATTTTTCATTTTTAAATTCCCAATTCAATTAAAGTATATATTCACATAGAGAGTCAGAGATAATGTATTTGACAGAGCTTTCTTGGTGTATTGTAGAATAATTTTTTTCACTATGTAACTAGTTCTGTAAATGGTTTAATATTAATAAAATTAAACATTAATTGACTTTAATTAGACTTTTATCATATAGAGGCTCAAAAAATAATGGATTTTTTCAGCCAGTTTCTCTGCTTTAAAGAGATGGGCCACATTTTGAGAACATATTTGAATTTCCCAGTAAATTCAAAATATTTGTGCATGTCAGAACCAAAGTATATCCACACATCATGCAAGGGCAAAGCTGCAAAACACTGCGGAAGCAATGTAGGTTCCCAGTATGGAAAACCTGAAAGTTATAAGCGTATTTGCATTTTACTTCCCAGCTTTATAAAGCCTTTTAAAGGCTTTTAAAGGCTTATTTTTAAAAAGTCCATGAATTTTTAGCTGACAACAGCCAGTACAGCAACCAGAAATTTTAAAGTGGCATCAAAACTCCAAAGGAATACATCATTTCCAATCTCATCAATTTTATCCAGTATGGACAATGGCTTGTGCACATAGGTATGGATCAGTGCAAAAGTGAATTCAGCCTAGGCTTCATCTTGCATGTCTTGGATGTGATGGAAGATGAGGCCTAGGTTGCTTCAAGGTCTGTTACATTCAACAGACCTTGAAACAACTTCTGTCCCATACTCCTGTCCCCCTAAATACTTGGAAGTTAGATGGAAAGCACCATCTTCACAACCTTTCACTTAGGTGATATAGTGGGCAGAACGGCAATCATAATCAAATAACTTCCTTTTAAGTGCTCCCTTCCTAATAACCTGGATGATAATATCAGTCAGTTGTGCTGTTTTTTAAAGCATGTCTTAATTTCTGGTAGTGCCCTTAAGCACCCTTGTGTTTTTCCAAATGTATCGTTATTCCCTTACATGTCTGGCAGATAACAAGCAAATACAGAGAATTGTTCCTTCAATTAAACTGGTGCTGGAAGTAGGGACCCATGTAAACAGGAAGAGGGAATCGTGCCAAAAAATAATCTGTTTCTTAATTTCTTCATTAAGATGTAACTGCCGTCCCAGCCAATATTTATGTACTCTAATTAAAAAGACATTAGGAGAGCAAGGACTTCGGTTCACAGCTCCACCTCTCCTCCAACCACTCTCCCGTATCTTGCTGCGATTGCTGGGACACCAGCACACAGCTGAGAGTCTACAGGAAGAGCTGGGGTTTCCTTCATGCTTGCAGGCTGGCTAACCACCATCCCTTTTGCACACAAATGGATTTTCGTGGATCTATTGGCTCTTCTGCCTCTCGGACAAACATATAAGAACAGTTGCAGAGTTCAAAGCACATTCTTTACATATTTTGGTTATAACTAGCACCAAAAAAGGCAATGCAAGTATATAAGGCACAGCTTAAAGCAAAGGGACTGCAAAATGCTTTATTTTGGATATGGGGAAATGCTTTTGTCTGGGAAATAGCTTTCAGTATAGGTTCTACCAACGTGTACTGTTTTATAAAAAATAATTCCTATAGCTTATTTGTTGTTGTTGTTTATTTTTGCTCAAGAGTTACACTGCAAAAGGTTATCTGAAAAGTTTCTGTCCTGAGTCCAAAATAAACCCCAACAACTGTAACAGTAACAACAGGTAACAACTGTACAAGAACACTTGGCATAGGAACACCAATAGATCTTTTTCCCATAAATAACTCTTTTTATTGACAGTAGGAACTCCACATCTGATAAACTCTAATTAAAGACTACAATATTGCTGCGTGTCTTAATGTAAATACACAGCATACTACAAAAAACACATGTGCTATAGTGGCCCCTGATAGACCAAACATAATGTAAAGCTCACATAGGAGATGATTTTTTTAAGTGGTGGATCAATATCAGCCCTCTTCCCTAATGAAGGACTAAATCCAAAGCAAAAGGTTAATATGCTGTTCTGCATCTCCTCTAGAGAAGACCTTTTCAAAAGCAGAAATTACTTGCAGAGGAGCCACCACATACTAGAGTGCTAACGCCTTTTGTAACTGGGACCTTATTTTGATTGTGCAATAACATTATTTTTTTGGCCATGTTTCTATATTTTCCTTCCAGTTTTTATAGCCTGCATTGATATTTGAGCACGTGACTGAGGGTAACTTTTCTGTATTGGTTATACAGCTAAGGGAGAGAAAAGGGTGCTCTGAAATACCAACTTCACTCTGTTGACTATATAGGGCATATGTAGGCAATCTAATTTAAGAAAGGAAATTGGATACTTAAACACTTCTAAATAGTGCTCAGGTCTCCCCAAGGATTTGGAAGGGTCCTACACTCCTTCTGCCCATCAAGTCTTCAAACTGCTTAGAAATACTGGCACTTATCTCCACTGCCTACATTGCAACTCAAAAGTCTTATCTGGACGGACAAGTAAATGCCCTTGCAGGTACCTACTACTCATTGCCATACACTAAATTGTGCATCTGGTTTGATTTCCCTGAAGTAATCCATGCTGAGATTAAAAGTAATTTTTTTCTAATAATGGCAATAAAGGAGAAAACAGTGTCCAGCTGGAAATTTTGTTATAAACTTAGTTCAACATGCTTTCCACACAGGATGGGGAGAGGGGAGGTGGGGCAAGGAACTGAGGAAAGACTTTTCTCAGTTTAGAAAATGTTTTGCTTTTTTTCCTCCATACATAGAGAAGAGTGGTAGAAACTGAACCAAAGCTGCAGTTAAGGAATTTTGTCAGTAAAAGATAGGTGATATATCTAATAGACAAAACTTTGTGACACGTGATTTGCATCAATTTGGTACATCTGAATACAGCTGTCCACATAGACTGAGGACTAAGACTCCCTTGTCTTAACCACAAGAGCACCCTGAGGAGACAAAGCATCACAGTCAGTTGAATATGCTGCAGCAAGTAAGTAATTTGTTTTCTTCCTGCTGTTGCATCAGCTACCTATTCCTGGCAGGATTCTTGGTGGGAAGTATTTAACAACCTCCAGGATCTCCTGTGGTGTTGTATGGAAGGCTCCAGATTTATTAAGACACTTAGCTAGCAGTGAGAGATCCATTCATTTAAAACTTAGGAAAATCATCATCACGGATGAATTTGAAAATGCTGCAAACACATCCTTCTGATGCCCAAGTAAAATACGATTTTGCTCGTAAGTTAAACAGGTATTATGCACTCTGCTTTACTAAAACAAACCCTATTCTCAATCTTTTTCATACCACTTCTGCTATTAAACATGCCCTTCCTTTTAAATCTTTTCACTTGAGAAAAAACATGCAATCTTCCCATGACCTGCATCATCTTTGGGGAGGATATCTCATTCAGTTTGTTGGTTTTCTTTTTTTTTTCAGACTAATAGAAGAAACTGCCAAATACTTCTGATGAGGTACTCACCTGATGAAATAGCTGCAAAATTCAAATTATTGTCATATGAAATGTCAGCTTGTGAACAGTTTTCATAAACCAGGACATTCAAAGATTACTCTTCACCAAAGAATCTTTCTGTGATTCTTCATCACGTTTTGTGAGTCTATATGAGTGTAGAATACCACTGAGCTTGCAGCTAGACAGATGTGAAAGGAGGAGTGCTGTTGGACACGTCCACAAAGATTCTCAGTTGTCATCATCAAGTGACTTCATGTATTTCCTCAGCAATTACAGCACTGCTTAATTTGCACAGAGGCTCAAATGCCTCCCCAGCAGAACTGCTCGTGCCTGAGGCTCTCATGGCTACTATGAAGTGCAGAACTTTAAACAGAAAGGATACATCCTCATGAAACTGGAAGAACATAACGACCTATGACATACGTGGCTGTTCACTGAACTCTTCCTCTTCACAGAATTCAAGTTATTTGGATGATTAAAAAGAAAGGAAAATGTAGAAGCAAACACTCAAACAAAAGCCCCAACCATATCAACATTTCAGTGACAGAAATAACACTAGATAAGCTTCAATGCACATTCTGGTTCTCTTTGATAACACATAACAATTCAGAAGACTAAGCTGTGCAGGAAGATGCATACAGCAGCAGTGTGTTATGCATGCACATAATCTCACAGGTTCCTCTAGTCAGTGATTAGTGCCATAGTCATACATCCCTGCATCTCACACATTAGTGTCTACTGTGATGGCTGATTTGTGTGTCGTGATGACTCAGAATTAATTCACAGTTAGAAGCTGCAAGTTTCAGGAAATGCCTTGTGAAGGTGAGTGGTTGATGCATTCTGTGCTTTGCCTAGGCATGGATACGTGCAACTGCAGTGTTACAGTTGCCTGCTGCTCCCAGGACCTCCTTGCTAGGATCTTATAATTACTGCGTCTTGATTCAGTTAGAATTCTTGGGCCAGCCACACAAAACAAACCCAACACTGACATCAGATGGATGCTTAGCAGGTTACAAAAAAAGAAAACAAAACATAAACAATGGAAGATCACTTCAAATGAAGCTTGATTGGGTGTGTTCTTGAAAAGGTGCTCAAATTACCTGAACCACTTTGTTTGATCTTAAACACGGGCCGGGGGCAGCTGCAACGAGCTCCGAGCTTTGGCACATTCCATTATATGAATGGTAGTGAATTTATAATGGAATGGTATGGATGGTGTTTATAATCAGAAAAACACACTGACCTTAACACTACACAGGTGGAGCAGCATAATGACCCGCCAATTGTAAGCGCATCAATTCCTGGGGAAAAGTTCAATGAGGTTAACTCAGCATGTATCCCATAACCAACATAAGCGACATTTAAAAATATTGTTTTTTCCACCAAAGCCTGTCTGTCTTTGACAACGTTTTATTAATTGATTTGTTCCACTGTTCAGTACCGAGTGTATCTTACCCATGTAAACAGTGTACTACATTACGTTCCAGTAGAGCTGGACATTGTCATGCACTTCAGTGCTGAAATACTTGTGTTTAAAAAAGTAAGAACGGTGTTAAGTGCAATAAACTTTTCAGACTGTGTAAGATTAAGCATAATATCCATTTAACTTAGGAAGAAACTGAAATATAGCAAAAGATGCCTACAGTGGATCTTCAGTTTCATTGCAAAATCCTCACGTTGAATGAGCGTAGATGGGTGCCAACTGACCAGCATTTCCTCTTCCCATCAATTTATTGACAAACATGGATACTGCAGGGACCAGCCACAAAGGAAGTAAATTTCAGTGTACCATACTGGAGCTGACCAGATATCCAGTCTGAATAGTCCAATATATAGTTTGAATAGTCCAAGATTAGACCGCAAAATACTGTGAACAAGATTCTGCTTCTCTATTCAGCCTCAAACAGTTTTAAAACATCCACACGTTACAAAACTACAGAGAGAAACAAGGAAACAGAAAAACTTAAGTCTGAATCGCAAAGAGCTAATCAGCAAGGACAGAAGGCTCTTCAAACACGCAGTAATAAAATTTTAAAACACAATTAAAAAACCGAAAGACAACCACAATTCAGCCACACCAGCAACATTTATGATGCCTGTGCTTCAGCTCATTGTCCCTCCTTCTCCCTTGTGACCAGGGCATGCCGACACTTTAGAGCTTCTCAACAGCACTAGCAGGGAAAGCCACTCAGCAACCAAGACAGTTCGATACCCCCATCTCTTCGAGTCACACACCTCTGGAGACTGTTAGCCCACCCTACTATTCATCCCCACCATCAGTTTCTGCTGTGCACTCAATGACAGCTGAGAAGCCTTAAAACAACATGATCAACTCCACTACTAAAATTGCCAATTCAGCGAGACCTCAAAAATGAAGAAGAGAACCAAAAGCTTTGGATTTCGGAAGATGCTCAAAAGTTCAGAAATGTTCAGCTGAAAAAAAAGACTTATAAACCAAAACAATGCTGTTTGATTATACTCCCCTGTTATTAAAAGACTTTCAAAACATGTAATAGCCATGAAATTAAACAAAATAAAAGTACACATTGCTTTGTCATCTCTGCCATTCACAGGGCACTAAATCTCATGGACATAATCCATTTTAGTGCCAAATTTACCAACTGCCTATAGTCTGGTGGCCCTTTGCTTTTATTGAAAAAGCGTATTTACACTGGAAAGAAAGCAGGGTGATCCCGAAGCTGGGCAAGGAGCCACATCATCTTTAAAGGCAATCTCACAGAAGTTAATCCACACTTTTTTCAGGTGTCTGTTAGAAGCACACACAGCAAAAACTCTTCCAAATAGCTGAACTGTAAATCCTCTTCTCACAACCAGTCACCGTGAATTTTCTACAGGCACACAGAAGCTGGTTTCAGACTTAATAGCTTCGCACATAACAAAAAGTAATAAACTACATCATGACACATATACTGGAGACATTCCATTCTCTACTTTTTGTGATCTCGGATAAAAGCACAAGCACAGGTCTTTTCCTAAGCCAGTTCTAATGCAGCTTTCATAGAAAGTTTCATTCTCACAGGCAAAGTGAAAACCCCACAGTTTCACTCCTGCCTTCAGAGCCATCCACAACACACCAGCAGGTTATGCAGAGCAGGGATGCTGCAAGACCACTCTGAAAGCAGGAAGAGCTTCCAGACTTGCACTCCATCTGCCTCCTGCTGTGCCAGACAACACAACTCCAAGGTATTGCAATAAATTTTTTCACTCCTTCTTCAAAGCATCTCAGCATTACAGACTTCAATTCAAGTTGCTCAGTTTGTGAATGGGAAGCAAAAATAAACCGATGTGCTTATCTACCTAAACGGCCGGGCTCACATATCATGCAAAACCTATACTGAGTCACAGAAAGCATTTTTTGCACAGACACAGAATATGTTGTGATCCCATTACACATTTGAACCAGAAAGAATGAGACTGCTCAGGGTTTATAGCAAACCTGACAGAAAGCCCAGCTGCCATCACCCCAGCTAGCCAGGAACACCCTGTGGGCAGCAAAGCCCCAGTGCCACACTATGGCCGGGGCCCTTGTCCCCCTGTGCTGTATTCACCCCCTGCTCCAGGACAAGTGGCATGTGTGCCTGTATGCATTCAGACTTTAACAACAATAGATAGGAAAAGTGCTATCTTACATATGGATAGATTTACTCAGGTGTACATTTATACTAAATTACGTGCTTCAGAATCATAACTATAATTGAAGTGCACTTCAGGTAAATTGGAGAGCCTGTGATCAGAAGACTATCATTCCTAGATGAACACTCTTTTCTGGATTTCTTTATTGGCTGTCTCTGGTCACCTATGAACTCCTGTCTTTACATACAGATTGCACTTTTCCTGGCACTTTAGTTCAGGTTCCACATGGCTCTCGTACAGCATTTGAACGTCTCAGTCCATGACTGGGTCTGCCAGTTGCTATTGCAATGAAAGTCTAAACAGCACTTATTTCAATAAATGCATATGCAAACATATCATCTCAAGGGCCAGGAAAATCAGAAGTATTATGTTTAGAACCTGTGTGATGAAGAGGTGAGAGAGACAGACTAAGGAATACAGGAGTTGTGGTGCTTGTGTTAAGACTACTCACAGCCTGCATGCGCATTCATTTTCTGTCTGGGAACAAGAGTTTGTCAAAAAAATCAGCCCTGCTCAGAGGATGAGTAGTTTCTTCTTAGACCTCTGTATGACATTATCATGATCCAGGAGAAAAGTAGGGAGAAGAGTCCATTCAGCAGTGGAGTTTTCTTAAACTATTTCTCCTGAAAACAAAGCGAATTGAAGTTGATTCAATTGGTATTTACCACCTCCCTGATTTCTGTTTTTACCTCTCTCACCTTGCCCAACACCTTCTCTTTCATCACCCGTCACTTAACATTAAGGTTTCTTGTTTGCTATTCAGCCCTGACAAGCCCAGCTGTGTCTCAATCCCTTTCCCTTCAGTTTTCTTATCCATCTCCTTAGTTTCTGGTATTATTCCATCTTTCCCTTCTCCCCCTCCACTTTTCATTTCCTTCAGGTTTGTCCCCCTTCCTACAGAAGCCGTTGCTGGTCTCTGCAGCTGTCGCTTGACCCTCCTATCTCGCCTTTTAAGTAGTCTCTGTATACCTTTGGTTTTTTTCAGTTTATCATACAAGTATATTAACATAATCTTCATGCATGCCATGTCCTGCCTGAAGCAGTCTTAAGACCCATATCCTGCTGGTAGTGGCCATCTTGTTTCAAATCCCTTACTCAAAAACACTTTTTGCAAAGAAAACCCTGATCACAGTAAAGCTGGAATGCAAACAGCTAAAATCAGTATCTTTTTAAAATCTCTACATACATGTGCACAAAGCTGCTTGTACGTGTTTACATTTCTACTGTATCCCGGCCTCCGGCTGCAGCCCATGCTTCCTATACTGCTGCCTCTTAACCCATGGGGTAGTTTGTATAGCAATTAGCCCAACAGGTCTCCAGCCGTGATGTGCAGTACAGGCTAGTAAAAGCAAGAAAACATATTCAAGCTTGAAAAATTATTTCATTCAGTGCTCAACAATCTGTTTCCAGAGACAGCAAATACTCGTGCTCAGTATATGACACCACTTGTGAGAGGGGCTGAGCTGACATTTGAGAACGGACATCTGCCCAAACTCCTGAGCCGCTTCAGACTGAGATGGAGCTCCACACACAGCCGTGCTAACAGAACACAGAACATGCTTTTCTGTCAATAAACAATCCTGTTAACAATGACAGAAGAGTAGGTATGTTTGTCCAGTGGATATGCTTTTCTATTCCTCTGTTGCTTCCCTTCTTCATTCGCCCCTGCCACCATCAGCCTCAATTGCTCAACTGCACAGTTTAAGCACTGTCTTTGCATTGAAGTGATTGGAACACCATTGAAGAAACCAGACTTACTTCTTTTTTTAAACCTCCACAGACTGATATTTCAAAGGTTTTTCAGTTTTTATAAAGATTAGAGAAAGATAGGTAAAGCCAGTTATTTATGTTAGAAGTGTTTCTTCCTTCTATCTCAACAAATACAAACATGTAAGAGAAACTCCTGCATTTTTCAGGTTTGGTAATTACACCTGCCAGCTGAAGCTACTAGAGCCGGAAATATATAAAATCCCTTAAAATAAATGCATGGTTTTGTGACTGCAAGATAAATACTAGCAAATTCTCATGTGTAAATTAGCTAAATAACTCACAAACCAGTATACAAATTAAACATTTTCTTTTCCCTTCAGAAGACAAAAAGAATGCAATATCATTAGAAAAATAATTAATATGTTAATTGAGGATTTTAATTGCCCAGAGACAAACCTCAGTTGCATTAAAATCTGGCTCAAAATCAGAGTTACATCTGTTGTGGAAAACACTCCAGCTCTTTCAAGTAAAGGCACAAAATCTTGTATATATTAATATAAAATGAAAACTCTGATTGTTTTACACCAAATGCAAATTAGAAAGATAGCAACATCTTCATGCCATTTTCAGGTGGATCTTCCATTTGCTAATCTGCAAATCTACCACACTGTTCTCAATTTGCAGCCCAGTTTTGGAGTCATCAGATAGGAGTCATCAGGAGGTCTTCTCTCCCAGCCTCAGCTGGTGGGGAGGATGGGGGCTGTAGAACTACGCCATGAGATAGAGCTTTTCTTCCTCATGGGTGCCACGAAATCCAGAATATGATGTGGACAAGGAAACCTACGTTCTTGAACAATGGTTTTATGCAATCTAAATTCAAAAGACCTGATCATGAACTTCCCTGTTTCCTACACTTGATGACAGCAAAGTGTGAAGGGTGGAGCCTGAGAGATGTGTTAGGGGGGCTTCCACCCATGAGTAACCTGCTGGGGTCCAGCTCCACGCAGTCACAACCAGATCCAGCCTCCGCCGTCCAGCTGAGCCATGGACGAGGTGTGTGGGTGGGCTCTGAACGCGGGGCTGGTGGTGTCAGTCCAGCCCCTTTCAGAACTGGTGTCTGCCTCTTAAAAGAGAAAATATCCATGGCTGGCATTAACTGAGCTTCTGTTGGGAAGTTTCATGGGAGAAAGTGCCCAACCAGTCCAGGCACTGAGAAACTACAAGAGACCAAACCCTGCTGGGCCAGTGCCATGCAGTTCATGTCCCTGCTGTCTGTGGGGATGCACTTTACTCTCCAGGAGCGTGAATAAAGCTTGCTGATGAACTTTTAAATGACTTCTACAGCCATGTAGTGAAAAGGAAGGTTGTTGCTGACATGGATAAGGAGGTAGCTGGATAGGTGGGCATCCGACACTGAAAGGCAACTGCCACCCTTTAGAGGCCCTACATGCCTGGAGGAGAGATGCCAAGAAGGACTGAAGAATTTGGTTCTTATATGCCCACGTGGAGCCACCTGAGACTGCCAGTGTGATTCATGACATCATTCAAATACAAAAGAATGGTTTTTTAATCAATAAAAGAAACTATGAAAAAGAGTCTTCTAGCACACACTTGGTAGGTAGTTTGCAAAACTGGTGCAAGGAGTACAGAAAGCTGCCAGACTATATCCACTCAGTTACAGAATCTCAGCATTTTGATGGAAGCTCAGTGTGACAAGACAGGCCCTTGCATGTGTCCAAAGGTGACTATAGAGATCAGCAGGCAGAGCAAGGCTAGAGACAAATCTGCCATCGGTGCTCCTGTCCAGAGGACTTTGAGAAAAAGAAATCTGTACATCCCATATAACATGGGATTTTATGGGCTAAAATTTTAGGTTTGCATTATGCTTGAAAACAAGCTGGTAGTGAATTTCAAGACCAACTGAACTCTTCTCTCATAAATAACTTTCAGAAAGGACAAAGTGATAAATGAGCCATGAAAATTTTACCCATGGCTGAAGTATGTTTTGTATCCCATATAAACACAGCCAGTCAGTGTATTTAATAGAGGATTTGCACAGCTTGGTTTCACTGGAACAAGGGGACGTGACAGCGAAAGCAGCAATGAGCTATTTTCCCAGTTTGGAAGAGTTCTTATTTGCCTGACTGTGCTTTGGGCACAGATCCAAATGTTCTATGTCCAAAAATGACCAACCTGTCCAGCACACCAATGTCACCTCCACTTACTGGTTTCTCAAAGTCTGTATTATTTCCGTGGTGATCTGCTGGCTCTGTCCATCTCAGCCTCTGGCTCTGGTTTCACTTTGGCTTCCCTCCAGGTTGCAGTTGCTGAAATCAGCTCCCATATGCCCCAGGAAAAGGGTTTGTATCCAGACAGATCAAGTCCCTGGTCCTCCTCCCTGCAGGACCTCACAGACATCAGTTCTGGCACAGAGGGAGACAGCTGACAGGGGTGGTCTCTGGGCTGCGGGGTTGGGTTCTTCCACAGCCTGAGAGAGGAGTAACAGCACGAGGTTGGTCCTTGGGAGCCAAGTGGCAGAGAATGTGTGAGGGATGCCCGGCAGCTGTGCCCAGTGCATGGCCACCAAGGGCAAGGACAGCATGCTGGGCCTCTTGGACACAGGGAGTGCCTTGGAACCAGCACCCAAAAGCCTTCCTATGAAGCATGCTGGGTGGAGGATGATGCTGCACATGGCAAGTCCCATCACCCCCAGGCCAGAGTGCCACCACCCAGCAATGCAGCACTCACAGTGCCCTGGGGCAGGATAAAAGGGAGCATCCTCCTGTGTCCTGCTGCCAGAACTGGCCCAGGGCCAGCCCAAAGACATCCAGGAGGAAGTCCCTGAGGAGCTGGTGAAATTACTTGGAGGGGGCTGACAAAAGGAGACCAGGTGCTGGACAAGGCTGGTGGAGGTTCTCTGCTTCAAGGCCACCTTCAGAGCTCTTTGGAGGGATGAAAATCTTTTTCAGCTACACAGCTGTGACCAGACCAAGTAAACGCTTTCTTGAGGAGCACTGCAGAGCTCCGTCCTCATTCCCTGTGAAGCCAGGGGCAGCAGCCATAAGAAAAGAGGTGCAGAGATGTTTCCAGGGCTCCCAGGACTTTGAATCACCCACTGGTGCAGGAGGAAGGTGCAGGAAGCATTCTTGCCCTCAAGGCAGATCAGTCAAGGGGCATGTGATCAGTCTCAGAAACTCCTGAAATGACTCTAGGTAGGGCAGATTAGGGCTTGGGCATCTCCTGGGAGGTGTGATCAGTCTGAGAGAGGAGGAGCTACGTCTTGCTCATGTGCTCAGGGAACAGCCGATTGCCCCCACCTAGGTCAGGGAGGAATTTTCCCCCGAGGTAAATTGGCACTGGTCCCTGGGGGTGTTGCCTTCCTCTGCAGCACTGAGCCTGACCACCGGTGAGGACAAGAAGCACAGAAACAGAGTGAGATTTGGAAGGCAAAAAGTGTGCTTGGCATCAATATGTGTCATACTTCAGAAATTCACCACAGTACGGCACACCTCCTTTTTCTTTTGTGTGTGGTTGGTCCTGATCATTCTTAACATTCTCCTCAGGAAACAGGGGCTGCTTGGCATGCACTCCTGCTGCTATTTTCTGTAGCTCTGTCACTTGCCTTTGCCAGACTGCAAAGGATGTATTTTCAAGCTAAATTGAAGAACACATCAACCTGCTCCTGGCTACACATGCACATTGTGGTAACAGCTTTGAGCATGGGCTCTGAAACAGATTCAAAAAAAACAAGAAGAAAATTCTATTTTCAATTGTAAACTTTGTGCTGTGTGTCCCCTTAAGTTTTTGGAGCTGAAAAGTCCCTGTCATGGCAGGCAAATAACAGCTTCTGTGTTACTTAACTTATGGTGAGGACAGGAAATAGAACAGAGCAGTTATGCCACGTTAAACCCAGAGCTCTGCATGACAAGGTTTGACCCAGGTCTGAGGGCTCCACCCCACACAGCAGCTCTGCAGTGCAGGTCCCAGGCCCACCCAGGAGACAGGGACAGAGATGGGCACACCTACAGCAGGGCTCAGGCAGGGACTGAAGGTCCCAGGCTGAGCTGGGACACGTCCCCTGGGCCCTTGGCAGGAGATGGTGGGGGTGGGGGTCCCAGGGGAGGCCAGTCCCAGCCACTGAGGCCTGTGAGCACCCCCAGGATCCTGGCAGGACTAGACTTCAGTGCTCATGTGCTCTTCGTCAGACACTGGTGGTTGGACACTTTGGAGACAGAGTATTGGGCCAGATGGACCTTCCCTGTGAGACAGTGCTGCTGTTCTTAAGCTCTTGTGTTTTACTGTGTTTTTAGAAGGAAAAAAGTTTAAGGCATTTCTGAAAATGAGTAGAAGGAGTAGAAATAAAAACTACAGGGAAATTGACACCTCCAAAATATTTGAAACCATTTAGATGAGAAGCACATCCTGCATCAGACTGAAGGCTTGATCTCCAGGCTTCGCTAATGTCAGAGATGTGGCGCTTTGCCATTCTGTGAAAACCTATCTCAGCTGGATGAAAAGAGAAGACTTTCAAAATCCACACATCACACGTACTTTTCATACATCAGTGCAAATGGTCCCATTATCTCGAGGTGACCTACAGGGTGACAGAGCCAACGGCTAGGCACAGGTATGGATATCCAATCCCTTTTGCTAGTGCAAGGCTGGGAAGAAATGTCATCAGAGACAACCTCAGCATGTACTGGCAGGGTAAGTAGGAGGTAGGAAGAAGCATGGAAGAAGGGAAGGAATAGTTTATCTGGAAGGGATCTACAATAATCACATAGTCGAACTGTCTGGCTACTTCAGTTCTTATCAAAAATGTAAGCATTGTATTAAGGGCATTATCCCACTACATCAAAAAACAGTCACAGGCTTGAAGCATCAACCACCTGTAATCTTCCTGCAAAGCCTGACCTCCAGAGAACATACGATTTATTTCTCCTCCTGACTTCCAAGTTGAGTTCCCTGTTCAGCAAAGTAGTTGTAATAACAAAGAGCTGACATTATTATAAATGCTATATTATGAACATTATTTGGGGGTTGGACCAGATGATCTTCTAACGTCCCTTCCAACCCAAGCCATTCTGTGAAGAAATGCTGACACATTAAGATGAAGTTTAGAATGTAGGTTCTGAACCAACATCCTTCATGAAGCAAGGAGACATAAGCATAGAACAAATCCCATTATTTCTGCCCCCAACAAGGTGACACCTCATACATGCCCACTAAGACCTTGAGAGACTGAAGAGAAAATGAGACAATATTCACGACTGTAGTAACTTGTGGTCTCAGGACAGAGTCTTACTGTTTATCAAATTTCCTTCACTGCAGAAAGCAGGAGTTTTAAAGAGGGAACAAGATGTTACGGTATTTTCTTTGCCTAGCAAGCAGGAAGGACAGAAAGGAAGAGCCTGTGAAGATTAACTGAAAAGGGGGACAAACTGTCTGTGGATGTTGGGAATGAGGACTGACCAACAGCAGAGCTGAATTCTTGCTCTGGAAGGAAATCTGGTAGGAAGGGTATCCACAGGTCATGAATTCCTCTGAAGATGAGCAGCTATTTGATATACTGTGCAGAAGCAGAACCCAACAAAGCAAAAAAGGAGCATAGACAGAAAAATACAGTTGGAGGAACATTTTCTGTAAGCAGAGGATGCTTCCAGCAGTACCATAGCTAGAGAGAAAGTGACACTTGTCCATTCCTACACAGGATATTACAATAACTGAAGCCCTGGGGAAAGAGACACTGGACAACGAGCTGGACAGCACCCAAAGGCTTCTCCTGCAGAGCCCACTCAACTAATCATCTCCAGCATCACTTCCTATCCTCAAAAGAGGGATCAAGTTCTGAAAGAGTCAAATTTCTTCTTGCTTTGGCAAGCCTCTGGGAAATTAGGCTTCTCTACAACCTCTTCTTCCACCTCTGGATTTTGTCAGGCTATTCACCAACATACTTGGCTGTATACATAACACTACAGCTACTGACAGCGCACAATGAAAGCTAAAGTAAGTTGGTATTACTGCACTAATAATAATAGGAAAGGTCTCAGGGTTCATTTTTTTTGGTATCACCAACATTAGTTATCCACTTTTTATATGCGCTGAAATGATGTGTATACCCATCTTTACCTAGTAGTTTGGTTAGAAATGACATTTTCCAGGAGAAATGGTCCATAGATATTTTTGATTACTTGCTTCACTTTTTTTTTTCCTTATTGACAGATTTCATGCATCAGCACAGGCATCAGCAGTTCAACCACTGGGCTCAAAAGACTTCTGCAAGTTCTGGGACAGCTGCAGGAACAGCAGCTGCCAAACTCCTTCTAGAGTTGTGCCGCTGGGACTCAGCACAGGCCTGAGTAGAAAACATTCTGCTTTTTGATGAGGTGGAACTGTGTGTACCACGTCTTCAGATGGAGTAGTTTCTCATTGCTCCACGCTCCAATATACTATAATCAACAACTGGTTGAAGGGACTGGCTTCAAATCTTCAGTTTCTCCCTGACAATCGTGATTTTCCCAGTGATGTGGATACTTGGCAGTACATTGACTTAAGTAGAAAAAACAGTTTAACACAGTCCATCGGCCACTTATGAAATTAACTTGGATCTGAACTGCAGTCCTAGAAGATCAGTGGAACACTAACATCTGCAAATGAATTAATGCTTACCATATTAAGTTTACCACTGAATAGGCTGTAGATGTCGAGCACAAGGAAACCAGAACATCTAAACAAACAGGCATGAGTGAATAGTCAGCATATGTATCCCTTATCCTGTTTCTATAACCCTATAGTTGCAAATGCATTTTTAGGGTCTATTAATCGTCATTTGGCTGGGGCAGAAAGAGATGGGGGAATAGAGATGACTTGAACAAACAGCACGTATGACAGTCATGCCATAAACTATTATGGCATTTTGTATCCAGCAGCATGTTAAAGCTATTAGACCTACAGCGGGGAAAGGTACAAGACAGAAAACTTTGTTTAGCACTGCCTAAATGCCATTACTCCCCTCTGACTGCAACAAACCACTAAAGCCTTTGTCTGCAAAGCAGCATGTTTTAAGTATAACAAAGTGCTGCTGGACCTCTCTGGAGCTGGTCTCCTCAGCTTATCTGATGAATTGTGACACAGAAACATCCAACTACCTATTAGCAGCACCAGCAGCATCTTCCCCCAGTTGCTCAGTGCAATGATCAGTATCTACGAACCACAGCTTACATTTAATTGGCACAAAAATGGGGGG
>VZTI01000339.1:1301240-1356355 GCA_013397865.1 Struthidea cinerea | reverse complement strand
GCAGCACACCCAGCAATAACAAGCTTTTTATTGCAAATGATAAACACCAGACCCTTTCACTTCTGTTTCTAAACCACCACCAAAAGTCGTCAGGGCTACACTGCCACAACAGTAGCCCTCCTAACAGCAATTCAGGCAGCAGGCAAGATTCAGCATCCTTATTAATTTGATGAAATTGTTTTGCACCCCATTTTCATTCTCTTTTCACTACAGATGCTATAAAACAACAAACTGACATTATCTATGCCACTGTCATGCATGTATTACCTTATTAAATGCTGGATTTCAATGGCTTACTAAACATGGCAGTTATAGGAAAGAGATGTTTGAGAGGTGGGTCTACTATATAAATGGATTTTGCATCTCTCTGCCAGGCTGTGAAACACTAGACTTTTATTTGCTTTCCCATAAACACTCAGGCAAGGGTTAACACAACAGCATCTAGTAGTCATATTTAGGATTGCACCACTCACTTTTTTCAAAGCAATATTCAAAGACCAAGTTATTAATGGAAGATAGAAAAAGGAAGAGATTATTTTTTTTCTACCCTGAAAAAAAAAAAAATCCCAAATCAGAAGCATTATTTCTGCTAACTTGATAGCTCCAGCTCACTTGGCATGAAACCTCTTGGAGAACACCAGCAGCAAGTAAGTCTCGACAGGCTTATTCCTGGGAAGCCTAAAAGTAGATAACCAGTGCCATCTCTGAAGTTACAAGCAAGGTAACAAATATCTAGACAAGCTGAAATTTTCTACACAGATGAAATGTAAAGCCATGATGATTACTGGATACTACTAATCACCAGTTATGTATCCAGCAGTCCATTTTCATGGCACTTCAAGCCGGCTATAAGGAATGTATCTTCGTACTTGGTAAAAGTGATAAATAGGATAATGAATCAGGAAGATAAGAGATGACACTAGACTTTATAAAAGGCCACTGAAGAAGGCAAGACCTGTATCCCAAGTAGACAGACTTGAGGACACGTCAGACCACCTTCACAGAAATCTGCCCACAGGTACAACAGCCCAGTGAGCCCTACCTAGACCTCCAACTTCCCACTACTTGCTATGCACCATCTTCTAAATGGAAAGAGCAAGATGAAACACACTTTCAAATATGGGCCACCTAAGTAATTCCCATCCCAACAGGGTCAGACCAGCAGTGTTCCATCTTCTCTTCGAGTATCTCAGTCAGTCTTCAATAGATGACCTGGATGAAAAAAAAGTTACTTGCAAGTGATTATGTCCTTTTATTTTTAATAAGACCTAGGAAACAACAGGGTGAAACTCCTTTACTGCTGAGGAGGATTATAATTTGCTGTTTGAGTTCTAGATGGTGAAATATTAGCCCCATTAATAATACCTTGCTCCCGTATTAATTTTACCCTATAAAAAGGAGCAGCAGATTAAATTATAACAAAAATAAATCAAAGCAAGGTCCTACTTGCCTATGCGTGACAGCAGTTAATTTTTTTTCTTTTAAGAATTGAAATTAAGTGACTAAAATTTTCTCAGAAATATAGGTATCAAAGATAAAAGAATGTTTCTATCTCTGCCTTCATGACTGTTATTTCCCATAAGGGACTAATTCTGAGTATAATCTCTTCCACAACAACTTCAAGTTATTTACTTGACTACATTTCATAATTTCTGTAACCCTGAGAATTTAAAGGACATTCTTACCTAAAAAAATTCAGCAAATATGCTTTTTTTTTCCCCTGAGGAACTGATTTATTTCCTCTTCTGTGCAAAATCACTTCTCTATATAAAAAACCTGCAGTGTCATGAAGAAGTCAGTAAGATTTTCTTATAAACCTATAGTTCATATGACCCCTGTGGACTACAGATTCTCTGAGAGTTCAGTCCCTGAACTGGCTGCAGCTGAGCTGAGAATTTCAAGAGTATACATCTCAGTTTTAGAACAATCTAAAAGACTTGGGCAAAGCAGAAAAAAAAAAATGCATCTTTTCAGACAGGAGAATTTTGAAACCAATAAGAGAGAGAAGGAATTCTTACCAGCTCCTAAACAACAACATTGCCAGGTGAAACTACCACTCCAGGTGAAAAAGGTCCCCTTAAGAATAAAGGAAGGTAAAGTTTTGAATTTGAACACCTTTTTCTGTACATGTTTTCAGTGTCTAGCAATCACTGTACTAAAGAATCTCCCTCATATCATTAAATTAGTGTTTCCTGTCATTGATTCTCTGTGTAGTTTGTCCCTAACTGGCATGTGCACTCTCATGCACGACCTCTCCCTGCTCATGTCCCTCTTCTCTATTCTTGGGATAGGCTTAGAGACTTAAAAGACTCGTTTTCCTGTGCAGTACCTTCTCTCTGCTTGCCTCAGGCTATGCCTCAAATCATTCCACCTCAGCTGCATGGACATGATCTCAAAAATACAGGTTGATAAGCCCTGTTAGACATCCTACTTATTTATAGTATTGCTCTATTACCTTGAAAATGAGATTCCTCCATGACATACCCCCCAAAAAAAGAAAAATCAATGAAATAAGCAGTGATAGTCAGCAAACAAGCCATCATCTCATATTTTCCTCATCACACAGATCTGACTGTGCCTACAGTTTAAACAACAGACTACTATTACAATATCTTTATTGGATGCCATAGGCATACAAAACTGTTTGGCTTATTCATAATTGAAGACAATGTATGAACAACTATCTTACTTCAACAATTTGATTTTAAAAACCCTCCAGTACACTCATTTCTGTATTAGGTTTGTGGCTAAGATGAAAATACCAGTATTCCATCTGATGCCAAGATTTCACACCAGAGAGTCATCTGACCCTAAAGAACATCAATTAGTGCATGATAAAAAATAAAAATCAGAGCAACAATTCTCATTCCCTTGATTCAAAACAACAAGTTAACTCCCTCTTTCTTAATACAACTTATTATGCACAATCATTTCCTTGTTATGGTTTATTCTTCTATTCTTTTGGCACTCCTTAGCTGTCCTAAATAAGATGATATGGTACAGTAAGTGTGTTCTTCCCTCTTCTGACATTAAAAACCTCTGAAATGGTACATGGTTGGAACTGCCTTCCAGTAATGGAAAATGAAATTACATCACTGTCTTGTTTAGGCTAGTCTGAGCCTAATCACCAGGTTTGTTAAAACTAACTCCCTCTCTAGAGACCACATCACTGTCTGACCACAAACAATGGGGCCAGACAGAGGGTTCTGCTCATTGTTCCTGTGGCCTGTGACAGGAGACCGCACTGGGTGTGCATTAGTCTCAGTCTGTTCTCACCACTTAGGAGAACACAGTGGATAATCCTCTAAGATCAGTGTGGATCCGCTAAGGGATGGGTAACTCTAGTGGGAATATGGGATGGCAGACAGCACTATGCTGGGCTTTTTTAGGAGCCTAGGTCCTGTGGCAATCACTGTGTAGACAGGGAGCATGGAGGGAGGGGACAGGGCAGCAGATGAAAAACTGTCTAACCCCTTGTCCACCAGACAGTCTGGGATGCCCAGCTGCAGAAGATGATCAGTATGAGAATGATGCAATATCAAATTTAAATCAAGAGACAAGTTTTTTGCCCCTACTCCCTCCAGCACTGCACTGCAAGCCTGGGCATTCAACTTGACACGGAACATCAGGCAGGCTTCTCGAATGTCATGCAGCATGTCAGGATCCCATCCCCTGGGGCCCTCAATGGCTGGAAGCTATTATTACTCTTAAAAGGCTCAGGGTTTGAACTGAAGTGGCTGTCTCCTAGAAATAGCCCATCTCCTCATTTGCACAGCCACTGCTCAAGCAGTATGGAGTAGAGAAGCTTGAAAAAGAAGAGATGCTTGGGGCAGTCTTATCTACAGCCTCTTACACAGCCTAGCCTGTTTCTTAACATTACACATGCACCAGATTTGTGTCGATGACAGTTCTACCCGATGTGCCAGCCCCTTATCTCCACTGTGCATGTTTACCTGATGGTGCCCGATTGTTGCAGCTACACTAGTTTGCAGCCAGAGCAGCATCTGCAGAATGCAGTCTGCAGAGGTGTGTATTTTTAATGTATATTGCATCATTATAAATAGACTTGAAAACTAAATCCTGGAACTAGCCCATGGTATTAATTCTAATTTAGTTTGGGCCCAGTTCCAAATGGGTGACTACGTATGCAAACATTTGTCTGAGTGTACAATCGGCTGTTATGAACACAAAATTATTTCTTGTGCTCATGCATGCATAATTTACACACTGATTTAGATCCCAAAGTAATTCCCTAGCAGAATTCCAGTGATCAGATTTAACTTGAAGACTGGTGTTAAAAAAACATCACAGTAATGTAGTCTTAAGCCACACAAAAAGGAAGAAACTAAGGTAATGTTAGAGAAATTAATTGCTGTTTCTATAACTAAAAACCCCCAACTTTCAATATAAAACTATTATTTTACAGCTGACTGCTGGGTTTTTTCCTTCCCCAGATCCCCCAGTTAATTTTCCCCCACTATTTAATTTCTACTAATATGCATCTTATATTGTGGTATATAAGCATTGTGTCATCCATTAAAAAGAATCAGCAGGATGTGAATGCTGTTAAGCAGAATGTTTTCTATCAGGTAGATCTGAATTTCACGCTTTAGTGCACAAAACCCAAAATGCCTCTCAGGAACCAATACTTGGCTTCTCAGTTTTGAAGTGAAATGCCAAACGAGCGAGCCCAGTGAACCAAAAGTGAACTATGAATCATAATCTAAGAAAGACCTAACTTACATTAAGAAAATCAAGAAACAGAGGTCAGGCAAATTGTGATGATGAAAAAACAGAGTGGAATTATTTCTATCCAGGTAATTTTCATGATAAATTTGTGTCCTTTCCAAAATAACGTAGTAAACATTGATTAAACATGTGCCAGATCCATATGCTTGGAATACTGCATTTTGTAATAAGACCCTATAGAAATCATGCAAAATCATCATCAAGCATGCAATTAGCACAGAAGTACCCTGGAATCAGGATCTCTGCAAACTAAGAGAGCCTGATTTTTCCATACAATTGCCACATTGATTTACCCTTTGTGTCACCCTTATTTAAAAGGAAAAAGGGGTATTGTTTGAGCTACAAGAGATTCTTAAGGGAATCATGTATTTTGGAAGTTGTGAGATTTGTTTTTTAAAAACTCACTTTACAGAAGCAAATACTCAGGCTGGTAAAAAAACCCCTTGGAAAGTTAAAATTTTTTTAAAGTAACATACTTGGGATATTAAATTGTAAAGTAGAATCCAAAGACTGGTCTTCAGTCAAGTCAGTTTGTTCTTGACTTTAACTCAGGTAGAAACAGGTCTTGTACGTGACAAGAGACATTTATGGGGAATGGCTTTGAAATACCCTCACATGAAAAAGGCTTCCCAGGGCTACTGATTCTGCATGCAAGCTGCAAAATATAATCTAGAATTTCCCCTGCCTGTTTCACTGTTCTTCATTCCTGTTAACTGTGATCAGAACACACTTTGAAATGTACTGACATACTTTATATTCAGTTAACAGAGGTGAACATTACCTTACCAACACCAAAGATGTAGAGATTTCAATTCATCAAATTACGGCACATTCTAAACTACAGGAATAAAACTATCAAAGCTAGTCGAAGAAATTATATGTGTGTTTGTAATCAAGCTGGTATTTTAAAATACAATCAATATTACTTGTTAGAGTTTGTTACTTGTAAGGATTTAGGAAAATCTGTGCTGGAAGAATCATTCTACATTTTGGCCTTTTTAAGGTAACAGAGTCCAGCAGTAAGTCATTCTGAAATTAAAAGTATTTCTATTACCATGTTGCATGACTCTTGACTTATTTTTAATAAATAAAAACATGTGTACCATATGTGTATGTGTATATTTATTCTTATTTGTCAGCATAATTTATATATGACATATTTCCAAAGATTGATTTTTTTAAAATAAAAATCACTGCATACCATGAGACAAGCCTAAAGTGAGATTGTATTTATGGTAATTTAAAGAATCAGGCACTGCTCCTTAAATGACTTTAAATGATGCATTTTTCCATTGCCAAACACGTCGGAACATTTCACCTTGTCTTGACTGATAGGTTACATCTGTCAGTTTCTCCAGACAACATGGTGTTTTCCAGTGCAGTGGAAATACGCTCTTTAGGTCTTAATCAGAGGCAACAAAGGAAAATCTCTGAGTTGTAAGCAAGAGTATTGTAAATATTTGACAAAAAAACCCCACAGACTGTTATCTAATTCCAGTTCAAGGGGGTTTGGGATGTGGGGAAAAATACAGTTAGTAACTAAGACTTAATTGCAGCTTTTACAATATTTGGTATTCTTAAAACTCCCAACCCTGGGGCTATATGAACACGTAAAAATTGTTCCTTTCTATATTGTGAGTTTCTAGCTTTCATTTTTCAGAGTATCTGAAAAGGGTCAACCTTAGGCTTAAAGGCCTAAAAGTCACAAGACAAATTTAAGAAAGGTTTTCCTTCCCACAAACCTTTTTTTCATAAATCAATTTCTTGGCTTCTGGTTCTTGATTGGTTTTTAAGCATTTGGGATCAGCAATAAAGAATTAGAGATAAAAGATACCAAGATGCAAGGGAGGAACTTGCAGAGAAAGAAGTGCTTGTGTGCTGCGTGGATGCAGAACCGCACCCCGGCTCACATGGAGCTGCCTTGGCTGCCCCCTTTCCAGCTCACAGAAAGGAATAATGTGAGCACATCCAGGGGAGACTTAATGGGACGTGCAGAAAACCTTAAGACATTTGTCATTTGCAAAAACGCCCTTTCCCTCAGCAATTCCAAAGGTTTCCAAAACATTGCTACAATGGAAAGTTTTAATAAAATAATTACTGAGATCACACATCCAGTTCCTAGAATTCTTTCTTCTTCAGTAAACACATTACAAAAGCATTTACTTTAACTGAAGAAAACTACTGGCCATTGTATCAACTTTGTCCCACCTGTTTTTTACATCCACCTGTAGATGTGAAATCAAAGCAATTGCATCAGGTTAGCAGTGATGCAATCAAGAACCCTAATCAGACCCTTCATGTTTATACACGTTCCACTCTAGCAGAAAGTGAAGTGAGGACTACATTTTCCAAAAGCTACAAGTCCATGGTTTTTCCTAATAACAGTTTAAATTATTCCTTTATTTATTATGAATAGCTATAAGCAGTGAAATTCTAAAATATTCATTTCGTATACAGAGATGAAAAAGAGCCCTTTTGGCAAAAAGTATCCAAACTTGCTCATTATGCATCTTTTGCATTTTCACCACCAGTAGCTGTATTTTAAGAAATATGTGTCCCTATACGAACCAGGTTTACGAATGAAAAGTGTCTGAAGAAAACTGGAAAGGCTTCCAATCAGATTTATCTTGGGCTTCTGATAATCTTGGGCTCCTTAATTTCAAAACCAGCATACTGTAGCAGTACCAGAAGCAATGGATAGGATCAAGACCCCACTGTAGCAGCAGTTAAAATAACACAGGGGAGGAGAAAAGTAACCGTTCAAGAAGGCTTAATGTAAAAGGAAAAGCCAGAAAATGGAAATATTAATTATCCTTACTTTGTAAATGGTGAAGTACAGCATCCCGTTGCACACCATGTGACATTATGCAAGCACTCAGAAATAGACCCCTTGCCACTTAAGCATTGATTCCCTGCCTTTGCTTTAAGGCCATCTTTCATATCTTTTGAAATACTTCTACCCTCTGAATTAGGAGAGCTCTGACTGCTGAATAGAGTAACAGGAAGCCTGTCAAAATCCAACATATATTCAAAAGATTATGTGATAAATTGTGACATAAATCCACAATTCTCCTTGGGAAAAGAAAAATCATCTGGTCATGTAAGTCATGGAAATTTTTGTGATCCTCTAAGTATTTTTATATTTGGAATCAAGGAAACTTCAAAGTGTTTTCAAGACATTGACTCATATTCTTCTGAAAAGGTCTTTTATTCATAAGTCTGTAAGCCAATAATGATGAAAAATGGTTGTTTCCCCATGCTTACCACAGAATTTCTTCTGATCACTTAGTAGTCAACCACCACTGATGTACAACTTTAATTATGCCATCACACAGTTATCACTTCACATCTCACCCCTGTTTGCTCTTGCTGTGCCAATAAACAAAGTGGATTACAGTTCACAGTATTCCCTGTGAGAATCCATTCTATTTCACAACTGGCTAACTGAAGCCATGACAGATCTTTATATGTTGTGCACTAATATGAGCTAAGCAAGATACTCTGAAAACTTACTACTGGTAGATCCCAACTCAGACACAGAAATTTCCTAATTATGTCTTGGCACAATCCACTAAGTAAATAGATTCTCCTTGAAACATCACCTACAAATGCCTTGACAGCCACCAATCATTCACCAGGGACTGGGAAAATAGCTTATTTTTGAAATAAAATCTTAATATTTCCTTTTTCTTGATATTAAATGGATCTTGCAAAACATATTACATGGCACAGTCCTCGGCCTACTGTCCAAGTTACTACACATCAGGTAGAAATGATTAACACCACACTGAGCCAGAGCCAACATGCCTTGCAATGAACAGTCTTCCCTTCTGCCTACTGAAGAGTCATAGTGCTACAGAGAAGCCCTATAAATAATGCATCCCATCTACCAGCTGTTTTATGAATTGAGCACAAAGCATGTGGAAGAGGTGCACAGCTTTCCTAGAGATTCTTCAGGACTGAAGGCAGCCTTCTGATCAGCAGCAGCTGGCAGACCATCATCTCTCCTGTTATGCAACACCACAAAGGCACTTGACTTCTACAGGAAGCCTCCTCTCTTAGTGTAAGGTATTCATCTGGGGCTTGTTTTATTCAATTTCATGTTGAATTTCATTAATGTTTGGGTTTTTCTGTTTTGTGTTCCAGACCTTTTCTTGCTTCTCAAGCAGATCTGGAGAATGCACTTGGGCTGGCAGCTCTCGTCAAAGTTCCCAACTGAAATGCTCACCTTTTAAATATTCTTTGACTAAACCAGTCTCTACCTATGGGGGCCTAAGAACCACCATTTGGGAAGGGAAAGCAGCCAATTGTCCCATGTAAAATGAAACCAGGATTTCCACAAGTCTGTTTCCCGAGATAGAGGCTACCAAGTTCCCAAAAACTTCCTGAGTCTACAGAATAACACAAACTGAATATATTTCTCTTTTACGAACAACAACACAGACAAGTTAAAAATTAAAATGCAACGGTCAAAAAGAAAAGAAGGCAAGGGTATCTCCTTGTAACTGCTGTGAGTTTAATGAAGTTGTAGAAATTAATTTGGCCCAAGTTCCCCATGTGTTTAAAGCTGATTAGATAAATTGGGTTACCACCAATTTAAATGTCAGTTGTTACACATACTGAGCTTTCCTTTTTCTAAAAATTACAACTTGCAGACACCAAAAATTTACTTTCTCACATACATAAAACACAACTAGCTTCATTGCTATCCTTCTTTTCTTTAAAATATAAGGCAGCAATTTGTGTATCTCCATGGAAAGCAGGAGTAGCCCAAAAGTGAAAATAAAAGCTGATGATCTTACAATTTCTCAGATTCAAAGTTCTGCAAGGCAATTCCAAAGCAATAGTACCCACAATTTAGAAAGATGTGAATGAGGAGTGATAAAACCTTCTGACTTGCTTTTCATGGGACTCATAGAATCATCAAGCATGGAAGATACCTTTAAGATCATCAAGGCCGATTGTCAACCCAGCTCTACCATAACCCCTAAACCACTAAACTACATCACCCAGATCCAGACACCTCTTAGATATCTCCAGAGATGGTGACTCCACCACCTCCCTGGGAAACCTATTCCAATGCCTGACCACCCTTACACTGAATTTTTTTTCCTAGTATCTATCTGAATCTCCCCTGTCTCAGCTTAAGGCCATTTCCTCTGCTCCTCTCACTGCAGGCACAGCAGAAGAGAGCAGTCCCCAGCTCACTAAAACCTCCTTTCAGGTAGTTGTAGAGAGCATTGAGGTTCCTCCTGAGCCTGCTCTTCTGGAGAATAAACAATCCCAGCCCCCTCAGCCATTCCTCATAAGACATGTTTTCCAGACCTTTCACAAGCCTTGTTGTGTTTCCTTGGACACGCTCCAGCATCTCAACGTCCTTTCTAGAGTGAGAGGCCCAGAACTGAGCGCAGCACTCGAGGTGTGGCCTCACCAGTGCCAAGTACAGGAGGGTGATCACTGCCCTGGTCCTGCTGGCTGCACTGCTCTTCACAGAGGCCAGGATGCCATTGATCTTCTCGGCCACCTGGGCACACTGCTGGCTCATGTTGAGCCAACTGTTGACCAGCACCCCCAGGTCCCTTCCTGCTGAACAGCTCTTGAGCCTCTCCTCCCCAAGCTTGTAGGGCTGCATGGGCTTGCTGGGACCCGAGTGCAGGACCCTGCACTTCCCCTCTGTCCTCATGCTGTTGTCCTCAGCCCATTGAATGAGCCTGTCCAGGTTTCTCTGCAGAGCCTTCCTACTCTTGAGCAGATCAACACTCCCACCCAGCTTAGCACCTTCTGCAAATTTACTGAGGGTGCCCTGAATCCCCAGGTCTGGATCACCAATAAAGATGTTAAACAGGGACCAGCCCCAAAACTGAGCCCTGGGGAACGCCACTAGTGACCCACTCTCTGGGCCTGGCCATCCAGCCAGGTTTCTACCTACTGAAGAGTCCACCCATCAAAGCTGTGAGCAGCCAGGTTTTCTAAGAGGATGCTGTGGGAGACTCTGTCAAATGCTTCCCTGAAGTCTAGCAAGAGTATATCCACAGCCTTTCCCTCATCTACTAAGTGGGTCACTTGGTCATAGAAGAAGATGAGATTGGTCAAGCAGGACCTGCTTTTCATAAATCCATGTTGGCTGGGCTTGATCCCCTGATTGTCCTGCATGTGCCATGTAATGGCACTCAGGATGAAGTCCTGGCACTCAGGACCCCACTGTTTGTTGCTACCACAATGGCATTGGACTACGATAGAAATAGGAGGCTTTGCAAGTTGACCCTAACCCAACAACGAGGGCTGGTTAAAAAGCAGCCCCAGGATACTGAAGAAACAGCTCTCAGTATCTCACAGTAAATATGGGAGATCTGAGTGCTGATTAAGATATCACTCCTGCTAAAGTTATTAATGTGGCATTCTTACAGAATCACTGAGGCCTGGAGTTGCAGTGTGTAGCATCAAGCACCTTTAGCTTTATTCCGGCCCCAGGCATGCAGCCAAGACACAGCTTTATGGGCCATCTAAAAGCAAGGGGCTACATGTCTTCAGGGTTGATTTAAAGTCTTCAAAAATAAAACAAGCAAACCAACAACTTGGGGCCTATAGAAACAGTGCGTGCCTTATGACACTGCTCAATTTCTATTGGCTTCAAAATGCAGCACAGTGGCTTGGGTTCAGCTTTTTTCATTTTTACTCACAGCACCCATCAATCCAAACAGTGATTTTGCCCACACTATTTTCTCAGACTGAAGAAACACCTGGTGCAGATTGCTCTCCTCATCAGATAGTGGGAATAAGGGAATTATTTAACTGGTAATTGAGCTCTAAAGGACAGAGCTAAAAGAAGACAGCCTAAGGCTAGGCAAAATTTAATTCAGTCTCTGAACTAGAGAGAACTTCCGTGATTATATTACTTCAGACACTGAACTCACCTTCCACAACAATAAAATATTTTTGTGCAAACCTCACCAAAGAATTAACTCTGAATGTCACAGACAAGTCATTATGTTGAGGAATTGTCATAACAGGGGGCAAAAAAGTAATTTGAGAATGCTAATGTGAGCCTTTTTTAAGTGCCTCCTACAAATCACGGAGGCGGAAGAAATAGCAGTAGAAAAAGATAAACCTAGGTTTTATTTTGAATTTGGATTTGAAAGCCATTCATGCTGTGATCCGGGCAATTATTTAGTAAGTGATATGAAAGAAAGGAGCTATTTGTCCCCTTTAGCCATCCCTGTTGTTTTTCTTTCCCCCCTACCCACACAGTGTGACACCACCCAAGCTATGCCTGTGCTCCAAGAACCGTGTGTGTAACTCCAGCGTGACCTCTGACAAACATGCCTAAGAAATGCAGCAGCTCTGGGCACATGTGGAGCAGAGACCCCTGTTATATTTCCCCCCATTCCAGAGAGGATCATGTTCTCTGCACCCCATGGCCAGCCAGATCAGCTGGCTGGTGAGAAAAGATGACTAGAACACAAGCCTCACACTGCACCAGCATTTGCCCAGACCTCTTCTCAAGTCTAAGGAGCCTGCAGAAGAGTAGATGAGATATGCTCTGCACCTTCTGTAATCATATCCCTTCCTGCTTTCTTCATTGGAAAAGTTATTTTCAGAGCAACCTTAAAGGATCCGAGGAACAGGCACTGTAACAGCAGGCTGTAACACCTCTCCTCTCCTACCTCCTCACCAGCCTAGACTATATCCTTTGGACTTCCACTCAGAAAGTATAGCTTGGACATGACAGAAAACTGCTGTTCATTATCTAAGTAGGACAGGGTGGCAACATTTACTACCTCTGCTATCTTCTTGCCTCTAAAATTCACACCTTATGCTGAGAAGAAAGTAGGTGTGTCTATGTCAATCCTTTAATCCCCATCCTAACACCGAAAGATCTGGTTAAGATCCTCCAAGGAAAAGAAGTACAGTGATGATCTGTTAATTTCTAAAGCTGTGCACACCAATTCCTCTTACTTCAGAGGAATGAGTTGTAGAAGTAGAGATTTGGAGGTGTTCAACTCTGTACTGACTGTACAAGTGATGGCAATCACCTCCTTTAAGGATTGTTAGAGCACCTCACCATGATCCAACAAAACAAATGCAAACAGCAGCACTCTAGCAGCTCTCTAAGAATACATTTTTTCTGTGAAGAGCAGTGAAGACTGCAGGGAACTGACACAGCGGGAGTAAAACTACAAACCCCACCACTGAGCACAACATCAGCATTAAGGGATGAAGGATAAAGACACTGAAGGATGAAGACATTGCATGTATCTTGTTACACTGGAACAGTAAAAAATGTTTTAACTAGAACCTTGCTTAAACTAAATAAATGAGTTTGAGGTCTAGACCTCAAGCACTTAGAAACCATTCCTTCTGGGTTCAGTTTCTTCCCCAGGAACACATAGGAACAAACCCCTAGATTCCTCCCTCTGACCTCAAAGACAAATCAGGCTTATTTTTGCCACTTATTTCCTCTAGTTCCATGAACTTGGGGTGCACCATAGCTCCAATTCATTAAGAGGGATTTCTTTTGTCCAAGTAAGTTTTCTTACCCAAACCTATTTCTAGTCTCATGATTAGAGATTTCTCTGACTAAACAGGTGACTGGATTTAAAAACACAAACAGTAGCAAAGCAAAGGGCCTGGCCTCCCCATAATTAGGCCCCTTCAAAGGCCCTTGGAAGACAGATGTGCAGCTTCTTGATATTTAAAAATATGGAGGTGTTTTGAGGTGCTGTATGAAGCAGTTCTGAACCACGGCATAAACAGAAATCAGGATAATGACAAAGTCATGCTACAGTACTGAGCGTAGAAGCCTCCAAGCCTCCACGCTTAAGGCAGCAGAGAATCACAGCTTATTATATGACCTTGGACATGGGTAATTTAATTCCACATGGTCTGCATCAACTCATCCAGTTTAACCCTTTTAGTCTGCAAGCTCAGCAAGTTTAACTAGTCTTCGCTATATAATATATATATATATATATTATATATATATAATATATATTATATATATATTATATATATATATATAATATTATATATATTATATATATATAATGCACTCCAAGGCTCTGGTTCTGCACAGCGCCTGAGGTTTATCTTCACACCTGCCACAGGCCAATTGAATTCAACTACTCGTGCACCATTATCGCTGGGATGGCTGCAGCTCAAGCTGATCTCATGAGCCACCATCACAGGCTTTGCACGACTGAGAACTTAAAATCTAACATCTGAAAAAGCCAAGAGGCAGCTCTGAGACTGGCTCAGCTCGGGAGTAGGCTGTAGATGGGAGCAAGCAGTAATTTTGCAAAAGTGTCTTCATTAGAGGATGAAGCTGGGTACAATCAGCAGCCTGAGCCAGCCCAGCCTCCTGCTGCTCCTGCTGCATGCATCTCAGAGCACCAGCTGGCCAACCTTGCACAAATCTACCATTAAATCAGGACATGTGTCCCAACACAATGTGCAAACACAGAACAGAAGACCAATTCCAGTCTCAACAAGCCTGTGAGAAACACAAAGGGACAGTGAAGTACTGTCTGACAGTGAGACAAACCATGGCAACTACAGATTAATTACTGATTATTTTGGGGTATGCCACATGGCAAGGAGAAACATGAAAGAGGATGGGAGACGAATTTGTAGTGCTTTCGTTTCAGCTGGGGAGATTCTTCCCAGCATGAAGCCAGAATATGAAAAAGTATAAAGGGTCTTGCTAACATCTGAGGTCATGTGGTACCTTTTGGATGCTCAAAGGAAGTAATGATGTAAAGCTTCTCCCATTTGGACTTCATGCTCTATTTCTTCCTTCCACTCAAGGGAAAGAAAGGGCGGGATACTGACACATGCAAAGTTAAAGGAGCAGTTAGTATCCTAAGGACCATACAACTTGAAAGAGAAATAGCAAGATTACTGGTAACAAAATAAACAAGTTTACAAGAATAATGCAATTTTTAAAAGAGACATTACTTAATGGTGGGATTCTGCAGAGACACACTGGAACTCTGCCTGAAAAGTCTGGGAAGCAAAATGTAAGTCCAGATTTAAAATATATGTAAAACAAGATCACAGTCATTGAAAATGGAATGATCAATCCTGACATAAGACAAGTTTCATCCCATTGAGGTAAGCCCTTGTAAAAGTTGAATTCGGTACGTCTAGAAAATATCCCTGCCAAGGCCGAAACACATTGGAGCTCTGAACAGTGAAATAACAAAGATTTACTTGGGAGTAAACACCAGAAGCCAGAACATCACAAACAAGACTGCAGGATCTCTCAATAAGAGATCAAAATTAATTTCCCACTCAATTTCTTTCTGTAGAAATACTGGCGATTACCAGAGGTAAGTCAGTTCTCTGAGAAAAGAATGACAGCAGCCAGTCAACTGGTCAAAATTGTTTGAGTAGATACCGGTTTCCAAGTGACCTTGGCTGGCTATGTTGGCCATCACAGTTTATTTCCCCTTTCTGCCTTCACTGATGTCCTAATGCCCCCAAAACAATCCTAAAAGCCTATGTTCAAGCAATGGCACAAAGAAAATTTGTAAGGTGAGTAGAAAATAGCTGTCTGCTTTCTGCTCTCGCACCTCACACAACAGATGTTTTGACCACCACCTTACACTATGTAACAATGCACTGTAAGAAAAATATAGTTCCAATGATCAACTGTGTCCTCCGCATAACTTTGCTTGCTAGGATATTTTTGAAAAGGACAAATTGCCTTCATTAATAGAAGCTGTGCATCCTGCATTTTACAAGAAAGATGCCCCAACAAGCATGACCTCACTTTGCAATGAATTATGAAGTTCCCACACAAAAGAAATGTTGTAAGGAGAAAACACAGGGACTCAACAAAAAAAAAAAAACAATAAACCAAACAAACCGAAAACAACAAACAAACAAAAACCAACCAAGAACTCCGTGAAGTTCATTAGAAAAGAACAAGCCATTCGGGATGGTTTTGAAGCAGTCACTGCTATGTGAACACATTTGTGAGAGACTGTCTTCAGGGTTGCCAAAAGGAGGGATATTCAGTTTTATTTAACATCCTTATTATGAATCCAGCTGAGGGGCTGCAAATGCATTTCTTGAGTCTGCTGCTGTATGTAACCAAGAGGCGCTCTGTGCCTCAGGGTGTTGATGCTGTGAAGTGCACAAACTCAGTCTTAATGGTAGGCTGCTCACATCAATGTCAAGTTTCTCAGAAATCCTAAATCCTTGCTCCCTTGTGATGGTCAGAGCTTTCTATCAGAGGAGCTACTCAGGTGCTAGGAGTGTCACTTACACGCACTTAGGTGTCCAACTCAAGAGTCTCAGGGAGCCTGACCTAAACTCCCTTGAAAGCAACAGCAGTAAAAGACTTGATCCATGGTCTTTGGACCCAACTCCAATAAAATTCACATGGGGAAGTTAGTACTTCAGATGGAAAGTAAACGGTACACAGAATATCCAACAACTCAGCTCTTTCAAGCTGGATAAAGCACTATGAAAAGTGCTTTAATGAGAAGGTAATAGTAGAGAAGCTTCTTGGCCTGACTCTGAGATGGGTGAGATAATCTGTTGGGTCATTTTCATCACTGATTTTTTTGACGTTCTGCTTAAAATGAGCCTGGAAGCCTGAGCAAATAAAAATATCTAACTCCATTTTAAGCCTGAATAGCTGAGGTCATTAGAACATTCAAACATCACTCTCAGCCATCAGGTACATGGAGCCTCTTAATCATACAGGAGCACCAAAGTGGGGTGAACACCAGCATGGACACACAACCATGGGAAAGAGGTTTTTTTACTGAGGAAATGGTAATAGAAGTAGAAAGAAAACATAATTAAGAACAGCGATGTTGTGGTAACTGTTTATGGAGTTTATCCTTTGCTGCTTTGTCTTGTTTCACACAGGACTGATTTGCCAAAACTTCTCAATGTCTCATTGTCTGCTGGTAGGGCATGGAGGAGCTCATTTAATAAAAAAAAACCAAATAGGACTACAGCCTTCTGCATGGAGACAGCTGCTTGTACCAATGACCTCCTGCTTACTAACAGGACTGTACAATACACCAGCTCTAAGTTAGAAACCATCCACTAGCTTAAAAATGCTGTTTATCTGGTTGCTCTCTTGCTGCAGTGAAGGAGGCAACATTCTTCTCCCTTCACAAGAGCATGAAGGGCTGTCCTCTCCAAAGGCATCACATCCTCATCATGAGGATGTTGAATAGCCACTTCATTACCCTCGTATTTCAGAGGAAAGACCTCAGCCCTCAGCTGAGCAATCAAATTTAGACTACAAATCCCTTTGGTTACTAAAGCACAGCCAGCAAAGACACTTGTGGCTCAGAGTGTAACCAGCCTGAACAGCAATCAACATGTTTAGAAAATGAACCAGCACAGACCACAACAAATAACCAAGCCTGATAAAGGGCAGACTAGAGTAGGCACTGGAGGAGCTATGACTTACATAGAAGATTAAACTGGATGTTCACACAGCATCCCTACTGGTCTTAAAACTTCATGTTGCCTTTTGGGAAGACCTGTCCATTAATTCCATTGTAACTACCAAAACAAAGTTTCACTGTAACTTGTATGTCCTCTTAGCAACTCTCAGGACCTGCTGGCGCAACCTGTGTTGTTATTAAAAAGCAAGTAATATCCCTTTTGCTGCTAAAAGAACACATACATTACTACCATAACATTTGCTTAGAAGAGCAACGAACACAAGGTGATTGGCCTCGACTCCAGCAGCAGCTCCTCTGAAGAATACATCCAAAACATACATTCCCCAGCACGATGTGACTCTGACCCCCATCATTTCAGCAGCACTCTGTGGGAATGGAAGAGGAGACCCTGACTCACAGAACTGCTGCTGGTGGGTGTCTTCAGTTTGCCCAATAGCTCTCTAGCGCTGGCATTTGCTTTTCAGGCTTGAGTTCAGTTCCCTCCTCTGCTCAAGTGGAGATTCAACCACAAGTATCTACACTTCCTGCTGCAGGACAGCTACGAGTGAGGCTCTCTCAGCAGCTCTGGGTGAAGCTATTCCACTATAGATAAAATACCTAAATATCAATAGAAAGAAAAAAGACAAGACTATGAGTCTGGCTCTCAGCATCACCTGTAAGGATGTTCACTTGCCAAGCAAAATCCTTCATTCTCTGTTTCTGTTCCAATCCCATTTTAGTTATTTATATAAAATTTAAACAGAGGGGTTTATGAAGACTCCTCAGCTCCAGATTAGTTTTCAGCATTGTGGTTAAAGTGACTAATGGGACACACAAAATTAAATAAACCCTCAGGAAACAGAGGAAGCAAATGCAAGTTTCCACTTTCTAGGTGACAACATAAAACAACAAAATCCCAAGAAAAAAGGGGCCATGATCATTGGTGATTTTGTGAACACAGGAATTTCCTTCCTTTGTTTTCCAAGCAGCTGCTGAAAACAGTGCTATATGTTTTAGTTTAAACTGAGTGAAAAGTGTTTTTTAGAGAAAAGGGAAAAACTTTTTTTTTTTTTAATTTTATTATTCAACTCATTTGAAATTTATTTTTAAAACATCAATTATCTGGATAGGCCAGTTATGAACATTTGGCATGTTGATACATCTACCCTGAACCTTGCATTAGACATATACTAACACCAACAGATGTCATGCACGCAGATCAAAGGCAAATATCCACTTTTGAGTGCAACCCTGAAGCAGCTCTGTCTTTTCAACAAGGCAAGAATCCACTTTATTCTTGTAAACCCATCTGTCATCAGAACACCTCAAATCTGCCATGAATATGAACACCACAAATGAAAACATACATGAGGCTTTACTTGAACAGATGATAGCCAAAGAGCTGCTCCTCAGCTAGGGGTAATGCTAAACATGAGAGAATAACCCACATAAAAAATTCTTTGATCGGTTCACACCAGGAATTATGCCTGTTTCCACTAACACGACTATTGTAACACTCTGTTTTTCACACAGAAAAGAATTGAATGGGCAAAATGTAAGCACAACAGGAGACACCAGTTTCTGTCAAGTCTTTGCAATGACTCTGTGACCAACTGGACTTGGGAAATTCAAGTTCACGATCCCAAATCTGACAAGGTTTGCAGTATTCCACCCACATCTCAGTAAGGCCTAAGTGACTTAATTATGTACAGAGTGACCCCAGACACAGCCAAATTAGTTTTTTTTGAAGCTTATCAACACTGTAATTTTGTGCAACAAGTGCATTTACGTACCTGAGTTGTGAGACTAGGGTTTTACATATTAATATCTGCTACTCATGTTTTCTCACTTAGTAGCACAGTCGCTGGCTCTCCTGATGGTTTTCAAGATGTTTGTTACACTCATATCTATTGTATGTCTTCTTATTTTAATTTTCTCAGTAATAACAGACATTTGCTAACATTCAATATTCGGTAACAGAATCCAAATACACTGCCTTTTTGTCACATGGCATATACACGTGAGTAGCCAGGAAAACAAGTTTAAGGCTTTGATTGCACAACCTTAAATTAATTTGATGATTAATATCTGAATCTTGACAAAATGAATCTGCCCCTTGTCTTCTTGTACTGACTCAGATTTCCTCCTAAGGCATCAAGCACCACACTGGAATCACTAGATCATTCTAAATGTTACAGGAGAATTTTTACCCTTTTTGATTTGCATTGTTGTTTCATTACTTTTAACCCTCATTTTCCCAGGTGTCTGACTTCCATGTTAGTGGCAAACCAGCATCTAGATCAGGCAAGACAATATCTGCAAATTTCACTTCTCCCAGCACAGTGAAAAAATGCTGGAAAGATCTCCAGCTTGCATCTTGAGTCACCTCCAGGACAGACTTACCCTGCCTGTTGTTTCTTTAAATCTATTTCAAACACCACTGAATGTCTTTATTTGGTATTTTAAAAGAAAATATTTGTTAATAATATCAAAACAGAACCTTTAAAATACACAGAATAACCATGCAAATGAGAAGCTTGGTCGCCAAATATTGTGTGGGTAATAATTATGGGGAAACCAAAAGCTTAGGCAATGCAGTGAGCACAGGTCTGAAATACAGTGCTTTTAAACACTGGCAGTCTCTATTATCATAGCCAATGTTATTTCTAGGACTCGTAGAAGAAAAAAATCTTTATATTACAGTCTGCTCTTGTCTCACTGCAGTTGACTAACTCAATTTTGACGCTGTGCAAATAACACTTATCTTTGTGAACAAGGGACCTCAGGTGGAACTTCTTTATCAAGAAAAACTTGATGATGCCTCACAGTGATTCCACAGCTTCCCTTTTACTGTTGGAATGCAGGAAATCCGTAAGTCCTTTTAACTTCCAGCATGAGAACTCCTTCGCTCCCCACTGCAAGGGGAAAGGTCATTCTTCCATTAGAGAAAGCTTTGCTCTGTTCTTGAAAATACAATTGCAAAGCCAGCCAGAGCCCTCAAGACAATGAAGAAGCTGCTACATAAACTCACATGCCTGACATTTCCAGCCCTACAGCTCATTAAGAGAGGGTATCCCAGGTCACAATACATTATGACAGCCCACATTCCCAAGTATTACCATTTGACAACTGGGCTTAAGGTACACCAGACCATCAGTGTGGGTCCCAATGGACCCTGCACACCCATTAGAGGCAAGGCTTCACTGCAAATAATAGCAGTCACAGCTGTGGGGAGGTGAATCCTGTGATCTGCCATTCCAGAGGCTGTCTGTCATTAGGCAGGGAGGGCATAGGGCAGAAATTCAGATTTAAAAGGAAGAGAAACTTGTGGGACAGGACAACAGTGGGACTGAGTATTATGATATTAGTATCTGGTGCACAAAAACCATGTGCTTAGTCCAAGTGCTATCAAAAGCAGTATTTTACTGTATTTATTCTGCTCTGAAGAACAAAACTTCTCTAAGTGCTTGTCTTAAGAAATAATTGGACTACTAGATTATCATTTAACAAATATCATTGATGGAACAATCTTTCCTAAATCCAAAAGTCAGTGGATGAAATTTTGATTCCAACAAAATCAGATACTTTCTAGTGATAACCTAGAGAGGCATATGAGTGTCTAACAGCTATATTTGTTACACCTCATAAACTGAATGTGGCTTTCTTCTTTGCCTCCGGGTAACAGTCATACATTTACACAGCTATCTCATTGTCCATGGATCTTTGCCAGCCTCTTCACGAGATAAATTTTTCCTACCTTCATATCAGCTCAAAAGATTTTCTCAGGAAGGGGAAGAGAGGGAAAAGTTGTCTGGGCACCCCAAGCATTATCACATTCAAAACGATAAGGCACAAGCACAAATTTGTGTGCAAAGAGCTCTGTGTCAGATGCTGCCAAACTGAAAGAACAAATTCTATAGAAGTACTGCCTACAGTGTTACAAGACTCTCTGTGTGACATTTACACTTGGTGAGAGTCTGAGACTCATGCTCAGGGCAAGATGTTTCAGGTTGATTACCTACTCAATTAGAGTGTACTGTAACCAGATTAAGGAGATTGCTCTATCCTTGATTACTTAGAGTGGTTTTGTTCATACCATTTATAGAGATTTGGACAACTTGGGTGAATGTAGTAAGATTTCTGTTACTGTTTTCATTCCTCCAAAGAAATATCCCAAACTAATTGAAACCATTTTTTTTTTTTCAAAACCAGCACATCATAGCTGTTCGAATTGGAGCATGCAATAGCACTATCACAGCATCACATCTCTCTGGCAGTCCAAAATTGAAGTTTCAGAGAGACATGCCTCAGGATGGACACTTAATTTTTGTGAGAAATTTGGTGGCAAGAAGAGGAAAAGAGTTAAGAGATTTAAAGGGAGAAATGCAACTATATTTTAATAAATTAATAAAAATCCCTTAAGAATTATTAGACAATACACACTTGAAGCTCCTGAGCCACAGAGTACTGCAAGCTGGGAGAGTACTGGCAAAGGACCATTAGAAAGCCTGGGATGTTCTTACCTTTCATTAAGTAAAACATATGTTACTGGCTCATGAGGCAGGAACTGCACAAGGGGGACCTTTCCATCTGATCCAATATAGCTGCTCTCATACTTCCACAAAGAACTTCACTACTGCACACTATGTCTGTTATTAAACTTACTCAAACTTCTTATCATGCGGAGGGTTTTAAATTGCTCTAATCTTGAACTTAAGTAGGCTGGACTCATGAAAGCAAACTAAACTTGCTAGGTCTTTCCAGCTTTAATGCCGTGAAGTATTTTTTGGCAAATCAAGAGATAAATTGAAAATGTATTAATTTTGATTACATAGCCAGGCATCTCTGCCTGTAAATAGGACCCCAAAATTCTTGGTTTTCAGCAGCTCTAGTATACAGCTATTATGCATTCATACATTATATGAATATATATAGAAATATGTATTTGGTGTCCCCTTTAAACACATTTTTCAAAAAGCACTCTGCATTTTACCAAAATCACCTCCCAGAGAAGTAAATGTATAAAATTTCCCTGATATGAGTGACAGTGCTCTTAAGCCAGTCATCCAAAAGACCCTACTCTGAAAAGCATTGTTTGTACTGGATACTCAAAAACTCAGCAGAACAGGGCATATTGCAATTGGGCTTTTACATGACAGTGCCAATAGAAAAGCTACTCCTTTATTAGAGTTATGTACTCTGCCTTTATACAAGGCACATCCTCTAAATGACAAATCCTGCAAATCAAGAGAAACATCACAGTTACCAACAGCAGAATTCATACACTGCTAATGTATCCTTCTGTCTTTTATTTGTTACTTTGCTGTGATACTGTCCATCTGCACAATACACTGCCATGCTTGTCCACCACTACAACTTACCCGTTTTCTTCCACATCTTACAAACCTTAAATGGCTTAAATGATTACAACTTTTACCTTCTGGTGTGGGCTGGGGATAGAGCTGTCATCAGAGCTCAGTGCAGCCTGGCATTCAGGACTAAGGGAGGTGAACATCTTTGCTGCACAGTTGCGGTGGAGCAGGTGGGCGAAGGCAGCTCCTGGCCAGAAGCACACAGAAATGTTCATCCCTGCAAGAAACCTACCACACACACTGCTACCAGTCAGAATCAGGCCTCATGTCACCATGGCAAAGCCATTTGAGTGTCACTGGTTATCAGTGGATTATTAGCTCCATCTTTTGTGGACACAAAAAAGTGTTTTCACCCCTTGCAGCTCCCTTCATCAGCCAGTGCCAATGTGAAAAGTTACTGTGTGGGCACAGCCTTTTAATTAAAAGCCTTGTTAAACCCTGCACAGTGCTTATTTTTAAAGCAGTGCATGAAATGAAAAAGGAATATCTCCCAGCACAGTGTATTCCTAGGAGCCTCTGATAATTAGGGCAGTAACTTAATTTTCACATTTTGGTTTCTATTGGGGTATGTGCCAATTAGGAAGCTTCTGTGACGTTCCTGCCTCCCAAAATTCTTCCCCTTCTTAAAAATTCATGCACAGCTTATGTACAGCTGCCTGCAAGCTCCATTTATGCTATAGCAAACATTAAATATTAAAGTCTCCATGAAGAAGTATTATGTAAGCTATCACCAATTCACTGGCACCAACCGGTGCCTTTTCAACCCCGCCGATCATGGTGCATTACACCTCCCGTTTGGAGCCCAGCTCACACATGATGCTGGTTTAGGACAACAACCCAATGGGAGCTCAACCCTGCAGCCCTGGCTGCCAAGACAAGGACACCTTCAGCTGCACCCCGGCACCATCCCTGGCTGCTACCCAGGAGGTTGCACTCTACAGCCTCTGGAGAGCACAGGCAACCCCTTATTCCCCTCCAGGGACAGCCAGCACTCTCTCTACCTCACACAACAAAAGGACTGTCTCAGCCTGCTGAGGTACCCACCCTTCTGTACCCTTTTGCCTTCACTGTCATCTCACACTCATTGGGACTTCACTGTCTCACTTATGCTGTGCCCTCTTCTCGGTCTGCCACTTTCTCACCTGTCCTCTCAGCTTTCTCTCATGTAGGCTCATGCAATCATTTAGTTTTAAAAAGACCTCTAAGATCATTGAGTCAAAACATTAACTTAGCGCTGTCAAGTCCACCACCAAATCATGTCCCTAAGTGCCACATCCACTCATCTTTTAAATACCTCCAGGGATGGCAGTTCCACCATTTCCCTGGGCAGCCTGTTCCAAGGCTTGACCACACTTTCAGTGAAAAAAATTTTCCTGATATCCCATCAAAACCTCTCTTGGCACATCTTGAGGCCATTTCCTCTCACCCCGTCAGTTATTACTTGGGAAAAGATACTGACACCCCCACCACAGCCCCCACCCCTCTTTGCTACATCCTCTTTTCAGGTAGTTGTAGAGAGTGCTAAGCTCTCCCCTGAGTTGCCTTTTCTCCAGGCTAAAGAACCCCAGGCTCCCTCAGCTGCTCCTCATCAGACTTGCATGTGCACAAACAGGGTAGCAGCTCATTTTCTGAAATCAAGCCCAATTCAGTACTGTGATTAAGTATATGCTTGAATTTTAAGTAGCATAACCGAAGTATAAAATTTAAACACACATAGAAGCTCAACTGTCTTCACAAGGATTATAAAAGAGTGATTCTAGCTGCTAAGGCGACCTTTTCTGGAAAAATGAGTAACACACAGGACTACCACTCCTCAGAACATCTCAGTTTTGTCATTTGCTTTCATCTCTAATTAGGGCAAAAACTCAAAATATCAGCATTTTTAACAGAATAAAGCATTTAGAAAGTACTGTTTTAGGTACTAAGTATTCCACTATTCCCCAGCTGACTGCCTTAGCATTATGGACTAAATAGCAAAGTCTTAATTTAAACTGGTTTGACATTAAATTGAACTGGGTCTAGACTGGCCCTGAGGCCACATACGATGCCGCAAAGCCTCCCAATAGCATCTCCTGACCTTATTCTCCCCCAAAGGGCTTATCTTCCCAGCCACTTTGCATCTCACTGCATTCAGCATACAAGGAGACGGGTGATCTATTGGGAAATAGTTCAGGCAAGAACTCAGGGCTCACTGGGGGAAACGGGTCAGCTTCTCTCACCAAAAGGGAAGGCAAGGAGTTTTTTTGGAATTAATTTCTGTACTCCTACCCAAGTGTACATTTTAGAAAAACATACAGAAGGACTAAAATTTTAGATGTGGCAAAAGCCATGCAAACTTTTGAGGAATCATTTAAATTGTTACTTACAGCATAAATGAAAATACCTGTTACAATCTGTCTTCAGTGGGTTATACCTGTTTCAGATTTCGAATTTCTATTTCCTCTGTATATATTGAGACAATGCTCAAGACATCACTCCAGTTCTCTTTGATAAGGTAAGTGTATCAACACATTAAATGGGCCCAGCATCTCCAGGTCATCAGTTCCCCCGTGAACTCCTCCTCCTCTGAATTCTTTCCAAAACTTTCCTGCCCCATGGGCACAAGAAGATGATGTAACACAGAAAGAAAGGGAAGCCTTCTTTATGTCAGAAATGTTTTTTCCTATTTACCATTACATTTGGAGACCTCAGTTATACAGTTTTTATGTATTTAATGTGTCACATTGTATCAACCTAGTGTCTCAATCAAAATGTTATACAGCAGCAAGAGAAATGCCTCACAGTAGTCTTGGTGTATTAAATCAATTGCATAACTTTTCTTAACATCAAACAAAGCTCAATTTGACATGAATTTTTTGTACACATCAAATCCCACATGGGGTAGCTTTCCTTATGCTACCCTTCCTTAAGACGTATAAATCACATCCCATAATTTCTGCTTGGCATAAATAAGAGGTAATGGACAAACAAGTAGCTGGGTTGTACCATTCCCCTGTCTTCAATATCTACAAAAGAGATCCCTTCTGTAGTTTTCCTGAACCTCTCCAGGGCTCTGATACGTAATAAAACTTGTATTAGTGGCCTGCACAACACATCAGCAAGCTCTCTTACAACTAACTGATGCAAATTTCTGTATTTGTTGATTTCCTTAAATGCAAAAGTTGCTATTTTCTGTTCCCCATAGGGTACCATATAAGCAATATGCCCAAGAAACATACACAAGAAAACAGACTCTGCTTAAGGCTGAGATCAAAATCTTTTCACCTGGATGAAGCAAACTAAAGCAGGTCAGAAATGACAGTATTCCCCCGCCCTCCAGAATTCTCCTTGAGGAATATATATTAAGAGCTACAAAATTTTCTGAAAAATAAACTCAAATGAAAATTCCATATCTTTATTCCTAAATTAATGATTGCATGCAGATAATCTATACAACCTTGCTAATCTCCTCCCTGATTTTGCCTCCCTGTCTTTTGTTCTCTCTCATCTCTCTAATTTTGAAATGGTCTCTTACACTTTTTTTGAGTGAATAGAATGAGAATCTGGACAAGGGGGTGGAGAAAGTCATGTTTGGTGCCCTCCAGAAAGGACTGTCCTCTTGCTCTGGCCATGTCGCAGCATGTACCAGTGAAAACTCTGTTACATTTTCAGTCATAGAGAAAAGCTCTCATTGTGCATTCCTGTGGCTGAAAAAGAAATCACTGTCAAACATTAAAAGGTAGAATCAATTCAGATTTTCATTAGATGTGGATAGCCTGAACAAAACAAAACAAAACAAGCTGTATGTCCTGGGCGGGTCCAAGGGAAAGAAGCTCAAGAAGATAAACAGTAGATGCTACAATAATGCCTCACTCTACCATAACATCATAGGCAAGTCAAGGAAAACAGAATATGGTCTAGGTTGTACAAACAATAATAAATCCAGTTTCAGTGGTTAATGTTAGACATGTTTTCCTTGAAGAATGGGGGGAAAGAGTCCAGAGCTCATTTGAGGAAGACAGGAGCAGTGGCCTCAGGCTTCCTGAACAGGACAAGAAGTCAGAAAACTACTTAGATCCTCCCGATTTCCTGTGGCAAATTTCAGCTCATGATCAGAAACTCTGCCTCAGAACCTGCCCAAAGCCTTACCCAGGGAAACAGAAAAGGCAAGAACATGAGTGGAAAACAACCCATTAGTTTAAGAGCATGAGCAGCAGTGCACAAAGCTACAGCAAGGTACAGCAGCTGAAATAGTCTCTACCATGCAGTTGATTTTTGTTCATTTTCTGAAGACAGCAGAAAACCCACATTAAGAAGGGCTATCCAGTCCTTTCCCACCTCTTCTCAAGCCTATTCATCCCTTCTCACACAAAGAGCTGTGTAAAATTCAACCTTTCACACAATTATATTACCTGCCATGCACAGTCAAAGAATGGTGGAAGTCTTCTGGACCAGAAGAGGACCAGATTCACCTCTCTCTCCACCCATCAAATCAAAGCCTCATTTATATATATTTTCTGCAGTAAAATGGAAACAGACTCATTAAAAAACAAATGTATCTAATTCCTTGAGCTCCTCAGATGAAACCAGTGTAGAATATACGCAGTGGCTATACTTCTGCTATTCTTCTCATACTGCTGTAAATGGGGTTTGAACAACTCAAACCCCTGCAACACCCAAGCAAGCTCCTGCACCATTTACTCATTTTATGCTGATATATCAGTCTTCAGGATTGGTTGCAGGGATTTAGTTACTTGAGGTTTTTCTTTACCTTTTTAGTTAACTTAGGGCATAGAGCCCACCTAAAACCCCACAGCAGTAGGACATAAATGAAAGACACCACCACCTCCAGGTACAAGACTGAAGGGCACACTTCACATTGCTCGGTACCGCCAGACCTGCATCTGCTGTGGTAGACAGGATTTTGAACAGTTTCACCACCTGAGCATTTGCCATTTCCTTGGGACTTCTGCAGCACCAAGTATGCCACTGTCCCTGCCAAGAGCACCTGGAAGAGTCAGATAGAACCTAACTCTTGTATCTTCACAAACCAGTCCTTGCTGAGACAATAAAGTGTACAAAACCTTCATCATCAACTGAATTCCCTTGCTGTCACTTAAACCACGTCCTTCTCTCATCTCTCAACACTGAATTTTTCCATACTTTCAAAACCTTCTCTATACAATATCACTGTTTGGAGATTCCATCACTGGTTAAAAACAACAATGCCTTTAAGGCTATATTGGCAAAAAATTTATGAAGTGACAATCACAATACCTATTTTAGAAAACTTCCGAAGGCAGATGAAGTAAATCCAACATATTTTGGGACCCACCACTGTCTGTGAATAAAAAAGGAAGCAAACTTTGAAATTCAAGGGATCCCTTTGGTCTATATCACAAAAATCTAAACCTAAAACCACACATTTCAATTAAATACACACACACACACAAGGCCTGTACCAACTTGTCTTCTGCCATACACACAATTTAATTTGATTCAAAATTTTCAGTAGAGATAAATTAAATTGGAAAGTTTATTATTGCAACATCTGTGTTTAAGTTTTTACCAAGACTGAGGTCTATTTTCCATAATGTTTTTCAATACAGTGCAGACATTCTGGAAGATGAAGGAGATTAGAATATGCTGCCTTCATGAGAATATGAGGCTTCATGAGAAATTCAAGTTAAATAGGTTAGCTATTCCCTTTGGTGTAACTGCTCATGTTAGTTCAAAAAGGCAGGAAGGAGAAGCAGAAAAATAAAAGCGTTAAAAAGGGATCTATAAGGTCCAATGACAACAAAAGGATCTGTAAGGTCCAATGATAATAAAAGCGTTAAAAAAGGATCTATAAGGTCCAATGATAATATAGATTACTGTATAACCTGTTGAGTAATAAGCTATTTGAGAACCAATGGAAAAGAGTGCATTGTCTCATCACCAACGATCACATCTCTCTTGACTCATGAAACAGCTGTGTTTCCAGAGGTCTGGAACTGCCTTGGCAGCTGCTACTTATTCCCTAGGGATAATTTATCGTCTCAATCAGAAGTTTAGCTTTGCTGCCCACCTGATGTATAAGTGAAGGACTCCAACTCTGCGAATATTTCTTAGCACCTGACCACCATCGTATATTCTGACAACTAACTAGTTATCCCGCCTACAACATATGCAAAACAATTGCATCTAGGGCTCATACTTGGGCAGGTGTGCAGAATTGGCATCAGATGAATCTCGGGACAAGACTTCCCATGCTGCAGTGACTTTTATTTTGTAGTTCACTCAAGATTAAGATGACACCTTGCTAGTGGTCCCCAAACTACATTTCTACAATGACTGACAGCAGGAGAATGAGACTGGCTTAATTCATAGTCTAAAAAAGTTTTCTTAAAAAATTTGAGAGGAATCGAAAATGGTCTAAGAGAAATTCAGGTTTGACAGTCATCTATTTCCAAGAAGTTTCAGAATCACTGTTACAGGTGATGAACAAAACTATGCATGACTACAACCTCTTGATGCTTGCTCACATATTCAGGACAAATTCATTCAGTGTACTAGTGGAAAAAAACCATTCCCTCCAAGTAAAAAAAGGCACAAGTTGCTGCTGAATGGGAATCTAAACAGCTGCAGTACTAGCACCTGTTATAAACAAAGGTGTGCCTTCAATGATCATTTTGTCTCACAAGTCTAATTCTCAAACTCCTTCATTTGGTATTATAAAGTGACTCTACTTTGATTTTGTATTAAATGTATAGTCCACACTGTTGCCATATGTCCTGACACTGCCCTTGTTACATCCTATTCTTTTGACATTCCTTATCTAGAGAGGCCAGCACAGACAACCCTTGATTAACATATTTGTTCACTTGGGGGTAAAGTCATACACACACATTTATGTTCTTGTGCAATAGGGAGCAAGTTCTGCAGCTTTACAGGTGTGGTACGTGCATCACATGCAGTATCCCAGAACTCAGGACAAAAAAACCCCAAACAACCCATTGCAAAGAGGCATGTAGCTAAAGAGGAAGTCCTAGTCAAAATGACAGAGCCCAAAATCAAAACACCTTCATAAATCACCTTGTTGGATTCTCCTGGACTAGGAGGCAAAACACGCTTGGAAAATATTAACTCTTTTTCCTGTTAAATTTACACCCCAGAAGGTGTATGGAGCAGAGTAATTTATTCTGTTTTGTTAATAAGGAAGCTTCTTGGTAAAATTGTAAATGATTTTTGTTTAATAACAGCAAATGGAGCATCACAGAAATTCATGTCCTCTATGTGTCTATTGTAAGGCAGACAAGGAAGCCTGGCAGTTGCTCATTATTATTCCTCACACTGCTTCTAATGAACAGATCTATGCTCTCACTTTTCATTGGCTTAGTCAAGGATTCTCTATGATATGCAATTAATCTTTAATATGAAAGTGATTAGGGAGAAGACAAAAAATGCAGCTGAACGTCCTGACCACTGAAAACCAGATTAAGGAATTATTTAAAATCCCTTCCCTTTATATTGCATTTTTACATTTGCAAATCTCTTGATACATGAAAGCTCAGTGAAACAAGTTTATTTTTATAACCCATGGAACAAGATTCACAGCTTTCATTCAGATGGGTATGTTGGTAGTTCTTCCAGCAGTGAGCCCACATTGCAATTTTAACACTCTAAAGACAACCGGAGGAAAGAAACACATTACCACAGTTTACAGAAAGGTATTGGAAGTGTGCATTGAAATCATAATACTGGCAAACCTTCCACATCCATCCTCTCCTGGTCAAACATACCAAAAAACAGCAGATGTGAGCCTAGGTTGTCCTGCCTCGCTGAACCTTGCCTGCATCAGAGGTCTTTGAATGGGGGCTTAAAAGCATGGAAGATGACAGCTGGAGAAGCTGCTCTTCATCAGGACAGGAAAGCAGCTAAGACTCTTTAGATGGATGGACAACCTTGACCAACACTGCACATCTAATTCAAGTTTGAGAATTACTGACTGGGTATGGCAAATCTTCAGGACAAGGAAGGATGCTGAAAACTAAGAAGGAATCAACCAAAGATGGAGTCTCCGGATTCAGTGTGGAAAGGACTAAGCCCCCTGGGATGTCTAAGCAGGGTACAACATAAACACCATGAAAGAGTGTTAAATATAAGATTGTCTGGATTTTCCAATCAACACTCCCAAATAATTTGACGTGGCACATGAACTACAGAAAAAAAAAAAAAAATCAGTGTTGATATTTTGGAAGGTTAGTAGTAATCAAAAAAAGAAGTATAGCATAAGCTGGTTATATGCAGCTAACACTGCTAAAAAACAAGCCTTTTAATATGGGTAGCCCTTGCATGCATTTTTGTTTCACCAGAAACTTCAAAGGACTAAAACTTTCAAAATATGAAGGACCCTAAGAACTAGCTTCTGAGGAGATTTATGGAAACCAGGATCCTTAAAAAATTCTCTAGTCACTTTTTAAAACAATAGTAATCAGCTAAAATGGAAAAGTAGGCAATAAGTCATTACTATGTACATCTTTGACCATTTCATTCAACTCTGTTCAACAGACCATTTCCACCAGGATAAATTCCAAGAGTCAGCAGAAAAAAACCCAGTTCTATGAGACAACTGTTTTCCTTTCCTTCTGAAAAAAAAACACTTGAGTATTTTGTATGGTAATCAGAAGTCTGCAGTGGGTAAGTCAACTTTGAAAAGCAATGTGTTAAAAGATCCAGCCTTCTAGGACTCGCTGGAGCTGGATCCTATTCCCCAAGCAGGGCAATGTCCCCAGCCTGAAGCCTTGTCTCCAGACCCTGACTCTACCCTGGCAAGTCCCCAGATTAACACTGCCTTCCACCTGCCACACCATCAACTGCAGCAATGCAGTGTGGGCTATGTGTATTTATTTTACTCAAAAGATATCGTTGATACTTATGAATTCCCTCCTGCATTTAGCCCTGTATAGCCACCTCTATAATGTTTTTAAATAAAAAACAGAAATTAAAAACCTATCTTCCCATAAAAGCTCACATGCATGATAGCACACCATACTAAGTTTGATGGGAACCACTCTGAAGTGACAAGAATAATGTGGTAGCCTTGCATTTCTAAACCAGGATCAATATAAATTTTGATCTACTTTTGCATTCTTTTCTTTTTTTAAAAAAAATCATCTCTAACACAGCTGAGAAATAGATTCTACTAAAACACCACCACCTTTCCAATGACATAAATGCAATCTCTCCCATGCACATGGAACTGCATCTCTCAGAAATGGGAGATGTGCACAGCCCAAACAATGGAGCAGACCCCTGAGAATACCAATATATCCTTGCCCACACTCCCAAACCCTCTAATTACAAGTCCTCTGATACCCAACTCAAGCTTCTATTTTCACATTTGGTTGCCAGCAGTAGTTTAGGCTCCTGACACAAACACAATGCAACAAGCCTGTTGCCTGCATTGTGCAAACCTGAAGAATGGATTATATTCAGTCTGAAATGAGTAAAACTGAAAGCTGCTTCACACCTTGCAGTCCTTCCATATTTTCCCTCATGCCTTCCCAGTACTGTTACCTTGAAAGAGAAGTGACCTTAACTGTTTCAAACAGAATCAGCCTCTCATAGTATCCTGTCTCTGAGGTTTAGAAAAGCATCTCACAATAAAAGAGACACTAAACATGTGCTTAAACATGTTCCTGACTTCAGACCATCAAAAGACTCTTTATACATTGTTTATTATATCCATCTAGCTTAGATGCTTGTAATTCTCCAATTCTCAGTGCACAAAGCCTCCTTCCAGGGACTGAACAAGGAGCAGCTTTTCACAACACCTAAAGGAACTTAATTACCTCCTCAACTTTGACCCCTCTGTCAGATTCAAATAATCTGATCAATGGGGGCAAAAGCTATGAGGTACCCATAGGAGAGAGACAAAGAGACAACTGGATCAGAGGATTGTTAATCTGTAAGCCTCATTTCCTTCTGAAATCAGGCTAAAGAAGTATCTTGGGACAAAAGACTTGTGACAGCCCATCACTTACCTACTCATGTGTGGGAATGCAGCTGGATAGCACGGTAATTATGGACTGGAGAATTTAGGGGGTTATTTTAAATGATGTGCTTACCCTGGAGCAAAAGCTTTAAAAGGACAAATTGGAAGAAGTCATTATCTCACCCAGCCTCTTCCAGTGTTTCTTCCCTTACACCCCTTTTTAATTTTAACCTTGATCACAGCCTGCTCCAACAGTCGGGCTTCTTCTTTTGTTTGACACTGTAGTAAAGTTGTAGAGCTGTTTGTGAAATGTGTTGCCATGGAAACTAATGTGTGCTGCCATGGAGATCATGTCAAATCCAGCTTCACATCTTCACTGCAGATTCAAGAAAAGAGGAAGAGAAGGCAAGGAGGAGAAATCCTTCCTTGAAAAAACAAATGTTTTGAAATATTAGCAAACCTAACAAGAGAAGTGACAAAAATCGAGGTCACTTTTAAACCATCAACATTAACTAATAATTCACACAATGTTTTCTGAGATGCCACTTTTCTAACAGTGTTCTCAGAACCCACATAGTTTAGGGCTTCAAAGTGTTGAACAACATATGTGCAAAGTCTAAGATTCAGTTTTTAAACTATCTAGATACCAAAAAACTTTGCTCAAGAATTTTTCCAAGTCAAGTAATTTCAAGAAGCACAGAAGGAAGGAAAAAACTAGTAACTGCAGAAGTTTCATAAAATGCATGTCTTTTAATAAGATAAATTAATCAGTGATTCATGACATACATACATGGTCAGATTAAGACCTAGAGGAGATTAAGGAACCAAAGTTCATTCTAAAGAAAATAAGTAAAAAAACCACCTGGACATTTTTTTAAAGTGAATGGTAGATACAAAATCTTGTATTCATTTCCCTACACTTTAAAACTTCAATTCTTATTCTTTCTCGATTCTTTAAATAAAAAGAAGGAGAAGTTATAACTAAAAGTCACCAGTAAATTACTTTAAGATTATGAGGTATCTTAAATCCTCCCAGTAGCCAAATCCTAAGCATTCAGGCTCCCTGAGCAAAACCCAATTGACCCAAACTCTGCTTTAGCCCATTCAGACAAATTTTAAGCAGAGTTTCTCTAATCAGTGTGCACAGTCATCCTGCTTTAAAATTAAAGATATCTCTAAATCTTTGCCAGATCAGGGACAAAGAAAGTTCGCCTGGTTCATGAAGCTACTTGAATTACTGGTAATAAACTCTCAGAATAAGGAAACATATAAATTAATGTTCTAAGACCCACCATCCCTTTATGAGTTAATGCTAGATCTTGTCAAATAAAATATCTATTATGTTTTATGCAAGATACATTGCATCTCCAAATTATATCAGGTCTCCACGCTTGATGGCTCTGCACCAAGCATTGAGGATTTGCAGATTTTATAACACACAAGCACAATGATTTTGGTATCCTATAAATGCATTTTGAGTACCAACTAAGACTACGAATTTAAAATTCAACCAGTCATCTTCTGTGAAAGAAGGGGAAATAAGCACTAAAAACATGAACAAACATGTTGTCTTGGGGTGACAGGTTTTTTTCGTTCAGTTTCTTTTTTTTTTTTTCATCTCTCCCCTCTCAGGCTCAATTTAAAGGCACAGAAAAGATTGGTGGGCATAGAGTAACGATAGGGGATACACATCACAAAGTCACCCCAAGACACGTCTTCTTCCCCACGTTGATGGACTTCAGGAAAAAAAAAACAAAACTAAACTCTTGATAAAAGTTTTACAGCAAGGAAAACTTTGCAGATCCATCAGTCCAAAGGATTTGTCTGAGAAAAACGTTACAGATATCAAATGCCTGAAACTCATCCTGCTGTAACTCCACACAGGACACCCTCCTCTAAAATCTTAAGAGGATCACACGTTTTCTTACATGCAAAAGGTATTTCAACGTGCTTTTCACAAAACTAGATGTTTAATCAACACTTCTATACTTAGTGTTAGCATGCAGGCAGAAAACCTGCCCCATATCTGACAAATCAAGTTGTGAGGCATGTAACACTATTTTCAGAGTGCCAGCAAGAAACAAACTGAATACAGCAGCGAAGCTGAGCTGTGCAAAACAAGGAAGAGGACTGGTAGAAGCCTTCCACAACTACACAGCAATAAAATAATTTTTAGTAAATAATGTGTCTTTTAGATGGAACGACATTCAGTAAATAAAGTATTTTAGATGAGCATAAATTTTAAGATTCATAGATTCAGCCCACAAAAAGTCTTTTAAAAATACACCTTGAAAATGGATTAATATCTTACACTGCTCGTGCTCTCTGAAAACAGCTGGGATCTAACATCCACCTTGATTGGGATAGGCTGAAGCCCTGCAAAACATCTGTACTAAGACAACCTTATTCACTGAGATACAAGTTAAATTCTGTTTCTTTCTCACACACCTACTTTCTCAGTATAAACAGTTACTGAGAAAACACTTTAGACTTCTCATCCCTAAAGAATTTTTTCCCCACACACACAATATGTGAAAAAACAAATCATAAACCTACAGTAATTTCATTTTAACCATATCATGAATCAATCAAAGTTTATGCTATATATTGGATCCCACTTTCTTCCTATCTCATGCGTTCGGGGAAGGGCTCCTTCCATCTTGAGGACTTTTTTTTTTTAAGTTGGGCCTGTTCAGCCTTGAGAAGAGACAACTGAGAGGGGACTTTATCAGTGTCTGTAAGTATCTGAAGGGAGGGCGTCAAGAGAATGGGGCCAGACTCTTCTGGCCAAGCAACAGGGCAAGAGACAACAGGCAGAAACGGATGCACAGGAAATTCCACCTGAACATGAGGAACAACTTCACTGTGCAAGTGACTGAGCACTGGGACAGATTGCCCAGAGAGATTGTGGAGTCTCCTTCCCTGGAGATATTCAAAAGCTGTCTGGACACAACCCAGAGTAACATGCTCTAGGGGACCCTGCCTAGGCAGGAAGGTTGGAATAGATGACCTCCAGTGATTCTGTTATTTGGCTACAAATGCATAAGGTATCGGGGGAAAAGGAGATTCTGTTCATCTGGAGTGTTTATTCTACTTGGGTACAATCTAAATAATATAGAAAATATTCCAAGTAATGATACCAAATACTCTTTCTAGCTGGCAACTGCTGCACAGATCTTAGGACCAGCTGGCACACTGTGCACCTGGCCAGTTTATTAACTTTCTGGATCTTGCAATAGTCCCCAGGGAGAGGAAAATAAAAGCACAACTGATTTTTTTTTATTCCCTTGACATTGAATTTATGCAGCCTGCCTCAGAGACTGCAAAGTCTAGACAAAGAAGAATAAGTCTGGACTACAATCCCTCTTGCAGGCATTTACTCTGATGAGAGATCCCAAGAGCTCTTTGAGCGGGACAAATCCAAAAACAGCATCAAGATACTAGTTACAGGAATTAACAAGAAACAGATTCATCAAGAAAAAACACCTCAAACTAATTTAATTTTCTTCTGCAACAAAGTAACAGTTTTTGCGGCTCAGGAAAAAGCACAAATACTTTATACCTTGACTGTATTTAAAGTTTTTTATATACTTTCACATTTAAAAAAAATTCTTTTTAAAACATTTTTTCAAGAAAGTTTGGAAAACATGATCTAGATAAAGTTCATTCAGGCTGGATCTGAACCAGTTATCACTGGTTCTACATGAATGATTAGTACAGACCTGGACAAATTCCATGGGCTAGTCTTGCTACATCTCTAAGTGACAAGAAAGAGTCAATTTATTAAGTCTGTAGACCAAATGGAACAAAGAAGGACAGGATTCAAATCCAGTATTGTTGGGGCAAAGTGGAGCAATTGGAAAAACCAGGAAAGAAACACAGCTGTACACAGCGCATAAATACAGTAAGGAGAACTTCGAGCCCAATGTTGTGGTTTAGCCCCAGCTGGCAACCAAGCCCTGTGCAGCCACTCCGTCACTCCCCCCAGAGTGGGATCAGGGAGAGAATCAGAAGAGTAAAGGCTAGAAAACTCATGGGCTGAAATAAAGACAAGTTCAATAGAGAAAGCAGAAGCTGCACTCACAAGCCAAGCAAGGAAATTAATTCACTGTTTCCCATGGGCGTGCTGGTGTTCAGCCATCTCCAGGAGAGCAGGGCCTGCCCCATCAGGTGGAACAGTTACTTGGGAAGACAAACACCATCACTCTGAAAATCCACCCCTTCCTTCTTCTTTACCCAGCTTTACATACTGAGCATGATGCCTTATAGTTTGGGATATTCCTGTGCTGAGTTGGGGTCAGCTGTCCTGGCTATGTCCCTTCCCAACTCCTTGTGCACATCCAGCATCCTTCATGCAGGTGTGGTACAAGAAGCAGAAAAGGCCTTGAGGCTGTGCAGGCCTTGCTCAGCAGTAGCTAAAACATCTCTGTAATATCAACACTGTTTTCAGCACAAATCCAAAATACAGCCCCACACCAGCTACTGTGAAGAATAACTCCACCTCAGCCAAAGCCAGCACACCAGGTACGAGTACTCAGAGAAAATCCATCGGTAAGAAGGGATGACAATCTGAACAGGAGTCAGAGTCAAGCTATTGAGCACAAGGCAAACAAGCAGGCTGGCGCAGATAAACACGACTGTGCCCCACAGAGCACATGAACTTGTCCTTCCACTCTACTGAGCATCTGCAAAGCTTCAGCTGCAGTACTACATCCTCGCCTGGGTGCTGCATTTGAAGAAACAAATGAGCTAACTGGAGCAGGTCCAAAGAGCCACAGGAAAGAGCAAAATTCAGGAAAACACAACCCATAAAGATATACATATAACTGGGACTAGCTAGCAAAAATGTGGAAAAAAGATGGAAGACACAGTGGGAAGAACAGTGCAAGTGACACTGCTCAGTATTTAAGAGGCTTCTGTGAAGAAGAAAGAATATTTTTTCTTGTGCCCGCAGTGGGTGGGACTGATTACACCACAGCAAGAGTCAGCTTAGACATTATGAAAAACTTCCTAACAATTAAGAGAGCAGCACAGGTGTGATGTTGTAAATGCAGGGAAAATGAAGCAGCTCTTTAAAATTGTTGTTACTTTGGAGTAAAAGACAATGGAAGAGGTACTGTATCTGTAAGCAAAATTTTTCTTCCTCTTCCATAAGGGATGGCTTGGAAATGGTCACTACTCCATTTTATCAAGTAGCTACTTTAAACATCACTTCTAACTGAAAGATAAAGAAATAAAATCCAGGTATAATGACTGCTTGTGATGAGAATCTGCTTTCTTGCAACTGAAGAATTACACATAGCAATGGAATAATTGAATATAGCAATGTATTTCTTTTTTCAGCTGGCATTTTCTATTATTTGCATACTTTTAGTAAGACACAACAAGATATGACAGTTGCTCCAATTTCTTGTCAAATTCTCTTTGTATTTTCATCTGCAATAAATGACAAATGGGGCAAAAGCAATGACAGGTACTCTCCTCACCATATGAGGAGGGGGAGAAAAATTGCATACACAAGTGATCCATTAGTTTAATGCAAAAGAGATTATGGAAGCAGTAGTCACTCAAGAGCAAAGGGATAAGTGATGTTCTCACAAGCCATTACGCTAATGGTGAGAGCAAGGGAATGCCTCTGTAATTGCCAGAGAGCAGGCTGAGAGAGACCTCTGGGGATTCAGACAGTGCACAGGGCAAAGGAGAAACCGCTCAGCCCCGGCAGAGGGATGACTGCTGACTTACAAAATCACATGTGTTATTACAGACATCAGACCCATCCTTGCAGCCTTTACTTGTTAAATGTCAGTCCCCGGTTTGTTCAAGACCCCATGAGTCAAATGTATTTCAAAAGCATTGCCTAGGGGAGTAAAGGATCAAGTGTTAAGTTCCCTATATTCCCTCCTCCTCAGTTCATTTGCTATTTCCAGAGTTTCCCAATTCAATCCTCATCTGTGAATCCAGAGACAATCCTCATCTGCAGAGGGAAGAGCAGAACATGGATGCACTCTTCCCCAATGCACAGCTCTAAGCTGTACAAAACCTGGTCACACCAAGGGATGAAACGAGCCACTTCCTTTTCACGCCTCTGGTAGACCTGGCCCAAGAGACAGACCTTTTGCTGCTTCCTTAAAATCTGCCATCCCACGTATGACTGCACCCCTCCGCTGACCTTCCGCCAACCACTTCACTGCCCTTGTACCTCCAGGGTTCAGCCAGTGCCAAAGTGCTTCTGGCCAGCAAGCATGAAAAATTAGCCACATCGATTTAAAGCAAGACAAATCTGCTGAAGCCTCAGTGGACTTACCCACTGTGCTCCAGGTACAACTCCACAGGAGGCTGGCATGGCTGATGCCATGCTCCCTTTTAGCCAGTGAAGGTTGGAAATGGTATCTCTGAACTGTAGGCAACTCATTAGTATGAAGTCTAAGTGAGACATAGCAGAGACACAGGTGCCACGACCAGCCCTGATTCCCAGAACCTGGGAGCCACTTCACAGCCTAGATGTGCCCCCTGCAGACTTGACCTGCATCAATCAGATAGTTAAACACTGCTTTCAGATACTTTGTTGTGCTTCATATCTCACAGGCTTGGTACACTGCACAAGTTCTCACCAATGGGCACACAGTGCTAACAAATGTCTCCCTCATCGGTTGGCTTTTTGGCAGTCCACAACAGGTCACTCTTAATGCAATTTCATTTTCTTAATTAAATCTTCCCTGAGGTATCATCACAGAATATCATTTCCCTTTGATTATTTAATATTTCAGAACAGAGACAGTCTCACCCTGCTTTCACAGGGTAGAAAGTTTCTCCCTTGATTAACCCCCAGAGAAGATAACAGGATTTTTCTTTTTAAGTGGGTAACATTCATGTTTGTTAAATAAACAACATCTAAAAGGCCATATAACAAGGCTTAGGAGAATATAAAGGAAAAAGTGAAGCATAGCCAAGTAAAAACCACCCCAAATCAATACAAAAAACCTGTAGTTTCTTGCTATCTCAAACTTGTAGCGTTTGTTTGCAATTGGGCAGAAAGACCCCCAAATCTAACTGCCTTCTAGTGCGAGCAGCACTTTTGTGAGTTTAATAAAAACCAAGGCTTTTCCTAATATTTGTAGTATCTGTAGTCACAGGGTCAAGGAAAAAAAAATCTCAGCTTTCCTTTCCAGCAGTACATCTCCAACCTGCACGTCCTGGAAATCTTGAACCCTGTAAGTACCCTGATGTCATAGGGGAAAGTCTCCACATCAAAAGCCTTGAAAATTCCTCCATTGGCAGGGAGTCCAACTCCTGAGTTTTCAACACTTACAGACAGAATTATTGTCTGTATAATATGATATGCGATATGATATGCGATTACCCTTTGCACTTTCCAAAAGTACATTGCTCTACATAGTTATGTGCGGGTGATTATGAACCAACCATTACTGCTTGTGACACCTTCCACTGAACAGGATGACATTCAGCCCCTCTGCTAAAGCAAAACTAAACTCGCCAGGAAGACAAACACAAATGATATGAGCAACATACATTTCAAGGAAATGCTAATATGAACTGCCACAGAAATACTGACCATAAATTCCAGTGTTGTATTGATACAAACAACCACATAGTAGAGGTTTACATCATCCAGCTCCAGCTGTTTTGCTTAAATTTGCATTGAGGCTTCCTTGAGAGAGAGACACACAGGAAATTACAACTTATCTTAAAATACAGAATGGTTCATCCCAAGCCCCTCTCCCCACTACAAAGAACTCAGTTATTCCATTGGCACAAAAGGGCTCAATTCTAGACAGCTAAAGTAAGGTGAGTTATATTTAACACAGCAAGAAGAGAAAGATCCCCAGAACACCCACCAAAATGAACAGGAATCCCCAGTACCCTCTAAGAGCCACAAGGATGCCAATAAGCTAACTGTGCATGAAAATCCCAAGCAGAACTCATTGAGGTCTTCTGCATTTTGGAAGATTTAAGTATTTCACCTAATAAGGCAAAGTCAAAAATGTCAGAAACATCAGAAGCAACTGTCTCACAAACGGCCACTATCAGACACAATTCTGTGAAACACAAGGTACAGCACTGAGCAGCGAATCATCCAGGATCTGTACATCCAAACCCCAGTAACTTCAGACAGGCAAGATGAACACATAGCCGCGGTTCACAGATATTACTGCAATGGACATTTTGTAGCAGCAAAGAGAAGGATCTGAAGGAAGAATGTAACAAACTACTCAGGCAGTCTCTTACCACTGGCTCAATGAGTACAGAAAGCAGCTTGAAGTGAGATGCCATACTTTGTTGCAAAAGGAAAGTACTTCAGCAATGTTAATTATCTAGCAAAAGAGGAGACAGAGGGCACAAGAACGTGTATTTAAGAATAAGCAGCATTTACCAGATCCACGAAGACAAAAATAAGATTAATAGACAAAAGAAATTGACCTGGGATTCAAATAAAATGAAATAGAGGAGAAAAATGCCCTCACAGCAGAGTTTGAACTTGCAGAAAGCTGATGACACTAAGATTACCATCCAAAAGGAGAAAAATGACTAAATCATGGACAAAGATTTTTGGCAACAAAGACAAACAGAAAATTACGTTCCACAATAATGCAAGAACAGAAGTGAATTTGGTCTAATTAAAAAAAAAAAAAAAAAAAAAAANAAAAAAGAAAAAAAATTTTAAAAATCAGATACTACGACTAAGTCCCTGACCAAAATACTGGTGGTGAGAGGAGATGAAGGAGAGAAGGGGGTCACATACAAGAAACTGTCCAAATCAGATAGCAGTGGAACAGAACCACACAAGATACCCAGAGCTAAAGCAAAAGATGCAAAGCTGTGCATTAGGGGGTTGGAGTTAGAAGACAATTAGTCTGGGATTTAATGCAAAAGGAGTATCCGAAAAATAGGAGTGCGTAGTATAATGGTGACAAATTGGAGCAGGATGGTGAGCAGGTACCAAAGATGAAGGCAGAAGAGAAGGTTAAGAGAAGATTCAGGGAAGGATAAAAGACAACTGAGGGAAGATACGACAGAGGTTCACACACTCATGAGAAGAGGAGAGAGAGGAGAAGAGGAGAGAGCAGGAGAGAGCAGGAGAGAGAGGAGTCATCAAGAGAAAGCAGTAGGAGTCAGGTTCAGAGCATCCTAAAGGAAGTGATTCTTAATGCAACAGCTAGTTGAGCTGTGAAATTCATTTTCAAAAACAAAGTGTAGATAGATTTAAAGGAAGGCAGAGGAGATTTCATGGAGCAGATTTCTGTTAAAAGGTACTAAATCCACAGAAGCACAAACAGTTCAGAAAGTTCCTGAGCAGCAAATGGTTAGGGTCAGGATAAAGAAATAATACAGAAAAATTATTTTTCTCACAGCAGACAAAAATCCCCGCAAAACACCATCTTCATTGCCTTAGTAAGTCTAGACCAAAGATTTTTACCCTTAGGCCTTCTCATCTGTTCACAGTCCACACAGGTGACGACTGTCACAAACACTTAAGGCCAGCATAAACTGACACTCCCACAAAGAGAAACACCTTACCTTCCTCCCACTTCTTATTCCCAGTCTTTGCTGGGTGTTTGCTTGCATTGCCATAAGCCTTCACAGAACAGCTGAGCAGACCTCATTCTCAGTTAAAAGCACACAGCATAAAATAACTGGTTGCTTCCAACCCGGGTCAATTCCCTGACACAGCTCTCCATGCAGGCACACAAATGCATGTCCTGACCCAAGGAAATGACTAACATGCAGAAAAGAGTGGCTAGAGAAGCAGAAGGATGCACTGGGATTATTTAGCCTGGAGAAGAAAAGGCTCAAAGGGGATCTTATCAATGTGCATAAATAGCTGGTGGGATGGAGTGAGGCAGACAGAGAGGCTCTTCTCAGTGGTGACCAGTCATAGGACTGGAGGCAATGGGCACAGACTGAAATACAGGAAATGCCCTTTAAGAAAAAAGAATAAAAACTAAGAAAGAAAAAAACCCAAACAACTGTGAGGCTTGAAGAATGCAGGTCAAATAGATAATTGAATGGCAGATTTGACATTCCTATGGGAGATCACATCCCTGCTAGAAGAGCATTTAGTACCTGAAAGTTTCGGGTCGATAAACTGAAAATGGCTAAGTATTTGTGGCAGAGCATGACAAGGATCTCTGAAAGATTCCCATTTTCATCCATGGACAGCAGAACACCTCTAAGGAAAGGGAAAGGACTTTCCAAATATTTTTTCCACATATATACTTGGCTATCCGCACTCAGCCCAGAAAAAGACTAAGCACAGTGATAAAGCTTCTGCTAATTTGTTTTGGCTTTATCCATCAACAGACAAAAAGTTTGACACCTCCAAGTGTTGTCCAGCTAATAGAGCACTTCAAGATTAGTTCTGCCTCCTGCTATGTGAATACCTTGACCAGGAAACCAGTGGCACAGCAGAGATACCCTCCAATCCACCATCCAGCAGAAAAGGTGCCAGACCAGGGGAAGACTGAAAGGTAATTGCATACACAAGATGCAAGACAAGTGCTAGCAAACACGCACAAGAAATTTATTAACTAAACAGAATCAGAAATAATCTCAGGATATTAAAAAAATCCATTAACTGTCTCTTTCTTCATCTTACTTAGGAGATGACAAACTGCTGTTGTTGTGCAGCATGCTCTGAACAAGGAACTGCTCAAATGTCAAACAAATTCCCTGTCAAGCGTTCACACTAAAAAAATGCATTTTCCACATTCATGTTTTGCCAGACTAAACACCAGGAGGATGGTCTTCAACATACCAGAGCAACCCACAAGGCAAAGAGCAAAGGTCTTTGAACAAATAAGACAAATGACCACAAAATGGTAAGATGTTAATCGAAGCCATCGTTTTTCTGTCTGTTGCACTGATGACTGGTTTGACTGCCACAAGAGAAGTGAAGCCAAAATGGAACATTTGTCTCCTTCATGAGGACCACTTTTGAACAATCTGGTGAGAGAGGTTGCCTTCGCTATACCCTAAGACAGCCCCATTGTGTCAAAATACAGGCCATTTTGCAAACAAAAATAAGAAGGTCCCACTACCACTGAAACCAGGAGGGCCCAAACAGCAGCACTATGCTTAGTTTGCACCAGATGCTTGAAAGCCCAAACACAGGCTCCAACAACTATAAAAAAGGTATTTGTATGGAAGTAGAGATAATGAGAAGAAAAAAAAAATTGCTCCCAGCAGTGTCAGGAGGGAAAAAAAGAGAAACTTGCTAGCATAACGTTTGAATCTGAACTGGGAAAATTGAATTTAAAAAGGGTGCAGGGATCCCGTTCAAGGTGATCTTGTCAAGCCAAAAAGCAACTGTGTATGTTTGGGGGACGGGTTTCCCTCACTGATGTGTTTTCGTTTTCCAGTGCACAAGCGTTAGAAAACTGCAACCTGAGAAATCTGTGTGGTCTCTGTCCCACATAAATACGCAGTGAATATTTACACAGTTATTTTAAGGCATCATGGGCCAAATGCATCCCTAGTGCAAGATCAGTGACTTAAATGAACTTGGCGTAAGCAGTGAGACAGGCCCCAGGCTTCCATGAAGTAAATACAATAGTAAAGCACTTTAATGATGTGAGCTGGAGATGGGAGATAATTTTTAAGAAAGGGCTGTATTAAGAAATGGCAGAGTAGGTCAAGTCTCATTCTCTGCACTGTGGGAAATCCAAGCATTTTGAAGTTTTCTTTACAGCTGAAGCATAACAACAACCACAACCTTGCCACACCTCCATGTCTGATCTCTCCCAACTGGATCTGATCATTAAACAAGGCTGCAGGGCTCCAGGTCCTCTGAACAGTTGCCAGCTGCAGTACAAACACGTTCTCATGAGGAACATTTTGATTCTGTTTAAAACAGCATTTTTTTTGACAGAAAACTGTTCCACTGGCAAATTTTCATGCAGCTCTGCTACTTAATATGCCTCCCCTCCTCCCACACACGCATGCTCCAGAACTACTTCAAGAAGATAATTATGCTGCATGTTCACAGTGCATTGGATTTGCTCCTGCCAGGTCACCTGTCTTCACTGGGACTGAGAGACTCCAAAGAAGAGTCATCAAAACAAGGGTGATTAAATGTCTACACATAAATAACACACATTGCCAAAAAATATATGCAAATAAAAATGCATGGAATTTTTGGGGGGGGTTTTAAGAGGCTTGGTAGCCTCAGGGTAGCTCACATGGTGACAAATTCAGCTCTTTACCCAAGCAGCCATCTATCAGAAAATGAGCATCATAATCATATTACCAATCTTGATCAACAGCTGATGACGTGCTTGTGATTTGTGAGGGTCTCTAGTTTTCAGCAAATAATCCACCAGTGCTGCACAGATCTGAGTACTACTTGTGTCTCCATCTCTTCTCTGTGACTCAGCATTCAGCAGGGCTGCCAAGGGCTGGTCCAAGCTCCTGAACCACACCTGAAGCTGGGTAAGCCTGGCAGGAGAGCACTGCAGGGATGTGAACCATGGCAAGAGGAGGAACATCACAATTGGTTAGCAGTCTCTGAAAAAGTCTTCTCAATGCCAACCCTCTCTGCTCTAAAACAGGACTATTTCTTTCCTCCATAGCAATTACATAAAAATTCATTGCACAGAAGACTTGCTACCTCCAGCAGATGCAGAATTTGCCTGCTGACTTAGGCTGAAAAAGTTTTTTACCTCCTGCTTCGTTTAAAAAATAATGTGTGTGGGGAAACAAGCAAACAAAAGAAACCCCCTAAAAGCTCCTAGAGGGAACAAACTTTTTCTATTCATTTATCATGAACTGCAGTTTTAACTATGTTTCTCTAATGAGAAATCCTCAGCTTGCATGAAGGCCAACTGAGACCTTTGCAGCTACAAAATCTCCCTCCCATTCTACCATCCATCAGAATCCATGAACAGAGAATCAAGGAAAGTGGTTATGGAAAGACAATGTTTTTGGCTGAGTGGTGCACCTGGAAAGCATTTCTCAGTAATCTCTCACCTTAATCTTCTCACTCAAACTCAGAGGTGAGCCCAACAACTTTCTAGGCTCTGATCCAAGGTCCTCTGAGGCTTGAAGAACTGGTTACCACGTACGATCTGCAGCTTATCAAAGCTCTGACTGAATTATATCAGTATCCTATTACATGGGAATTTGTATTTGAAAGCTTTCATATTCACCATTAGCTACCAGGCTTCCACTGAAAAAACTACTGCATAAAACAAGCCAAATGAACGTGCAAATTCCCACTGGATGCATCACTGAAGCATGAATAAAAACAGTTCAGAAGACTAAGACTGAACATAGATATTCTGGGCCGGATCAAACGAATGGGGATTGCACAAAATTTAGGCATTGAAGTTGAAAATGGTACTCACTGCTACTCAGTCCTGCTCTCAGCATAACAGGATTCAGGAACCTAGTGTTCTGTTCCTGTGTGTCTCAGAAACACCAGTCTTGACAACCCATGTGCTACGCTGCATAAAAAACACAGGAACCAGCTCTTGGCAAAGGCACACATAAACTCCCCCTCTACCCATTAAAGCAGAATTATGCTCCCTCTTGCTCTCTGGCTCCATGAATCTTCAAATCTTCCATGTAGAACATAACAACTTTGGCCAGATGGGTGTAAAGCATGTCCCATACTCACAAACACTTAGAGAAGCTCCCTGCCTGTTAGGACACATTCCTGGAAAGTCACAGATCTAGGTCTGATCTAGGTCGGGTACAAGAGAAATAGCAACACCCTTCCTGGGAAGGGCAGCTCCTCCCTGAGCACCAGGCCTTATCCAACACACCAGTTCTGCAGCTCCTGCTTCTGAGGACCTGCCTCCCTTCAGGCAGTCTTAACCAACTCTGCACGTAACCCAGGGCATGATGATGCTGAGGGGGCAGAGATGCAGCAGGCTACTTTTTCCTTCATTACATGGGGAATAAAAGCCCTGGGGACAGCAGAGCACTGCACATAAACCAGTCACACACAGCTGACTCAAAATAATCTGTCATGCCTCTCTTTTTGGTGCAGCACTGCATGAAACATGGCTATAGTGTCCTGGATATAAGCTAGTAAGCTCACAACATGCCATGTAGACTTAGCAGCTTAGATCTTCATTTGCTTAAGGCCCTCTTATCACTTTTCATTTCAGCATGTGGATGTCCCCTCCCATGGTCCCACGAGGATTATTTGGATTAGCAATGCTGCATTTATATCCTTTTTGGTCCAGGTAGCTAAAGCAGATGAACTGGGTTTTCAGTGAGTTATTAGAAGGCCATCAAAGAGATTGATCTCCTGTCCATCTCTCAGACCTATTGTGAGAAGGTCACAAGTCAGCCAAGCATATTATTCACAATGACCCTTCCTGAGCTGCCAGATAATACGGTGTTAAATCAGACTCCTCCTCAAACACCCTATTTCACATCTTCCCCTTGCTCAGCCAGCTTGACAGCCCACCTCATGCAAACCCTGAGCATGCTACCACTACCACCACCACCACTTATGCATCAGCTTTTCTAAGGTGCCTTATCTCTCTAAGGTCAGCGGGACTCCCTCAGCAGGAAACATCACGTGTGCACACACAGCACTGGCAGAATTAGGTTGGGAAAAAATAGGTCAAACCAGGCATATATTTAACTTAGAGACCAAACCTCAGAATCATATTTTACCAACAAATAATTCATACACGCGTGCACAAAATCCACATTTTATAACCATTAGAAAATCATTCTGATATGAACTAGGCAACCAAGATATTTTACAGAAGCAGAGGCTCTACCAGAAACATTTCTATTCCCACTCCAAACAGAGGTTTAAATATACAACCTCTCCCCCGCAGCCCTACATCATCCTTTTGCTGTAATCAAGCAACTTCTTTCTGTACTATCTTTTGGGAAGTTGTTACTCATTTCCACCCAAAGCCTTAGACATTTTTTAGGGGTTTTTTGAAAGATGGTGATGGTGCAGGGTTGAAACACCCCTGCAGGGAGCCTGGCCTGAGCCACTACCCCTACTCCAAACTTCAAAAGTCACTTTGCAGACAGGTTCAGGCAGACATACAGGGAAAGGGGGCATGAGGGCAGCCTGCCCCTTTCTAGAAGTTCTGCAGCAACTTCCCTGGGCTTCTGATGATCTTCCAAGATGGATAAGACAATACAGCTGACATGTCAATAAAAATTACTGTGTGGCTCCAACAAGCAAGTCAAGCAGCTGCTCCTTAGATCCCTCTTCTAGAAGATGCTGTCTGCTTCCACCCTACTGTAGGATCCACCTCTAGACAAACTTCAGTAACTCAACTGGCAACACGGAGGCACCCAGAACACTTTACCACACATTTGCTACAGTTTTGCTGCAATTTCTGCTTATGATTTTGTTCCCACATCCCAAACTTTTTCATTCCCTCCCCAGCAACAGTAAAAACTAATTTGTAAATTGCCCTAAGCACATCATGATAAGTACCCTCTCTGCACCATGCAAAAGATACCAATTTTTAAGAACTCAGATACTTACAATTAGGTGATACATGTTTTTAATTAAATGCCCTAATATAATTGCTCAAATACAGATACTAAGGTTTTAGCCTACATCATGTTATTGGGTATGGAGAATTAGTCTGAGTTATTAAACATGTTTTAATTGTCTGAAACATAAAATTGCATGATCAATGCTACCTGTGTAGCAAACTGCATTGCAAAGAATGGTACTTTGTAATCACTTGGTTCTTGAGTAGGGGGAAGGTTGAAGGGGGAGAACAGACTATCAAAGAGAATGAAAACACATGTGCAGAGAGGGAGTCTTTGAAAATCTGCAAAGAGGATTCTTTGAGAGTGACAGTTCTGAGGAGCATGAAAGAATAATGCAAAGACAGCTTTCAAGAGTGGGTAATGTTCTAACCAGGATGCAGTTTCCTGACCAACGTAAGAACTGCTGCCTTTAGTCTGATGAGAAATCTTATTCTTTAATGGGAGCTTTGTTCACATAAAAAATGGGTAATATCACACACAAAGCAAAATCCTTAAGGAACATTAAGAAGTGGAAACAAAAAGGAAGGTAAATCAGGTAGCCTGACGCTTATAAACCACCAAAGTGTTCAGTTTTGGAAAGGAGTTCTAGCACGGGACCACGTGTTTCTCTACTGGAATCATTTTCTATCCTAAGAAGTGGAGGAGAAAATACAGTTCAGCTCATTAGTCCTTAATATCTGGTCTGGGCAGTAACTCCTATGGCTGTTTCTGCTTTGGCCTGCTGCTCAACTAATGAGAGAAAAATGTCAGTGCTGCACGCTGGCACAGGACACAGCCAGCTTCCCTATGACACTCAATTCTGAAAAAAAAAAAATTAAAAATCACCAGAGGCCTTGCAGCACTGCCCTTCATCAAGAAAAGTTCAAAACTAACTTTAGAAGGAGCACTGCTCATTCTTAAACCAAACTCATCAACACTTTATCTCAGCATCACGTCTTGCCTGTGACTCAGGGTATGTATGTAATGTTTCTGAATCATTGTATTGACATCACATTGACTACCACTTGAGAGCATGGTGCAATCAAATTAGGCAACTTAAGAGTTCATGGAAAGACCTTACTCCTTATCTCTACACAGCTTTCATGGGCCTGTAACCAAGGATAGAAACGACCTAATGGCTACTGGGCATTTCATGAGTATCAAACAGCATCATCTTGGAAACGTGTGTTCCGACTCCAAGATTAAATATTTCATCTGCTTACCCCACTTTTCATGTTAAGCATGTGGCAACTAAACTTCACTACTTAAATCAAGATGCCGCTTCGGAGAGTAAATCCAGTATTTTCTTTGTCTTCTTAAGACAACCATGCAGTCGCACATGAAACATACCTCAATGAAGAAAAGTATATGTATTTTTTTTAATTAAAAATCCTAGGGCCTCTCGCATAGCTTTTTTTAACACATCATTAAAGAAAACTGACAAATAACCCAATACTCGATGGATGTTCTGCATTAAAATGTAAATTCTAAATTTAAATTTTCCTGAGTCTGCATTAAGACATTGGAATAAGACAGTACCTCCTACTTTAATTACACTATCAGTCTTGAAAGGGCCCAGATTTCAAAAGAAAAGCAGCAAGTTGCCCAGTTTGGGACATCAGATGATCCCATTCATCCCCCTACTTTGTCAAGCACTTGTAGGAGTGCCCAGACAGGTAGCCCCACACACCTGAATCATTTAATCCAGCTGGAAGGACTGCAGTTCAAACAGTTCAGGAAGTGCCTTGTAACAGGCATACAGTTCACAAGCAAAGCTGGATTATCCCCAACTTCATGGCTTCTTACCTAGCTTAGCAAAGTCTGTACTACATGTAATGTACGCTCTGCCAAAGAGACAGACTTTGGCAGGATAGTTTGTTTTGGGGAGGAAGAAAAGTCACAGCAACTCCTATGATCCAGCAAACAAACAGCTACTTGACCTATCTCTGCTCCGTACAACCAGCACTCAGGCATTTCACCAGCACACAGCAAAGAACAACTTGTTTGACCATCTCATCAAGTATTTTCCCCCATCTCTTGCTCTCCTTCTTCCCTGGCGAAAAGCAGACAATTTCCTACTCCACCTCTTCTGCTTACACATGTTTCAGAGTGTTACTCCTAATCAGTCCTCCTCTCTGTAAAAACAAAACAGTGGGTAGCACAACATCAGATCTTCCCCAGCCTGCAGGATGCCATCCTAAATTTTACATGGAGACATGTGAAAGCATTTTGTTGGCACCAGAAGTACAGCATGCGGCTGCTTCCTTTAAAAAACCAGGCCTGCTGAACCACACATTTCAGGACCCGATGAACCTGATTTGGTAATTGAAGGTGCACGTGGTACACGTTTTCCTATGAAATGGAAAAAAATAATTATACCACATGACATATTTCAGTCCTGGTTCAAGAGTTCATTAACAAAACTACTTAAAAGGTGGTAATAGAAACAAATGCTTTTAACATCACAGACTTCCCAGATGACTCCTGCTATGGAGATGGATGACAAATCATTCTGTCAGTCATCTCTAAATTCCATATTGACTACATTGAAGCAATTAGCCATTTATTTTTAGAGCATGTTCCATTTTAAACACAAGTGATTCAGTCCAAGAGATATTCTATACTCCATTGCTATTTAATGGGTTAACAGCTCTCAAATTTAAATGGATTTTAATTCTGGGAGAAATACTTGCCTTTTTGATTTTGCCTCCAGACATTGGTTGGGAATTTTAATTCAGGCTTGAAACCAAACAAATGTTGGTGTTCTACAAGCATCTGCAGAGAAATGTAAAAATATCTGGAAAGTGTGAAAGAGTGAGCCTGTTTTGCTACATGCATAAAATGAAACCTCAGCGTAGGTCTCAATAATAGGCTTCCTGACTGCTGTGCACACGCTCTCTCCCACAGACCTTCTGCTCTGCAGCAAGGGAACGCTGCCTGCACTGCTGCGTCCTCAGAGAACTTTGCAATACAATGGAGCACAGCGATTCCCTGGGGAACACGGCGCTGATCACCGACTTCGATATTTCAAACACAAGCACCAGGGTTTCCCCCTGTTTTAAGATCTAAAGGAAACGACTTGCCATTTCACTCCACCCCAGCCCCCAAGCCATCTCACAGTTTATCTGCATTATAGGCGATGTTCTGGACAAAAGGATGAGGAGCTGGGATCAAGCTAAGGCTGTTTGCACTCATGGAAAAGGAGGGTGAGGTTATAAGTGGAAAGCTGGGGGAAGGAGAGTCCCGAGGAGCTGGCAGTGGTTTCTGTTGCTGCCGCCACTGGAGGGAGAGGACAAACGGGAGCTGCAACAGGTACTGCAGCAAGGGAACCCCGCTCCGGGCTCAGCTGCTGCCCTGCTTCAACCCAACTCCTCCCTGTTCCAAAAGCAAAAGCAGTTCCACAGCCAGCCTCTTGCCCCCAGCAGTCTGCTGCCTGGGACAACAGCCCATTTCACCTGTAGTTTGGACCAGTCTTTCTAGTCCATTTTCCACAAACATTTGAGATTGAGGACACCATCTTGCCAAGGGACAGTCCCAGCACCTCCTAAGGAGCCTTGCCTGAAGAACCTAAACTTCCTACTTCAGAGCTAACGACGGGATACCCTAGCCAGACACAGCTGATCAAAAAAGGCCAAGACTGACTCACAAGCCCATTATGCAGCTGCCTAGCCACCATTCATTAACTGTAAGGAAAATGACCCTGGGATCCTTGCATCAAAGAACCTTGCCATTTCTTCTTAATTAATTCTAAGCATCTTGCTGGCCTCAAATCTCAGCTGGAAAACATCAACTAGAGTAGGTGGCATCTTATCTTGCCCTTCACTACTGGCTGCACTTTTATTTTTTCTGAGTTGCACGACCCCCACCCTTCTGAGATTACCAGTAGAAAACAAAGTATTCCTGTGTTTTAGGACAAATATGGAAGTACATAAGATCTAGTCTGTTTTAAAATTTATTAGAATTAATGGTCATGATATCTAATAGCCAGTAGAAACATACTTCTAAGGAATTAAACCAAACGCCTGCAGTATTTGCCATTCAGCCATTGCAGAATCACAACAGCACATGAAATGTTACAGGAGAAATGGGTAAAAAAAGCCTTAAACAGAAGCAAAACTGACTCATCTCCTTATTGCCAAAACCGAGAAAGCCGCTGAGTGTAAACAAACAACAGATATCCTGAAGAAAAGGAGGCGTCACAATTCCTTTTCCTGCTAATAGGCAGATACACAAACCCGTATGGGCAGGATCATCCTCCAGCTACTGCAAGCCAATCTGAGGGAAACAGCCAATGCTACAGCAACATTCCCGGCAGCACAGGTGCCACTGGAGGCGAGGGAGCATCTAAGGTGATGGTGACTCCCAGTGCAATCATGGTTCATAGCTGAAGGCTGGAAGGCTGTGGCAGCTGCAGGCATGATCCAGTCACGTAAGCCACACGTGTATATAGACACCCAGCTGAACTGTTTGGGGCAGTATTCACAAAGGCATAACTTCGGCTTACACTGGCAAGCACCCCTTCTACAGAACAGCAGGGAGAGTGAGCCAGAGCACTTGTTTAAAGCTTGAGTTCTCCTCCCTGTCTCTAGAGGCCCACAAAGACTACGACCTATACATGCTGAAGCCAGGCCTTCTGGGTGCCCCTAACTTTGGAGGAAACTACATAGGTAAAGACATAAGAGCATAGAGATATTTAGAAAGATCAGAAGTCATACTGAAGACAAGCTATGTTCTCTGGCAAAATCTATCATTCCAAACTAAGATACTTTGGAATAATTGGTTTTTTTAATTACTAAAAGCCCTTCTCTTTGAACTTTGCAGCATGTTTAACTGGTGTGGAAATGAGGAGGTTGTTTTGCTGGGTATTTTTTACAAGCATCTTTCAGAGGTGAAGCCACAGGGGCAACTGTAATGCCTGTATCCACAAGGCAGATCCAACAGCTTTCAAACACAGGCAACCTATCCTCTTTGTTAGAACAGCTCCTGGCCCAACACCAACTGTTCAACACCATCACTCTCACAACTCCAATCCTCCCCACAATACCACGGCCGCATCTTTTGCAGTATTTCAAAAGGCAGCCCATAAGCTAAATTTCACTCTCACCATTTTTCCAAGTCACTGCATTGTTTGTAAGAAGACTGTTCAAAAGGAGACAAGGAGAAGGATTTAGCACTACCTTGAATGAATGCTGCTTAGCATCAGACACAGCACGTGCAAAACTCCACGAAGCTTCACAGGGATTATCTCACAATGGCAAAGGATGCTAGGTCACATGCCACGTACATGAAACACAAAGCCATTGAAAAATGCACTTTAGTAACAAGTCTTAGCCAGTTATTTATTGGAAAACAGTAAGTACTATATTGTTTATTAGAATGCACTTAAAATACTGAGCGTATGGATTTGGGATCAATTCTTTGGGATGTTCTGAGCACATGTATACAGTTTGCTTTCAAATAAATCACCGTCACATTCAGATATTGATAGCTCTTGCTAAAGTCACTGAGTGGATCAGTTCATGCTCTGGCCTGCTCTGGTTTCAAATGAGTAAAAGCTGACTGATACTAAAAGTTTAGGAGTCCAAAGCTCAGGTCACATTAAGTCAGAAACACATCAGCAATAGTATCACACAAGTGACAAAACATGCTGTCCACCCTTAACTCACATACCACTCGCTGCTCACAAATGCTGGCCATCTGACCAACCACTCTTTGTTCTGAGCTAACTCCCTGCTCACCCACCTGAAACAAACAAGTAAACGGACCACACATTTCCTCTGTAAGAACACATACTCTTTTCCCCTGTACTACACTGAGACTGCATTGACAGGATGAGTGTTGTGGGTTGACTAAGCGTGTGCTGTCTTTTACACCTACTTCTGCTTCCAGCATGAAAATCAACATTGCACCTGTGTTGTCCAAACTGGGTGTGCACTTCAGAGACAGACAGAAGGGAAGCAGAGAGAGCAGCCAGGATACAAACCATACTCCGCTTCTTCACAAAACACACGTACTACACAGAGAAATGATAATCCCTTCTTAGTGGAAAATCCAAATTTTCAAAATGAATCCCCAAGCTAAAATGAATTACTGTAATAACTGCAATCCTCACATGAGCACTAATCAGAAGGGCACAGCTGACCACCTGCTATGTGGCACCACTGGCACAGCAGCACCCTGCCCCTAATTGCTGCCCTGCTCAGACAGGGCTAGGTGCCCCACAGAACGCGACAGTGGTGCTGGTAAACACAGGGACAGGAGCACAGCCTGACTGACTGTTGTACAGTCTCACTACGCACTTCTGCTGAGTGCAGCATAAAAAAAAAAAAACCAGCACTACTGCAGCTCCAAACAGCAGGATGCAAAAATCTAAACCCAGGCCGAGTAATTTCTTCTGCAACTACAGAGAAACACACGGGAAACGATGCAAGAGAGAACAAAATGAATCGTACTGCCCGTGTCAGTACAAACCCATTATCTATGCAGGCTGCAAAATGAGAAACGCAGCATTTGACAATGCTACAGGCTAGGGCAACGTTCTTAACATACTTATAAGTTATTTTATTTAATTGCTAACAAAAAAATGCAGTTACATAATAACACAAGGTAATAACCAAAATATGAAGTCACAAGATTGGCTTACAGCAACAGAGCAGGGGGGTAAAAAGGCAGTTCGTGCTTTAAATTTTGCTGCATTGTCAGGGAGCCAAGAACCAAAACTGGGGTCTTGTGCTTTTACAAGGAAGGGACGTAACCACCAAAAATTCGGCACGGGACTCTTCATCACCGCTTGCGTGCATCCACATCCCCAAATGATGTCAATCCCCGCCGGCACGTCGCTCATCATAATTCTACACTATTTGCTCGCTAGTGGAATTCAGCCGACAGGCCGACGGCTCAGTCCGTAACCCACCGGGGCCCAATGAGCTCCTCGGAGAGCGACCCCTCCACACCGCCGCCCCCCGCCCAGGGCAGCACTCTCGGGCATGGCCGGGGTTCCCATCCCGCACGCACCTCCGAGGCACAAAGGCGGCACCGCGCAGCCGGGCACAGTGACAGCGCACACCCTCGACCCGCCGCCGCATCCCGCCGGCCGGGCGGGGGCTGCCCGCCCCGGGAAGGGCCTTTCCCGGAGCCGAGGCC
>VZTI01000339.1:1271701-1300914 GCA_013397865.1 Struthidea cinerea | reverse complement strand
AGCGCCGCCCGGCCCGACCCGCCCCTCAGCGCTCCTCCCGCCCGCCCGGCGCTGTCCCAGGCCGCCTGCCTGCGGAGCCCACCCGCCGGCCGCCCGCTCGCTCCTCTAGCAGCATCCTTCCCCGCGCGGCATCCCAGCTCTCCTCGGCTGATCCCACGGGGACATCACCGCACACAACCCAGCTCAGCCCGCATCGGGCATGGAGCCGGAAAAAAATCAACCTGTTCTCTCTTCTTTGCCCCTTGAAGTCGGGGCTGCCGCCCTCACACCGACTGCTCACCAGTGCCTCCGGGCACTGTCATTAAAGCCATTTCCCCGCTCACCTAAACAAGAGCTTGGGCGGCACTACTGTTCTAGCAGCTGCGTCTCCTCCCCTAGGGAATATGCACCCTTCACCACCGTCATCTCCAGCCTCTCCTCCTGGAGAGGGCTTTATGACTTGAACCCCTGGACAAAGAAAGTCACAGTACCACAGCTGCGAAAAGAGCAAGTTTCAAAATGCATTTCAGGATGGGGACAGAGGTGTTCTACACTAATTTCTCCCACAGGTCTTGCAAACCGGCTCACTGAAAATAGACTGCGAGCTGCTGGGACTACAGGGAACAACAGCTTCCAGCAGCAACTTGCTGTGTCCGCATCCACCGGCCAAAAGGGGTGAAGAACAGCTCTTCTTGTCAGCTGGCAGAGGGAAAAGACAGAAAAATCCTGCAGAGGCCCATTTACCCCCTCACCTTATTTTTCTAGATAAAAGGTTTTTTTAAATTGCACCTTTTTTAAACCATCCTGTTGGAGTGGATTCACACCCACCCACTACTAAATATATCAAATTTTCAAGAGTCTTCTGGATCTTAAGTTGTATCTTAATGCAAATCATGTTGATGAAAGCCACAAACGTGTCCAGTAACTTCACAAATGAAGCTAAGTTTGTTTCTAAAACCTTCTTTGCAATATCCCCTCATACAAATTTCTTTGGATCTAACACTTACTTTGCTTGATATCGGTGCAAGAAATACTTGCTTTTATTTGCTAATCAATTCACTCCAAAATACTTTCAGACATGTTGTGGCCTCTAATTTCATCTCATTTCCTTTCTTAAAGAGGTGAAACAGAAGAAATTAGAATCTCATATAAGCAGAAACCTCAAAAGAAAAATCAAATTGGAATTGAGGAGGAGAATGGCTACGTATTTTATAACATTAGTGAAAGAAGAAATATATCAACAATCAGAATTAGCCACACACAATACAGTGTGGCTAATTCCCTGTGCATTAAGAGTGGGAAGAAAGGGGTGCCCATCATCACAAAGCAGCTCCAGCTTTTCCCCAGGAGCAAGGCAGATCAAAAGGCATACCAGGTCCTGAAGGCCACATGAGCAAATGTGCATCTCAGGGCACTCTTCTGCAGGTGTTTGAGAAATTCAGGTGATGTCTGGTCAAGCACACTGGCTCTCCTCATCCGGCAAAGCCATCCACTGATCACAGATTGCAGTGGACCATGACGGCAAATATCTACAGGAGACCTCCAAATGGATATTTGCCTCCTTGTTTTAAATCTGTATGTCAACATTTACACTGGAACTGCCTATAGTAGGCATGTGCTTCTGCCTTTGCACTTTGAAAGTCTAAATAGGAAAGAAAAAAAGTAGACATGAGGGAGAGAGTCAGAGGAATGAAAAGGTGAAGTTTCCCCAAAGGTCAGACAGTAATTTTCTGGAAGAGAGTAGAGAACTGGTCCAAGCCTCCTGATTCTTGATTCATTGCTCCCTCAGAGCTTTTACCCAGCTCCTTCTGCTCTTCTGGTGTAATCCTACATCATGTATTAAAATGAGACATGCTTTTCATCTCCGAAGGTGGACACATATGTTGATTTTATCAAACACAATAAGTTAGCAAAACCAGGAAAACCTGATAAATGCACGTGTTCTAAAAACAGTCTAAATCCAGCAGCTGAAACTTCAGGCTTGATTATGAATTTTAGAGGCAGCCTAACATTATGAGTGTGCAATAAGGAGTCAGAACCACCATGAACACATTTCAGGGCCACGAGCTATGAAGCACAAGACCTTGTCATGCGCTGTGGACCTGGGGAGAGGAACCCCGTTAGAGGGGCAGAGCATATGCTTTTCTCTTCAGGAGCTACCACCCTGCTTTCCTTTAAGACTGAAAAGAACATCCTGAATCTCCTATAAGAGAAGGAAGTTAAAAATTGTCTCCTGCTGGAATTTGAGTAAAACCAGAGATCAAAATTAAGATCAAGAGGCAAAATGCATACTCACTTCCAGCAGACATACACTCAAATACTGAGCAGAAGATTTATGTGGCAACTGGTTCAGAAAATGAACCAGGCTTTGAAGAGGACATTTTGCCCTGCTGTTCCTCAAAAGATGAAACTATACATTTTGGAAATAAAGTGGTTTGCATTGTAACTTTGCATTTTACTGAAAAGGAGGAGAGTTGCATAATGCATAAGGAGCTTTAAAATTAGACTAAACTTTGGCAGTTCAGATTCTTATCTATATAATAAACAAACCTCTGAATTTCATATGCCTACCTTTTATACACTCCCCAGCCTCCCACAGACTAAGCAAAACAGCACATTTTGCTGTCCCACAGGCTTACTGACAGCTCCTGGTGTCTTTTCAGACAGAAGCTAAGCCCTGTTCATGCCTCGGGACAGATCTGCAGGCATGAACAAGAGGCAGTATAAGATGAAGATGATTCAGGCAGCAAGTGACCAAGATGCATGTCTGTTTTGCAGGAAATTTTGCAGAATTTTGACAGCCAGAGAGTAGTCCTGCAGAAGCAGGAAATGAAAGCAAGAAAAATCTGTCTTGGGGAGGGTGTGGAAAAAGCGAGTTGAAGCAAACATATCTTTCCCTACCAAATACTTCTGAGGTATGTAGACACACACTCTTGAGTTGGCACAGGACAGATTCCATTGCATTCCCAAAATCTGTCATTCTGATGGCTCACGCCTGATATATATCGGAGGAACGTCTACTTGGTATAGTACAATTTGTAGTTATTTTTAAGTGCTTTGATCAAATAAATGGAAAAAAATGGGAAATTTTAGTTATTCTTAAAAAATGTCAGGCATACCTTGATCTGGAGAAACAGACAGCTGTGTTGGTTCTCATGTTACAGCCAATTAAAAAAAACCCAAAACCCCCCACTGATGTCCTTCTCTTCAAGACTTGTGCTGCTCTGGGTGATGATGGTAGGACCGAGTAAGGCTCTCACAGAGTATACTCATACCTTGCACTTGTAGGGGGCCAGGTACAAACAGACCCAAACTTTCCCCAAGAGAGCTTTTCTGAAAGTAGAAATGGTCAGTCTCTAAATCACTGACTAGGGATGCTCCTGCCTTAAAGCTGTATGAAGTCCAAGAGTAACTTCAAGCTGCTTAAGCTTTATATTGCCCTTTGAATCAGCCAAACATAGGAGGACAACCATTATCCTGCCACTGGCTCTGGGTGGCCTTTGAATAAATAAAGACTGGACGATCAATAAGTGGGAATCCACCACCTTGACAGAATATGGTAATTTAACAGTTCACATGTGCATTTGGACATCTCCTAAGTTTTTATGCTGGATTCATCTCCAGCTGAGCTAGGTGCCATGTAAGTACATCTCTTTTCTGCAACTTAGTATTCACTAAATTTTACCAATAAACACAATTTTCGCCTGATAAAGAGACTGCCACTCAGATGATCTAGGGCAACATTTCTTGGTGCTACGCTCATTTTGTCCAAGTGATATTCTCAGACCTGTCTTCTGTGGCTTTTGACTTTGGATTATTTGCTCTGTTGGGACTCTGAACTCTGTTACTGACACACAAAGACTGTCTTTAAAGAGGCTCTTGGCTGATGCTGTCTAATGCTTTTTACTGTATTTTGGCTTACACGGATGGGATTGCTCATACCTCAGCTGATGCCACACTTATGCATAGCAGGAGATGCTTGTGTGGTGTAGGTGCTCAGACTTCAGGCCTTAACAGAGTGCTTTCTTTTAGCAGCTCTTGGGCAGGAGCTGCCTTTTTCTTCGTCACTGTAACCTTCCTTCCTTTCTGGCAGCCCAGATCTGAACATTTGGGGAGGCCATGATGGACAGTCTCCTAGAGCAATTGACCAAAGATTATAATTGTTGGGGAATGATATGGGGCAGGTGTAAAAGTGATTTTTGTCCCAGCAGGACTGCACCCCCTGTAAACGTTCTTCCTCAGAGGCGCAGACAGTGTGCTAAGCAACAGCCCTGACTCCGTCCCTGTTTTATCCTGCGTGTACAGAGAAGTTTCTTTACAGAGGAACGGAGTTACTGGAGTGTTTAACCAACTTGATCAAAAGAATTCTAGCCCCCCAGCTGCAATCATTTGCATGGCCTGATTTTTGCAGTTTCACCTAATTGTTTTACGTGTAGATATACACTGGTTTGACGTTTGCCCCTGTTAAGTTCATTTTCCTCTACCTTGATTCTCTTTCTGGAGCAAATGATAACCAGCTTCAAAACAGAAGGAGGTTAAATATTAGCATCCCTGACAGAAGAGAATCAGTGATTATGAAACATTATTCTACGTGGGCAAACACACTGCATATTTTTCCTGCATAAAGCCTATGATAATGCTACTAAGAGACCAATTATTTTTACAACTGAGGCTCTACTTAACGAAAATAATTCATAAAGCACATTCGATGACACAAAGATTGAGCCCACAAGTTGTTCTGCCACCAATGAAATTATTTTGATGAGTGTTCCTGTAGCTTCTTTGAAATATCTTCAGTGAATGGTGATTTCACATTACAGGTTTTTCTCCCACACCAGGAAAGTGGGGGTGGGAATACCCTTTATCAGAGTCTCTTCTCCTCTACCTTGCTGTCATAAAACTTTAAAGAACTCAATATATTTGAGACTCCCTCATCTAATATGTATCAGAGGTCTCAGCCAGTTTAAAGATTGCATGGATTGCATAAAGTTGGACACTCAGAGTATATATGCAAGTCTTATCTTCTTAGGAATCCCTGCTAGAAGAGGGGGATAGTTGCCTAATTGTCTATGAAAAAATTGGCCCTACATCATAACTACAACACTGAAGCCAGAAGAGAAGAGACCACTGGAAAGTCACAGCACCATAGTGTTTTGGCTTAATTAAAATATATTTAGTTTAAATCTCAAATGGAGACCTCCTCTGAAGGGGCAAACTGAGAAAATCTCTAGTTACAGGAATGGGTTTTGAAGGTACTCTTCCAAGAGGACTAGTTTTGATGAAGTTCACCAAGTTTACCTTTCACACGGGCAGCACTGCTAAACTACTGACCAGCAACTATTAATGTGTTTAGATACATGCCTTAACATTATGCTAGAACACAGCCAGAGAGGTTTTTCTTTTGATGAGAGTGGGTATTCAAAAGGGATAAATGAATCCTTGCGGTGAGGGGATGCTTCTGGTTTTGCTCTGCACCAAATTTCTGATCTGGTGGTCCCACACCTTCTTGCTAAGGTTTTCTCTTGGTCTTTCAGTACTCACTGTTTACTGGGTTAATTTTCCACTAGCTGAACAGGAGTCAGACCAACAGTTCCCACTGGTACACTACAGAGACGTGAAAGCACGTGGACAAGCAGTGCTTTCCAAGGAGGAGAAAAAAGTTGAAATTTCACCTTTCATGAGTAGTTAAGCCTGGTGGATCAGTTCAGACATCTCAGAAATCTCTCCCAGACTGAACTGGAAGAGGATCAAGCCCAAGGCAAACAGGGGTGTTCCTCTTACCTTGTGAAAGCACACTAAGCCAAAAATCACTCTGTGCTCAGAAGGGTGGTGAAGATGAGATTATTCCTGCCTGCATCCAGGCCTTGAAAATTTTTTTGAAGATGCCAAATGCTCAATTGTTTTGGCCTCCCTCTCAAGGATTTCCAGACAAATCATTAATTATTTACATTTTTCTCAACACTGGCCCACCACTGAGTACCAGGACTGTTGTAACTAGGTTGGAGTGAATAGAAGAGCTTATCGTCCACATTCATTTGGCTGATAAACAATTCAGTAGTAACAGAGGGCTGAATTAACAGATGAAGGCAGATGGGCTTATGGAATAAAGGAGGGACTGAGAGAGAGGTTATATTGAGAGAGCAGAAGGATTGGAAAAAGATCAACCAAAAATGGGCCAGCATGGTAAGCCATATGTCTCTTCTAAACATTTTTTCTGCTCTTGTTGTTTGATTGTCACAGTGCTTCGTAACTATCAGTTGTTTTGTTCTGAGATTTTCAGGTTTGTGGGGTTTTTGTTTTTTTTTTGCAGGAAATGCTTCTCCAGAGTCCAAACAACCATCAGCATGAACACTCCATTTCATATGGGGTGAAGATGTATATTATTTTTACAAATCTATAAAATCAAAATTGTATGAATACAGCTATAGTAAGCACAGATTCACAGCCACCCTCAGTCATTCTGTAATGTCAGATCCACCTCCCCATGCAAATACTGCAGCGATAAGTCTGGCGTGGGTTCAGTTGCCACTGTCTTCCCTCATCTGTCAATATATCCTAGTAATAGAAGGGAAAAGAAGTGGATATTCACTTAAATAGCATATCCCTTCCAATTGCAGCCAAAAGAACCTACTATGACATGTCGTAACCATTCAGGACAGATATCCTGAGATCATACACAGCCTTCTACAACATTTCTGACAGCCTTTGGTTGATATCAGCCATGCCAGGTTTAAACTTCAGCAGCCAGTAATGAAACATCGGCTTGAATCCCCATGCCAAAACTGGGAAAAATTAAACTAAATTGTGTTCAAATACCTAATTTTTCCACACATACAACTGTATCAATTTTCTTAATAAATTACTTTAATGAATGGGAGAAAAAAGAGAGCAATAAGACAAAAACAAAGTTGCATTATAATAGCTTACAACTTTCTTCCCTAGCACCTTGGTGTAGGCTGTTTTCTCATCTTCTTTACTATCAATCCCTTTTCAGTTTGCAGTCAGCAGGTCCCAGGGCTTTGTCACCTGCAGAAGAGGATAACAAGGCTTTATCCAAGCTGTTGCTGGCCCTACAGCATTAGCTGCTGCTCCTGGCCACAAGTGCTACCTGCTCTCCTGGTTGAACCTTGCACCCCTGTTTGAGCCTGCCTGCTCCTCCAGCTCTGCTCTTGCACATCTTGCTCTTGCCCATCTTGCTCTTGCCCTTGCTCTGCCAGTTTTTCTAGCTCATCATGAAAGCTTTGCTTATAGATGCTTCTCTTTGCTATTAGCATTTCAGCTCCAAGGTCTCCCTACCAAGGTCTCTGCAGACATTGCAAATCCTTTTAGTCCTTAACTCCATCTAAAATCATTCAATCACAAACTTGAAATTATGCCACCACATCACTGTACCTGCTGGATACTGAGAAATGACTACTCCATATGCATAATTTGCCTTACCCCTGCCTTTGAAGCACAAGTGACATGACTATGACAGCACTCAGCTAGGAAGACTGAGGGCCAGGTCTACAAAACTTAGATATAACAGCTTGCAGCGGCTCTTTGGCATCTACTAGGTTTACAGAGCACCTTTCTCTGCCTTTAAGTGCTCACACAATTTCTGGTCTCTACTTACAACCAACTCATACATATTCAAGTAATTCTTGCTGCAGAGAAGTCCTTGAAGTTTTCATGCATAACTCCCCTTTCTTGTAAGTTGCATTAATTACACCAGGAAGGTTCATCAGCCCCAGTAATCATTTCAGCAGTTTTAAACTTAAAGGTCAGCCTGAAAAAACCCTACAAGCAATGCTTTTATGCTCAGTGAGAAGTATAGCTAAATCCTTTGCTTCCAACACTTTGTCTTAACTGACATTACCATTAGCTGTCTCAGCTAATAACTAGAAAACATAGCAAAGCTATATTCCTACATAAAATAAACATTTATGTTATGTACCACTGAGAAATACATCAATATGAGAGATGCATCAGGTCTACTCCGCTTACACAAATGCAGAACAAATCCCGTCTTCTCATGACTACATGTGAAGCAGCAGCAAAATTTAGGCCTCAGCAGTTCTGTGTAACTTGAGTCACACCTGGGATTTTCTTCTGTATTTATGATGAGCCTCTTTAATCCTATCTGTTCTCTGAAGCAAGGCATTGAGAAAGTCCATGTTCATGGCTCCAGTTCACATCTAAGGTAGACTCTGAGCTGCTCCTCACCCAGCAGCCCTACATTCAATGCAGCATTAGGGGATAAGCAAGGCTGCATATTTGGCTCACACAATACTAACAGAGAATGTTCTCTATGGGGAACTCAGCAAATGTGCTGTTAATAATGCACCAGCCTTGCAGTTCAGCTGTATTGTCTCTGCAAAGCTTAACAGGAGTAAAAAGCAATAAAAACTGTTTTGACACTGTTAGCAGATGTGAATGACTGCACACTGTTCTATTGAGAAAGCTGGAGTTGCACATGTTACATCCTAGAGCTTATCCATACACAGTTTGAAACAGAAGAAGCAGGGATAGAATTATGGACAGGTCATGCAGAGCAGCAGCTGAAGTCCCCCGTGAGCAGTGTGTACAGGGCAAGCACTTAGGATTGATTTCTGAGCCCTGTAAATCAGTACAAGTGGTGTACCAATGCCTCTGCAAACTACCAAGACACCAGCAAGGAGTCATCAGACATTATGAAATAGTGGTCTTTCGTGCTGTGTAGTTTTAAAGGGGCTGTTCCCAGGTTCTCCTGTCCCTGGATTCCCTCTTTGTTTCATTGCATAAAGGGAAGGAATAGTCTGTATTGCGTCCGCTCTCCCCCATCACAGTTCATTTTTGTGTGAGGAGGAAATTGCATTGCAGTGATTCTTTCTGTAAAACTGATGTTGCAGAGTGCTTGCATTTTCCTGCCGACAGAAGAGTCTTCACAGAACGGACAAGAGCGAGTGCCAGGAGCAGGGTCTGAATCCGTGGTGAAAATTACATCTGGTGGGAAAAGAAGGCTTGATCCAGAAGTGATAGAGGACAACTGACACATGAGCAATAAGAATGTTCTAAGAGGCATTGAACACCCTCAGTATGTGCACGCTCTTTAGACTGTTCTTCAGCCTTTGATATCTTCCAGTTTTTAAAACATTTTAACCTGCGGCTGGAAAAAGCATTTTTTCTGTAGGGCTAAGATCAGATACATCCCACTGCTTTATATCCAGAATAATTAGTTACTGAGACCAGAATCTGTCTCCAATTATTATGAAAGAAGTATCAGTATCAAAGTTCAACACTACGTTGTTTGAGAGACACACAGATGAATAGACTCTTAATTCCTACATAAGCACCCATTCTAGTGCTCTTGCACTTCCCAGCCAAGTAGCAAACTTGCTGGTTTCAGTTTTAGTATTTGAGATAAAATAACTGTAACATCTGTTAAATGTTTTTTAATGCTTTTTTAAAAGTCTACAAAAAATTTAATTTCCCTGTGATTAATATCTCTGAGTCTTTGTACTTCAGAGCAGGTCTAAGGAAGTAGCGGAAAGGAGGATGTCTGGCTTCACTATAATCCAATGATTTTCCATAGAGCTTGTTCACATCTGGCCACAAATAGGTACTGTTGCATATATAATCAAAGTATTTAAAGAAGGGAGCAAATATAGTCTCCACCACTGTTAGTAAGAGCTGTCTGGATAACTCTGTAGACCAGAATTCCTTGTGGATTTCAAGGGCTCACTAACCTTTGTCCCATATCAAAACTCTCCAAGGTGTCAGGTGGCACACGTTCTCAGCTGTGGTTTAATATGGCAAGAACTTATCCTATGAATTTTCAGCTGCATCCTGTTGGCCTAGAGCACTGTTTTTCCACAGAAGTTTTCCTCAGTTTATAGACTTTCACATTCTGGGCTGCTAGTGCAAATCTCCACTTGTGGGAAGCCTGGGGCAGCTAATGGAACACAACTTGTCCTGATAACGTGTATGTCACTGGCAATTTTTTTTTCCTTTCTTTCTTTCTTCATGCAGAGCTGATCGAGTATTAAGTCTAACTGACCTACGGAAATCTGCAATATTTCTGTTTGAAAATGACTCCTACCAAAAATAACTCACTACCAAAAATAAAATTAATAATGCAACATCCCTTTTACTCCTAAACCTAGCTGAGAGACCCTGCCTGATGATCAGGCATCTCTGGGTAATAGTGCAAGAGCCTCAGGACAGAAGTTATTTTTTCCATAAAGCTACTTTAAATAGTGTGGTGATATTTTTAGTTTTACTGTACTCATACTGTTTAAAATTGTATTATTTTAAAATAGCTTCTGCAGTACAAGGTTCCATGCTGTGGAAGGAAAATTGAGTTAAACTTTCACACTCCATAGCTCTATAAATCTGATGCTCTATACAAAATAAACTGTGCATCCAATTATCCCTCTCTCAGATTTATCATTTGATAAAAGTGTTTCCTCATAATTTTCAGCTTTTATCCAAAATACGACTTACAATACCTAGTATAAGTCAAAGCAAGCAAGCTAAATACAATCAGGAATACAGAAAGGGAAAGAAGGATCCTTGCAAAATGCCATAATGGGCATTTTTTGCCAGTACGCAGGATCAGTAATAGAATTTGCTTTCTACAACACTATACCTTTGGTCCCATAGGAAAAGTGATCATTTCCCCCATTGCTGGAATACACTAGAAGATAATGCAAGCAGATGACAACTGATGTCTAGTGACAATGCAGCAACTCCGGGTACTTGGAGCCAGGTCCTAGCTCTGTCAAACTTCCCATACAGCCTTGGGTAAATCAGTTTACCCGCTGTGTCTGTTCATTAGGTGTAAAAGGAAAAACATTGCTTTACCCAGGGAAATATCACTAAGCAATAAAACAAAAAAGTTTGTGAGAATGTCAGGTCAGATACATGTTATGAGTAGCAGGGATCATGGAAGTGTTTGGACAGACAGGACAGATTGAGGTGCACAAGAGCACAGGAAATTAACTTTTTTCCAAGGGTATTAAAGCAACCAGTGTAATTAGTTTTGTGCAGCAGACGTTGCTTTTCAAGGTCTGAAAATAACAAATTATTTGCAGACTGAAGCCAAACTTAAGTCTAATTCTTTATTATTAAATCAGTGTTGACATAATAGAGAAGCAGATTATTGTATACTGAAGATTTTTAGTTTGCAGTATTCTTTAGGTAAAAATTCTTGAAATACCACAGCAAGATTGCCTCATGACCTCTAACATTTCCAGGTATCTTGAAGAAGAAAACAAGTGACAGGCACGAGCTGCGGAGTTGCAACTGAAAAATAAGCATTACTGAATTTCTCAGTTCTCCAAAGGCAGACCCCTTGTCAGTTAACTCAGTAATTCTGATTTCACTAGCTTAAACCCCCTTGATTTGAGTTATCCCAGATATGCCCAGCTGTATTAGACAACAAGAAAAGACAGTACATAAAACTTCTTCGGGGAGAGGTGAAGAATAGAGACTGAGCTATGCAACCCCTGTTTTTTTATTTTAGTATTTGAGCTCCTTCAAATGATAGATCTACAAACCTAAAAAGCCTCAAATCTGGATACAAGCAGGAGGGTCACTGATGTAGAAATCTTCATTCTGAAAGTTTCCAGAGTTTTATATTGGACAGAGGGGACAACTAGTGCAACTTTGCCGAGGTAGGCAAGTGAAATAATGGGAGAATTTTGCTGTCTTCCATTGGATGTGTAATTACCAGATAGGAGTCAGAAGCATGACTGCTTAGGAAAAAGCAACATATCAGTGACAGAGCATTCATTCCCTTTGAACTTTGGAGTTTTTCAGGTTTCTTTTTCTAAGTCATGATGTTGATACTTCTGCTCAGCAGTTATTTGTCATTATCATCCATATGGAAAATACAGCCAGAGAGGAACAGACCAAAGGCCAGCTAGTCAAGTATTTTCTTTCTGACTATTGTCAGGAGCAGATAACCAGAAAGAACCAAGCAAACAGGATAAATGCCACATGCAGTGCAGATCATTGCACTTCATGACCCAGTGATGCAATTTCATAGATCATTTATGCTTGTATAAAGATGCTGGTCTGTACCATAGGTGTGCTTATTCCCCTTCAAGCCAGTCTCTGCAAGGACATGCATCCCTCCTGTGTGTACATGGGGTTTGGCATAATTCTCTTCTTCCTTTAGACATTCTTATAAGGTTTCATGGAGAATATACAAAAGAATTCCAAGGACCTACCCAGGGATGCTTTCCTCATATTCCTCTAAAAGCGTACAGAAGAAAACATTTTAAACAAGATAGCTTAAAAAAAAAAAAAATCAGATTCTTGCCTTTCTTTTCACTGCTGAATCCCTGTCTCAGACAAAATCCTCAAGAATTTCTAAAAGGACAAGCTTTACAGCAAAGATATGATAGACCCAGACTTCCAAGGATCATTTGGAATGCATCCACAGATATCTAAAATACTTGGAACTGCTGTTTACTGCACAGGAATTATTGTATGTACATGTTCTTCCTAAACAGAGCCATTCTGTGTAATCCATTGTTGTCATTACTACCCAATCTGTTATGTCTCATAATACTTTCCTAATCAGGAAGTGCCCTATTTTATGATTAATCCACAGGAGATATTTGGAAGTGTTTTCTCTGAAGTACATTTTTTCTAATCCTTTCTTAAAAGTGTTTTAAAGTATGTCTTAAAATAAAGATATGGAAGTGACCGAACTTTAGATTCAAGACTAGCTGTTACAAGTTTAACTTTTTCATGGCTCAACACTAGTTTTACTTTGGGTTAGGATGTACATTTTGCATTATGCCATCTGATTATTTTAACCCTTGTTTCAACACTCAATCCACTATAAAGAGATGTGGTAATAAAGTAGGGAAATTGGAAGTATTTAAACAATTTGAAAACTTTCTTTGACCCTAAAGAAAATATCTAAGTTTGGGATAAACTTATTGTTCAATGGCTCAATTATTATTTTACCAAAGTTTTTTTTTTTTTTAAGTGTATGCAAATAGCCAGGCCAGAAGTACTACATCTAAACATATGCTGTTAAAGCAAAACATAAAATATTGACATTTCTTGGTAATTAATATTTTCCTGATTATTGATCGTCTTTGTATTATTTCCTTCATTATTTCACATCACGGCTACAGCTCCTATTTCAGTCTCTTTCAGTATGCTTGAATTCTGTCTTGATATTTCATTTATTGACAAATTCCAGATCACAGTAGAGGATGCCACTGCCATTTCCCACTTCCATATGCATACAATTCTTGCACTTGAGCTGTTCTAGAAAACTGAAATTGAACCAAACTACCAGTTTCTCTCTTTGTAAAAAGAGAGATATGGCATGAGATATGGCTACTGTGCAAAGTCAGTGACAGTAGGATAACTTGGGAAATGGGTGATGTCTTATAACAAGAAGTGGATGTTATTCTTCAAAGTTCAGAGCAGCCCTTTGGTTAAAAAAAAATTGTTCTGTTTTGGTAATCTTTTTTATCACTGACTCGAGAGCCAATTTGTGTGAGCAAGGAAAGGTTATTTAGAAAAGAATACAGTGATCATAGTCTTTCCCCAGGCTTTGAAAGTCATAGCTACAGAGCAGCAACAGCCACAGCTTAGGCTGAATGAGAAAGGTGCTCAAGAGGTGTTATTCACTGCCTGGAAATCCAGCATACTTTTATACCAACCTTGGATAGGGTCAAGAAGCAATCTGTCAACAGATAAAAGTACACTGAAATACGTAGTGGATGTTACTGTCATTGAGTCCTCTGACTCAGCAGTGATACACACTGCTGGGTGCACTAGAGATTCCTCTGGTATCTTAGTGCTTAAAGGCATTTGTTGTGAAACACTGAATGAGTGCCACTGGGACTCAATTTGAGCAAAATAACAGCTTTGCCACAGTCCTGCATCTACTCTATTTCCCTCCCAAGCAGTCTCTCCACGGATCCATTCCCTGTAAATAGCATACACGTTCAGACTGCCCCAAGTGAACATTTCATACCTGTAGTGTAGGAATAATTACCACGTGAAAATGAGAAATTAGAAGAGATCTGGAATGCCAAAAGAGTTTGGAAACTCAGGTGGAAAATGGGAATGGTCTATTAGCACTGGAAGGTATCATTCTTTCAAACACACATAAAATTCAAATGGAAAGCCAAAAGCAGAAGCTGAGATCTTGGTCAAAACCAGTCCAGAAACCCAAGACAGGAAAATGCATGTTAGTCCATACTCTGAAGTTATCACATTTTATATGGCCTTGAGTTCTGCAAGAAGCAACTTTCAAACCAATTGTACTCAGCTGCACTTATGTGATAGAGGGCACAGGCCTTGTAACAGCAGGTTGTAGCAAATCCCAGGTGCTGTACACCCTACCTATGTTTTCTGATCATGTGTTACTTAAAGGCATATCCAGATATACAACAGTCAGCTGTTTGATCAATCTGACATCTGGTAGGACAGAAAGAGTATATCCCACAAATAGCTAGTTACGCTTTTAAATCCATTGGGGTATTTGAAGAGTGCTGGTATAGTGAAAGGGTATGGCAGAACAGTGGGGCTCTGTCACCATTAGTAACAAGCTCGCTGTTAAGGCAATGTAAGTTATGTACCTGTCCCAATTTCCTTTATACTTACATTTGTGTGACAGATCAGTATAAACATGCCAGAAGTAAAACCTTGAATCTAAGAACTTCCAAACTCTCAGGACTCCTACAAGCAACCAGCATTTCAGTGGGCTTTCCTGAAAATATTTAAAATTACTGATTTTCCTGAAGTGCAAACTTAACAAGAATCTCCTCTCTTTACAATACCTCAAGGTGAACACCCTCACATGGGAAAGCCCTGCCATCCCTTTCCCATTACACTTGCATTTGCACCACCTTTGGTCTGCTTCTGAAGCAGCTTTTTTTTTTTGCCTTGGCCACTTCAAAACATCTTCTCTACAGAGGCCTGTTCCACACTTCAATCTTTATAAAGACTGAATAATGAAAGAGCTTCAAAATTCCCCTCCTTGAAGTGTTAGGTCTCTTCAACTATGTTATATCCACAGGTGTCCCAGATTCAGGGAAAAAAGGAAGAGCAAAAAGACTACTGCAAGGGAAAATCATGTCCTTTCACAATTTACTTGAATCCATCCCTCAATTAGGAGATATGGCTGAGAGGAATATGAGCAAAAATCTGTCACAATTTGTCACCTTCCAGGAATCATGGATATGTAAGTCTCAGTAGGAACAAACAAATGGGGAAATAACCTACTAACACCCTTGTAGAATTTAATAGTTCTATCTCTTGGTCATTAGATTGACATTTCAGGATGAGGGGTGAGGGTAAGGAAGAATAAAGGTGCTTGGGAACACCTGCTGTTATCATCCTGTCACCCAGTCAGGGTGGGGTTGAGCTTTAAGAATCCAGTCAATCACATCAGGAACCTGTGTTCTCCTGCCAGAATGGCATTAGAGCAATATGCAGGCAGGTGACTTGAGCCCTGCACACCACACGTCTGACTACAGGAAGCACTGCCTCCCCAGCATCATGTTCTGACATTCTCCAAACCAAATGAAACTTTGTCACAATGCTGTCTGACTTGTGCTGATGCATGAGTAAGATTTTCTAATCACTTAGACCTTCCTGACACTCTCTCACGAGTTTTTAGCCCTTTTCTTATCATAAAATTCACAGACGGGGTATCCTCTATGTCCAAAACTTTCCTATTGTTGCTTTGATACCCATTATGTTAAACTAAATGCCCTGAAAATGTAATGGTAGTATTTTAATATTTCAATAGCTCTCTAGGGTGAAGTAGGTGAGCATTTTTTTTTGTACAAAGTTACAAGTTTGTACCAGTTTGTTCCGACTGGATAAGCAGGACCAAAAATTGAGAACAGTGTGCTAGCCAGCCCACAGAGCCTTAAGATAATGGATAGCTGAGAAGTGAGAGCAAACAATGATGGTGTGAAGTTTGGTTCACATCTCAGACGATTTAACTGTCCTTCCTGTAAGTGACTCTGCTGGGGCACATGCAATAGCCCAGGTCATGCCAAAATTTGGCAAAGAAGTTGGAACAAGAGCCAAGCAATTCCAATTCTCTAATTCCTCTGAGAGAGATTTAATTTTCCTCAGATAGCATTTTAAGTCGGACAGATGAAAATTGGTGAAAACATTGCCCCTTCTTTTCAAGTTACAAAAAAGGCAGACATAAGTACGTTCCTTTCTCCTCTTCCTTTAGCATGTTCTTTCTGTGCCTCTAAATTTGGAGATTTGTTGGTCAATTCTGGCTGGCAACATAGTATTGCAAAATACCATAAAATTTTAAAAGCAAAGCAAATCTTTTGCCAGTTTAGTGGGGCAAGTCCTTCCTGGACATCAGTGGTATTTCTGGTGTAATTAAAGTGGTGGGATTTAGCCCAGTATATATTCACTGAACTACAGTAGCTGGAACTGGAAGATACAATAGAAATGAATAACATATTGGAAAAAACTATTTCAGGTTTGCATTTGTTTTTCAGGTTATAACTAATAGGGAAGCCCCTTTAGAAGTTTTTAAGTTGTCCTAATGTGACTGTCCATGGGAATTAATTTAAAATTACAATTCTTTAACACTGCTAGTGAAGGATGTGTATCAGACTCCCATCAGTATTTGTTAGCTGTCTCACTGGATTATCCAAGGCATAACAAGATATTTTTGCCCTTCCATTGCCTTATTTGATGGAAATGCAATTTCCTTCCGCCAGTTGCAGTACTGACATGTAACAATAATGGCTCATAAGACTACTTTGTAATACATTTGTCATAACCTCTATTATAGGGCACTCAGCTTGTTTACACTGACAATTTAAAACCGTTCAGTAGTTTCGGTGATTATCTGCTAAGAAAAATACCTCAATATTTATCTTAAAAATATTTTCCATGAGTCTCCTTCCATCTCATTCTCAAAGACTTAAGATAATGTCTGAATAGGATGGGATTAGGTTTTCAGGAAAAAAAAAAAACAACAAAACAACAGAATTTTCTTTTATCTTGTCCTTCCCCCTTTAGAAGGAGACTAGCGTACTTGAGAGTACAGTCTGCCACATGCGTGGCCTTACAGAGTTTGGGGACACTGAGAGAGGCCCCATGGCCAGTACTTCATATGCAAGCTAAACAGCCAAGGATGTCAGCAGCTGCTTTGAAGAACCACAGCAGACAGAGTATCTCTGTGGAACACAGAGCACAGATTTGGATTCACCATTCCCCTGCTCGGTTTTGCCCTTCTTGAAGTGTGGCAGGGTGCTCAGCAGAGGAGCAGGGCTGCCCAGACCTGTCCTTGCTCCACCCCAGCTCCAAGCCAGAGCAACGCAAGCTCTGCCAAGGCCATGCAAGGAGCCTTTGGGATCACAGAGACCTTGCATCAGTGTCCTGGTGGTTTAGAGCACAAGTAAAGCAGATTTCAGTCTGTCTGTAGAGGACTAAGCAGGTGGATTGTCCTATGGTATAATTTAGTTTTAGACTTCATTCAGACATAAGAGTCCAGCAAAGTTGGGGCACAGTGTTGTTAAGGATGCTCAGTCACAGCAGTGTCTGATATGAATGCACCAGGTAACTTTCGCCCATACCTCAAGCTGAGGCATTCCAGATTTGGGCAATAGTTTTTAGTATGCTTATGTTACTTTCTTCAAACAGTTTCATAGTCCACAAAAAATGCCTGTGTTAGTATGTAACAAAAATATTGTAACAATGCTACTTGAGTATCTCCCCATTCTTCTGGGGGTACTGAAATAATTTTCAAAGGCTAAAAACATTTTCAATTAAAAATAATTTATACCAGCATAAAGATGCATGAGAAGGTAAAGCGTTATTCCAGGATACAGCACAACTGTAGACACAGGGTAGCTGGGTTATATGTAGCAGCTACTATAGATACCCTCTCTTCTCAAAGTCTTACAGGAAGGAATAATGAGAAGCCAAATATTTCCACAGAAATGAAAGTCACAGCCTTTCATTTCTGATCTATTTATTCCATCATCAGAAGTGTCTTGATAATGTGACAAACTTGATTCCTTTTGCCCATACCGTCTCAAAATGAAGTGGTACAGCCAAAAGCCTGGGGTGTAAAGGGACATGGGTTACTTCAATCAGTGAGACCTAGAAGCACAGAGAGTTTCTACCACCACGTTCAGTGTGCAAAAAGCCTGAAAGCCTCAGGTCTTTGTCACTCTCAGGAACTTTTCATGAAATGCCACAGCTCATCCCCCGCAGTGACACATTAGACACCAGGCTTCTGCACGAGACCTCCCCTGGACTGACGAGTGTGGGAACCACACTATCCTTTACACGGTGGAAAGGCTCCCTCTGAATCACCATAGAAACAAAACATCTGCAGCCTTCTTGAAGGCGGGGATGGGATTAGGGGCTCCATACTACTGCATTAAGTGAAGAATTGATAGAGACCTGAACAGGCAACAGCTTTCGAGGCTCTGCTCTAGTTTATGCCTGAATAAATCTGGATGCAGCCTTAACACTACAAAGTTTATTGTTCCCTACAGCAGTTCAAATGAATTTTGCCCACTCACTGCCTACAGAAGGTGAACCAACACGAAAGGGCCCCAAGTAATCTACTTTGACAAGAGCTGCTATAACAAGTCACAAGTTCTTATCACACCTTTGAGCCACACCATTAGCTCCAGGATACGCTGTTTTCAGAGCAGTAAGATGCAGCCTGCTCCTCTGCAGGCCTAGCTGTCTTTCAGAAACAGAGGATGCTTCCCGTCCCTCTTTGGAAAAATGATTATTTTAGAAACTCTGTTTATACCTCCTCGTAGCCAACTACATGAGTAAAATGTGCAATCTCTAAAATTGACACTGGACCTCCCTTGGATATGTCTATACTTACACAAGGTAAGTATTCTGTTGAACTGGCAATAGAAAGCAATGTGTGGTGCTCTAACCCTTTAGGCTGTTCCTGGTAGAAACATCAGGTAGAAATCCTGCTCCAGCTTCTTGATAGATGTGGCATATCATGACTCTGATGGAACTGGCATTCCATGTTTTTAAATGGCATTAGCTAGCTGAAGAGCAGTATCTTGTCATTGCAACATAATTTACAAAAGGTTTGTGTGTTGTTTTGGGGTTTGTGGTTTTTTTTTTGGTTTTGGGGTTTTTTTTTAATATCATGTCAAATCATTGTACATTAAACCAAGACTCTGCTTTTCAACTATCACTAGTGTTTTTGAATGCCCTCTATGAGGACTCCAAAGGATCCCTTACACAGAATGTGAAATACAGAAGCCATCTGAAAGAACCACCCACCATCTTAATCACTTGCTGATGATGCATCATATGATTTCCTTCTTTAGACAACTTTTATTCTTATCATTCATCTGTAGTGCTATATATTACTGATAGCTTTGCCATGCTATTCCATTGCCTCTAATCAGTCTTGCAAATATCTCTTTAAGCATACTGCTGGTACTAAAAAAAAATCATTTAGCTTACTTAGCTGCCTGGAAAGGTGGGATTAGGCCATTCCTTTGTTGGCATCACATACACACCTTAGGTGGAAAAGTCTGGTTTAGATAATTAGATCAGATTCTCGCCCCCATTAGCCCACCGTTACCCTACATTACCTGTGGCAGATTTGTAGCAGCTAAAGACCAGCCCAGTGAATTTTAACAAAACATTTAATTAACCTGGGACAGATTCATACACCTAGATTTCACCACTGATTAAAAATGTGTAGCAGCAGTTATGTGTTGTGTTTAATGAGCATACAAATGCAAGGTTAAATAAGCACATTAGTTTGGCTACCATTTTGTCACTCATTACATCAATCTTGTTTTCTTTTAGAGCACAAGGTTTTGTTTCTGGTCATGTCTAAACATATGCATCCCCAAAAGTGTTGTTTCCTGGAGGAGCAGTACAACTCTGCAAGCCACTGACCTTTTTTGTGGCTTTCACAGCAATGACAGTAGCTGTGAGCTTCCCCGTGGTTTTTTTCTTAGCAGCTCAAGAACTCTAATTCAGCTTTTAGGTAAAATAGGTTGATTAATAAAAAGAGAGGTTTTTCATGGACACTTATGCAATTGGTTTCTGGAACTTTTGTGCCAGAAGTTGTTTCATGTGAAAGGAAAAGAGATTTAGTCTGACATTTGCTGTCATAAGGGGAACTAAGTAATGGGATAGGCTGCTCCAGATATCGTTTTTGCAGCAAATCTTGTCCTTTTCTAGTATATAGAGGGACTTAATCACTAGGCCAAGCAGAATAGAAAAAGTCCCTTTTTTGGGCAGGAACATACAGCTTCTTTCTCTGCAACATGAACACAGTATAACCAGAATTTAAACTGCTCCTTACAAAAACCAAAACCCTTCAAACTTATTTCTTCACCAGGTGAGAGAAGGTGCATTTTCCTTTGCTAGGAATAACTTCCTTCATTCTAATGTCAAAATAATAATGCAAATTTACAGAAGAGCGACTATTTAGAACAGCAAAGATGAATGGGAATGACTAGACTGACCCAGTCATGCGAGGAAAAGACAGGGAGCTGCCAATACTATCACAGAACAAAGCATTTCAAAAACAGGAAAAATCTGGTAAGATGAGAAACCTAAGTGAGAAATCCAGACAAATCACATAGAAAGCTACCCTGATGCTCTGTGCATTTTGGACCAGTTCTGCAACTGATTCATTAATGGAATTAATTATCATTATTAGCCAAGGATCCATCCTTTTGGATTTTTTATTTAAATGGAAGGATATCAAGGAAGGGGATTTCAAGTTTGGATGGAGACTATGAATGCATGATTTGCATACATATCATTAGAGGCAATGCAAATCAAATCAATTTTCAAGAACTATTTGATTTGTAAGTGACATTTAAAAAGAAAAAACCCAAAACAGTTGTTCAGGAGGTGGTTTGTCTTAGCAGAAGAAATATTTGAGAAATATGTATCCCATTTAAACATGAGGTTTTTCTGGTTCTCACCCTTTTGCTGAAATAATTCCTACTGCATCTCTAGAAGAGTGGTCCACTGCAGCTTCTTCCACTGGTGGATGCTATTCCACATGTCTGGCATCACCCAGGCATGCTGGGAGCACAGTTGTGCTGTTAAGATCCTGAAGACAATCAGACTGGCCCAAACCTCCACCTGTATCCTGTTTTTCCAGCAGTGGCAGATGCTCAGCGGGGACACAGAAAAAACCTTGCTGTGAGGTCTAAAGGAAGTATGTTCCACTGCTTTCCCTGTGCCCTGAAAATCACGTTACCTCCCCGACCCACAGCTCCCCTCACTTCATTGTGCCACCTTACCCATGCTTTTACTTCTCCCAACAGATTTGTTTTCACTGGGAGTTAGCAAGGGTGGTATAGAGTTCTCCCTCCCCATACCTGCCTCTTAAGACTCTCGCTTAGAGAAAAATTAAACAAAACATGGCAAATACAGTGTAATCCTTCCCCTAGTGTGCCCCCCAGGCAGTAAAGAATCAAAGCACTTCTAGAGCTAAAAAAACATATCTGTGTTGACACCATTATATTCAACATCTGCAGCTGGTCTTTTACTCTTTTTCCTCAGCCTTTCTGTACCTCTGGCCTCTATAACATCCTCTGCTAATGAGTTCTGCCACTTCCCTATGCCCTCCCGGGAAAAGTATTTTTCTTTTCGAAGCCACACTCCAACAGAAGAGCCTCATGAGCAGACATTCACTGCTGAATCTCCAATCATCCATGACTAAGACCATACCACATCCTTCCTCCAGCTTGCGGGAAAACTGAAGATTCTCAAATTGCACCTCTCTTGAATGAAAACAGTCCTGGAGCAGGATATTCTGAGGAAACTTCCCCCACCTTTTTCACAACTGTCTCCTCAGAGGAGTAGTGAGACCTGCAGATCTGCCCACATCCTGTGGGCACACCACAGCTTATCTAATGGCATGACGACATTTGCTGGATTTGCTCACAACTCCTTTCCTACAGATTTCTGACACTTTATTTGATTTTTAACCACTCCTGACACTCCCAGAGAAGTCTCCAGAGTAATACCTGAGCAGTAATTACTGGGAGCTTACTTTTCCTACATTACATACACTGTAGGGATTTCTTGCTCTTACCCCATTTTCTTTTCTATCCCAATAAGTCCAATACTGACAACTATCAGCATTTTTATGCCTGATCATAATCCCCAGCCTGTTTACCTTCAAACCACTGTACCCTACTGTGGTGTCATTTTGGTGTGCCATCATAGCATAGGAGGAACCATGAAAAGGGGGCTCAGTAGGAGGTCCAGCTTCCACTGCAAGCTGAGTTGCTGCCACTGTGCAGCATGGGTAAGCCAGGTAGGCAAGAAAACTGATACCCTTTCAGACTGCTTTCAGCTGCTCTGAGTAGTACCAGTTCCTCGTCCATCTTCCATCAGTAGTGTTGAAGGCAGCTTAAAGTAATTCAATTTATGAAAACAGGTGAGGACTATTCACGTTGTCAGTCAAGTCCACATGTGCAGAGCTGTGCCTCTACATAGATTGCAGCACCTCATCTTCTGCCTAACAGGTCATGGGACTTCACTGAATTATTTCATGTTCATGGAATCGTTAAGGGTAGATAAGGCCTTTAAGATCAGCAAGTCCGACTACCAATCCAGCACCACCATTAAACCACATCAGGTATCATATCCACATGTTTTTTTAACAATTCCAGGGATAGTGGCTCCACAGCTTCCCTGAGCAGGCTATTCCAATGCTTTAAAACGCTTTCCATGAAAAAAACAACTTCCTAATATCCAATGTAAGCCTCTCTGGTGCGACCTGAGGCCATTTCCTCTCATCCTGTCATTTGTTACCTGAGAGAAGAGACCGAGCCTCAGCTTGCTACAACCTCTTTCAGGAACTTGCAGAAAGGGCTAAGGTCTCCCCTGAGCCTCCTTTTCTCCAGGCTCAACAACCCCAGCTCCCTCAGCCACTCCTCATCAGACTCCAGCCCCTTCACAGCTTTGTTGCCCATCTATTCAAATTAGAGTTTAATCTTTCAGACAAGCATTCATCCCTGGCTTAAAGATGCCCAACAGATTTCACAACAGGTTAGTATCAGTATTCAGAATCAGAATTGATGCAGCTTTAGTGTTACTGCTGATATTTCTTATGGTCTTTTTTGCTAGACATGAGTCCTCTAACTCTAGTTTTGGTCCCTGATAGCATTTGCTAAGCTCAAGAGGCAAAGTTCCAGGACTCTCACTATAAATCTTGCTTTCTAGCCCTTCTGTCACTCTCATTGCTCTCTTCCCATCTCCCACTTTCTCAGCATCCTTTGGAAGGACATCCTATATTTTGACATGCTTGAATGGCAGAAGCACCCTTGCCAGCATAACAGCTCCTCTGGCCTCACTGAGAAGTCCTTGTAAAACAAGGGTCACAGAAAGAAGCAGAAGCTCTTGTGATAACAGCAGCCAGAGCTTGCATTCAGCTTGTTGAACTTTCCTCATACCTTGCCCACCACCAGCTCTTAGGTCTCCATTACTTTCATCAGTTTGTTCAGAGAGGTCCCGTGGTCAGTGCCTGCTCTCTCAGGTTAGATCAGGGTCATCTAACCCAAAGATAACTGATTCCTGTCAAGAAGCCAGAGACCCTGGCAGGCATGCAGCCATACCTCCCTAGGATAATCCCTTCACTTCCACCAACTTCCAGTTTGGGGGCTATCAGAGCCTTTGCCTGCTCCTGCCGTCTTTGCTGAACTACATGGCCCAGAGACCAAGTCTTACCTTTTTCACTGGAACAAGCAAGATTTTTATTTTCTGCATTTTAAGACTAATTTACACATCGTTAAATGACATTTTAAGCAATAAGAAGAAATTAATACACATACTCTCGAGTGATATAGCAAAAGAAATAAATTGCATTTTAAAGTTCTCTTGAGGACAACTCTGCAGCCTTCAAAAGGCAGTTAGATTAACCACAGGAGAACAATCTTCATAAGAGTGCTACTAAAAATGATTAAGTTGCCGATTTGTTTTAATACAAGCCTTACAGTTTGGAAAGACTCCTGCAAAATATAGCAAAACTTGAACTAGATTTACTATGTAAATTATACTGAAGCACGTGAATAAGCTTTGGATGTTTCAGCATGACATTCCCTTCAGCCTTGGGCATATATGAAGTCCTGAAGTGGTTCAGTGCCAGGGAAAAAAACAGTATCCCAACTTACAGTATCTCTAAGCTTGCTGTGTGACCTAAACCTGAACTTAGAATTATTCTAAGGGTTACATTACTGGAATCAGTATATTCAGAACTACCATCTGTTTTATCTAAGAGAATGGATATCTCAAAGAGGCCTCTATAGAGATTTACCAAGTGTAGCTCTTAGCATACATTATTTAAGACTTTGTGATTGTCTCCAGTTAAAAAGAGCATGCTGGTTTTTATCAGAAAGCCTTATCTACTTTTCTAGTTTTGAATGAGCAATTAGAAAATTAAACCCAAACCAAACCAACAACCAAAAAATAAGAAGTATTGGTCAATTTTGAGGATGTTACATTGTCAAAGGTTTCATGAGAACAGGCAGCATAGGGGAGAAGGACATGTATTAATGATCTCCTAGACCTAAAGGCTGCAGCCAGAAGAGAGGTCCTGCCTCCAAGGCAGCAGCAGCAAACCCCAGCAGGAGAAGAGATTTTGTTTCCAAGTTCTAGTGACTTTAACATGAGTTTCAGGGTGAGGTTCTTCATTACTGCTTCTGCTAGTTACTATCCTTTCCCAGCTGCCTATATTTCTCACATGACTCAAGAATTTTGGCCCTTCCACAAGTTTGTTTCCTGGAGTCATGAGGTAGCAGGAAACATTCACTTAAAGGGAATGTGAGCTCTTGCTACTGGAAAGAAGCCTATAGATGCAAAACAATACAAACCAAGTAAAACTCAGTCTTAGTGTGGTAAAAAATTTTGAGGACCTGAGAAACCGGCAGTTTCTTTGTTGTCTTTCAGAATATAAATAGATATGCTAAACCATTACTTTTCTTAAAAAAAAAAAGTAAATGAACATTTGCAGATTTAAAGTTATTTTAGCTTATTTATTGCAGTCCTCATCCCTTTATCCAGATTGGAGTAACCCAGAAGATACAGGGATTTGTCCTCTAGGAGACAAACATAAGCCCCCTGCCCCACCAGTACATTTATAAAATTTGGTTTTCATTTAAACTTACCCAAATAACATAAGATTTTAAACAGCCAAATTGAGCATTTTGTGGCATGCAACCTCTTTATGAACCCTGGCACGAAATATTAACAGTAACCACACCAGAGCAGACATTACCAAGTATTACCAACCAGTTTGCCAAGTGGTACTAGCTTCTCTGTCGGTCTATTACTTGCCAGATATTGGTAATGCCTTCCCAAAAGCACTTTAGTCTGGTACATTTCAAGTGTTATTTCTCTTCTACCTGTAATTTTTTTCTAATTAAATATTTAAATGGGGTCAGAGTTTTAAATTCAGGTATTTTCTTTGTAATTCATACATCAATAATTTAAATTATTCAAGTCAGAACAGCTGGAGCCTACAGGTCAACAAGAGGTCTTGGCAACTCAGGCTGTAAACCAAAACACAGCTCAGCAGGAAGGTGGAAGGATGGCGCAGCACTGCTACACTTTCTTTATCAGCAAATTCCTTCGGATGCCTCCTAGGACTAAGGACTAACTCAGATTTTACCTTCCTTTACTACTGCCTCATTCACGTGGTGCAGTTAAAGCTGATCATGGAAGGCTAGGGAAAGTAAAAAAAGGATATTTTATTTTTTTAGATGCACACCCACGGTAGATATCTCCTTTAAAGCCAGATCTCAGTACACCTTGCGTGGCTATGACTCATGATAGTCACTTCACTTCAGTGCAGTAGTATTTATAGACCTTGGCTGTGATGCTGCTTTACCTGTAGTAACAGGGTGCAGCAAAAACTCTACAGTGGATTATAGGCAGTGAAGGAACTGTGAGGCTTCCTGGCAATACAAAACATTTAGGACCCAATCAAACAAGGCACGTCAGATGCTCAGCAACCAAGGCCAAAACTGGCCTGTCATGCAGAGGAGAGCACAGTCCCTGGGCCTGTAAAGAGCCAGCAGCAGTGCAGTGATAGCACTGAGCTTGAGGAGACCTGTGCTGTAGCCTCAGCCAGGATTGTGCTTTAGTCAATTAATATTTTGGTGCCAAATAAGCACAGATTTAGCTCTGGGAGCAGGGATGGGAACCCAAACTTCCTTCTCAGTGGGTGTCATATCCAAGAAATTAGTCATGACTTCTCATTTGTATTTCCCTACTACAAGTACCTCTCCCTACCCTTCATAAGAGGAGGATGGGGGGAAAACAGCTTTTAGAGAGAGTTGTGGCTGTGATTATCCAGGATATGCCAACCAGACAGGGTGAGAAGGCTCCCAAGTTGCAAGACTCAGGGCTCAGCTGTACACTTAACACATCCTACTGGCTACCTGCAGCCTGGTGCATTTTGATTTTCAGTAGTCCCAGCTGCTGACCATGGTGGCAGTCATTAACTCCTGCAGCACAACCTTTCCTGTGCCTGACACATGCCAGGTCCCATTTCAGGGCTTTAAAATGCACTCCAGTATTTTGTGACTCCCCTGCTACAATGCATGCCATTTGCCTACAGTGGACTTGTTGGAAGCCCTAGAGAACTGTTCCTCCTTACTCCTTCTGCTTGTTATGAAGTCTTCTCAAGCCTTTTTTTGAGTTGTGCACTGCACATATGCTGCCAACACATGGAATATTTACTTGTTTTTATCATCAGAACGGCAATTCCGATAAGAAGCTTCATAAAAAACTGCTTCTTTGCCGGTCTAACACATGTTGCTTCCCAGCCAGGAGCATTCCTGAGACTAGTCCTTAATCCCTGGCCAGAGGAAAACAATATGGTGCATAATTATCAAGCTGGAAGTCAAAGATGGACAATCTCCTACTGTTCATCTTTGTGGCCAGCACACAAGCAGGAGGTGGCAATCTGCCTGCCTCGCACAGGCAGTAAACCTCAGTCTGTCACTGTAACTCGCCATCCAGCCTACCAGGCTAGCAAAGGCTTCTGTGTTCAAGAGGAGGAATGAAAGATGTTCCTTTTCCCTTTTAAAGGGATATGAATTAAAGATCAAGGTTAATATCCTCTGGGTTTTATTTCTTCAGTGAAAAAAAACCATATTAGGATTCATCAAACTGACTGAAGAAGATCTTATAAAATAATGACCGAAGCCTTCCAATTGTCGTAACAGTGGGTGTGGAACAAATGTGCAGACTGCATCCCAGTTTACTTAGGGGCATGAGGCCAGGTTGCTCACAGGAAAAAGTGGGAGAAGAAAAACAAATACATTTGTGTAGCTCACTGCATTTTAGAGATTAAAAGTGTATATTTTGATTCAAAAGAAGTCCAGAAAGTTTAGTCAGTTATCAAAGCGCTCACAGAAAAAGAGTGGGAATTATTGCCTATTTAAATAAAATAGAAGATCAAAGTATTTCCAAATGAAACATTCACAAATACTGTCAAGATTTAAGAATTATGAGTCCAATTCTGAAAATTGAGATAATGATAAATTATCCATGCACATGAATTTATTTTAGAGCAGTTTTTAACTCCAAGTATAACAGGCACTAATGATGGACAGAAGTCTTTAAGAATAAAAGCCAGGTCCTGGTAACACAGTATAAACTAGGGAAATATCTGAATGAACAACTAAAAGAACAGGTGCAGAAGTATTTAGGTACGTTAAGCACCCGAGGCATTTGAATCATCATTTCTTAAAGCTTAGCTTTCCACCCAGACAACAGTGTCTCCCATGGCCCGGCAGAGTCAGATGTGACAAGAGTGCCAGCAGCCTCAAAGCCTCTCCTCTGCTCCACAACTGTATGTGACTGCATGGCAGACAGCTCATAAGATGTTAATAAAAAAGCTTATTATAAAAATAGCTTCTAAGCCTCCTTGTAGCTTGCATTTAAGTAGATTTAAGATCTATTTAAAAAGCCTACCAAGTGCAACTCCTACATATGTATTTCAAAGGCAGCTGAAAAAAATGCACTGCCTTCTTCCAGCCCAGATATGAGACCTCCACATCTCTGTGGAATTTTGCAGACACAGAAGTCTAGGAAAGACTAGTCCTGCCCTGAACCATGCAGTCTATATCAATGCTGACTAACCTGCACAGCTTTCTCATCCTAGACTTGAATCAGTAGATATGAACTTAGATGGGCATTGAGATCTGTGCTCCCAGCGCTCACACTTTTCAGTCTTTCATATTTGTAGTTTTTCTTAAAATTTCAGCTCTTGCTGTGAAAATATCAGCTTTTTTTTTTTTATTATTTAAGGGAATTTTTTTGCCCTTATTTGCAAGGAAGAGAAGGCAGACAAGCCAAATGAACATAATTTGGTCTGAAAAACAAAATCAAACAAAAAAGGGGGAAGTTATGTGTATTTTTAAACTCACTCATGATTTGTGGCTGCCTCAGTTTTCACAAATGTTTCATTTAGCAGTGAAATTGAAATACGATTAGCCAAGTACTATCTGAAAGGAAGATGGTGAAATTACTGCTGGTGAGACTTATGGGGTTGATTAGAATTCCTGTAAATGTTACCCTTCCTTCTCAACTAGAGGCATTATACTTGTATTTAATCAGGAAAAAAAAAAGCACAGACCCAGTTAGCCCATGACTTCTGCCCAGTTTGTCATCATAAAGTCCACATGAGTTTTCAAAGGCTGTTTTAGAAATTATACACCTAAAACTTGTTTGACTTGAATGAAGATAGAGGGGGGAAAGCATATCTTGTGCCAATAAACAGCCAGTGACATATCAAGTGCCAAGTTACTAAGAGTGTTTGTGCCTGGTTTAGTTCAACAGGAGCTCAGTTTCAGGCACTGAAGGCCCATCCTGTGAAGTTCTTTACCTGATATAACCACAATGCATTTCCTGGAGCTCCTTTTCACTTGACAGAAAAAGACTCTCCTGAAGAGAAGCAGCAATCACTTTAAAAAGAAAAGCAGTGGGAAAATAAAAAGCTGCACAGAGATCTAGGGAAGTCCTGCAGCGGCCTCCCCAGCTGCACCACCATGGTCCTGCCACGAGCAAATGCAAAATCCTGGCATTAACATAAATATAAATCAGTTACTTGTCCAAATCATTCCTGCTATACAACCTATCTCTTGTTTTCAGATCCACAGTGACCCTGACATGCTAAAAGAAGAGCAAAGTCTGCAGTTGGTCACAATTTCACTTGACACACCTGAATGACAGGATGCCATCCAGAGGGGTCTGGACAGGCTCTTAAATAG
>VZTI01000339.1:1215640-1271605 GCA_013397865.1 Struthidea cinerea | reverse complement strand
AGCCAAACGTGTCCTGGGCTGCATCCAAAGCAGCGTGGGCAGCAGGGGAGGGAGGGGATTCTGTCCCTCTGCTCTGCTCTGGTGAGACCCCACCTGCAGTGTTGCATCCGGCTCTGGGGTCCCAGCACAGGAAGGACATGGACCCGTTGGAGCAAGTCCAGAGGAGGCCAACAAAAGGATCAGAGGGATGGAACACATCTCCTATGAGGAAAGGCTGAGAGAATTGGATTTGTTCAGCCTGGAGAAGAGAAGGCTTTGGGGTGACCTAATTTCTGCCTACCAGCACCTGAAGGAAACCTACAAGAAAGATGGAGAGAGACTTTTTACAAGAGCATGTGGTGACAGAACAGGGGGGAATGGATTCAAACTAGAAGACAGTAGGTTTACATTAGATATTAGGAAGAAATTCTTCCCTGTGAGTATGGTGAAGCACTGGAACAGATTTTTCAGAGAAACTGTGGATGCCCTATCCCTGGATATGTTCAAGGCCAGGTTGGATATGGCTTTCAGCAACCTGGTCTAGTGGAAGGTGTCCCTGCCCATGGCAGCAGTGTTGGAACTAGATGATCTTTAAGGTTCCTTTCATCCAAGGTCATTCTATGATATCTATAAAATACAAATCTCCTCATTTATAGATAGAATTTGAATGATGTGATTGTGGCCTGCTCATGTCAATGAGCATTTGCAGGATAAGACTACAAATGTTATGTTACAGAGAAAATGCAACCCAACAATCCACTTTTACTACCTTTAGGAAAATAGGGGCAGGGAAAAATTCCTGGACTTGCTCCTGTTTCTCAGTGATAAAAGTGTTCTGCTTCTTGTTTCTGTGGAGAAAGAACAAACCATTTTGGGACAGAAGACTGAAGTCAGAACTGTTCTTGGCCATCAGACTTTCTGCTTGACCTCAGGTAACTCACTTATTGTCTTTCCATGCCCAAGTACACTCATGAGGAAAGTGAGATTTGATTTGAAATCTCTTTCTAACAAGGATAGAACCATGCACTCCTAGAAAGTACTGAGCAACAGGTAACAGTTCTGAAAAAACCCAGAAAATGCCTGCTTAAACTCTATGAGCAGAGCTGCTCCCTTATTGTATGTCAAGTTAAAAAGCATCTTAATATTTGTAACTCTTTGAGAAAATTCAGCTTTTACAATGCACCTATGGAACAAGGAACTAATTTTTTCCTCCTTGCAAGAAAGGGATAAATGTTAAATCACTCAGGAAAGCTTAGAAAATAAGGCTATGTAAGATGGGAAAACAATTCCTGTAGGCCAGCCCTGCCTGTAGTGTGGCCTCCAGTGGAGTTCCCACATGTCTCAAGGGCATCAAACCAGATCCTTAAAAGGTTTCAGATTTCATTTCAGTATTCAAATTATGGAGTTTGCTACAGCCTGAGCAGTGCTCGGTCTTTGAGAAAAGATGTTCTAGAGACATTTAGTGTTTTGGAGTCTCTTCAGAAGCTGACATCAATGCAGGAGGCACAGTTGTCTTCTTCTGACATGTGAAGTGGAAATTATTTTGAAATGGTAAAGTGATCTTTTAGAAGTACTCAAGCCTGGTTCTTTTAGAATAATTTTTATTTATATATCCTTTCACTGTATTGTATTGAGAAAACCTTGCATTGAATTATCTTTTATAATAGTTATTTCTCAAGTTTGTTCTTAAAGATGACAGGTTTCTCAGCTGAATTCTGAAGACAGCAGGCTAGCCCAGTGTCCCACTTTAATTGTAGCTCTTTTAAATTAGTAGTTGAAGCAGAAGAAGCAACTATGAAATTAATAAATCCAGAAATTCATGAAATAACTATAGGCTTTCTGAAAAACAGCGTGAATTATTCATCACTTTAGTTAAACTACTTATCATTAGCTCAAGTGCAGAAAAAAAAAGAAGACAGCTGGTGCTTTAAAATCTTAAGAAAAATGCATAAGATACAGCAGCATTTGGTCTCTTGGGAAATGAACTTGACTGTAGTGTTCCCTCCCTCAAGAATTCAACTTCTAAAACCCCAAGAACAAGAAAACATACACTCTTTTGGGAATGTCTAACTCTGCATCCTTTTAATAAGGCAAACTTTTTATTTCATTTGGGTTAAATTGGGGAGTTAAAAAACCACACATCACATTTTCACTCTCCTACTTTAAAATGCAGTCTGTAGGTTCAAAGAAGCCAAAGCAATCACTCAAAAATCTTCTAAGACCTTTCAGAATGGAATATATTAGGAAGCTACTAAATAGATGCTCAATATCCAAAGCAGCTTAGAGCACAAAAAACAGAGGTTATACAACTCGACTGAGATGCTTATGTAGATTATCACAGTTCTGAAAACAAAGCCATTTTTCTCCTAACGATCCTGAGGCAAGCAATCATTATTGTAGCTGTTCTTTCTACTTGGTACTGGTCAATAGCTTGGGGGATTCAGTCATCCTAGTGCACAACATCCATCCTGGTGTACTAATTCTTCCCATGATTGGGCATCACACTTCATTATCCTCTTCAAGAAAGATTTTATTTCTTGAGAGACACTTGACTTTTGAATAAAACAAAAAAAAAGGAGGAGCATTTGCACCATTTTATTACACTGAAAGAGAATGCTTAAGTCGATAAACTCCTTCCTCCCTGCCTTTGAACCTAAGGAAGACAAAAAAAAAAAATCTATTTCTGCAGGAAGTTGCAATTAAAATGCACAGAAATAAAATTTGACTGAGACATCACAAAAATATGACATCAAGAAGGTAAAATGCGTAAAACCAACTAATGGGTATTCTCTGTCAGTTAAGTACTTCACATTAAGCATTAGAACTTACTACCTTATTGTTTTTAAAATACTTTAATCTATATTTATTCTAGTCTAGCAATAAACAAGACATTTCTCTTAACAAGCAGCTCCAATGAAGTTACACAAACCAGCATTTCCACATGCTTAGAAGCAGACCAAAGAAGGACCAGAAGCCAACAGCTCATTTGTGCAGTTCTGCTCCACGTACTACTGATTCAAAACCCATTTCATCTGGCCTGCCACTTGGCTAGGTTTGGTAATTCGCAAAGAGCTTGTAGGAGCTTGCCTCTGAAATTATTTGTCTGCTAAGTTTGGTTACATTGGTCAGATGTTTCTCACGTATTAGGGGAAGAGGTAAATGGAGAAGAGATGAACACCTTAAAACACTACATACTTCAAAAACGAGCCCAAAGCCAGAAGCATAGTAAGACTTCAGAAGATTTGTTCTTTCATAAATAAGTTACTTTCTCAAACAAGCTGATAGATGCACTGCCCTGAAACAGAGAAGTTAAAATGCATACTATTCACTTACTTAAACAGAGACTTGAGGTAAAGCTTAGAAAGCTTCAAAATGCAAGAGTCCTTGATCAAATGGTTGCTGAGATATCCACACCAAGCATTCATCTCTGCCAGCATCCTGACTAACAGCTCACAGGTGTACAAGGCCATGGATAAACCCAAGAACCAGATAAGTATGTGGTCACGTATCTCCAGACTACTAATTCCACTTCCCAGGTCCAGTGAGCAGCAAGAACTAGGCTGATTCATGCAGGAAGATGAGCCTGGAGCTGAGGACAAACATAGTGAGCAAAGACAAGCTGACGACAGGATCCACCAACAGAAAAGACAAGGTAAAAATGATGAACCAAGTCCAGCATCCAGGAGAAGCAGAAAATAGGGCTTCCATGTAGGTCCTAGCTCCGTCCAGAGCAGAGGACCAAAGACTGTGACAAGCTACCAAGAATACAGAGACAGCCTCCACCTGGAAACACCACCCTCAAAGCAGGAGGGAATAATACCTCCCCCCGGGCCTAAACAGAGCTCCTGGGCCAATGGACAGAGAATTTGTGGGAAGCTCATGTGCAGCTCTCCAGGACCATTTACACTAATTCCGGGCCTCGCCGACAGTCAGACCTAATTTCCTGCAATGTGTTTCGCTTCTTCTTGTTAGAGTATAGAACTCTGTTGTAATTTCCCTAATTACTGAAGACTCCTAGTCTACCTGATTGTTCTTCCTCTGCAAACTGTGTGATTGTGTTTCTCACTGATCTCTCCAATTCTATATCCTCCTGAGGTGGAGGAAGGAGAGGAGAACTTCACATAATATTCTGGAGACAGATATTACAAATTTCTACAGAAGATAATTATTACCTGGTGTTTTGTTCTCCAAGCTTTATTGGTAATTCAAAAACATGTGGATTTTGCTGGTTTAGTCACTACTGAGCACTGAGCTTTTATTTTGGTAAGGCTGTCTATTGAAATCACACCAGTATCCTGAATAATAAAGATCTCAGACCCTTTTTTTTAATGCACAAAATTAGGATTGTTTTACTTTCCTTTGTACTGAATTTTCTCTGCCTTTCATTGCTGAGCTGGACAGTAGTTTGAGGTCTTTCAGCCTGTCTTCCTAGCTATTCCTCCACTTCCTTGGCTAACTGAAGATCTTTGACAAAATGGGTTCCTGGCTATCCATTTCCATTTTCTGGCCATGGGACAGATCTGACTGGGAGGGACCTCACGGTAAACTTGTCTGGCAGGATGTTTGCAAGTCTCCACCAGCAGCAGACCTTACTCCTAGCCCTGCATCCAGCTCTTTGGGGCCCCAAAACGCTGTGGGCCTGGCAGCAAGGGATGCAGTGGGGACAGGAGTGATGTGACAGAGAGCAGATCACACTGGAGCACACGTAAAGGGTGTAGTATCTTTTCCCCTTGCTGTGCTAATCCACTCTGTATTGTCACTGTTTCGGTGGAAATGATGTGTCTGGCTGGCAGGCAGAGGTGTGGGAAGGAGACATTTTTGAGCTGTGCTATAGATAGCACAATCAGAGGAACTGTTGCTATTAATCTCTGTCCCAGCAACAATTTTTCTGCAGCAAAGGAAGAGAGAAGGTTGGGGGACATGCAATTCCCAGGATGCAATACATACATGCATATATCATACCTCCTTACTTGAAAACTTTAAGTTTAGCTTTAGGCTTTGCCCTGGTGAAAGCCTGTGCCACATCTCTCATTCTCACCCACAAACCTTTCTCTCCCTTTGCCTATTTCTTTCAGTCCTTGTTTCCATGGATCAGTCTCTTCGCTGTGTTATCCAGCAGGCATTTATCAATTTTGGCTCATGGCGGCAGCCCACCCTCTCCTCCAGGTACCAGCGTGAACACACAAGGCCTCCCCTCTCAGTTTTCACATCTCCTCCTTCAGATGAGGATTTAATCCACAGATAGCCCCCTTCAAAAGCAATGAAACACCTACAGCCTCAGCTCCCAGCCATTTCTGTTGTCCCTGCAGCACTCCAGGCTTCTTCAGTGCTATTTTAGGAGTTATTATCATCCCTCCATGGGTTTCCCATGTCTTTGAAGGTAGGCACAAGAAAAAGAACAAATCCTTCCAGTCCCCCACAGCTCTCATTTGCTCTTGGGCTTCTTGGGTTTTCATCCTTTTGCCTGGGTCAGCCTGTTTTCCACTTCAGTCCCAGCAAACAGTCTGATGAATGCTTTCCTTTTCACCACAGGCTGCAAAATGCCTGCCCTGATGAGGACATGCAGTCTCCAACTGGAGTGCAGACTGGAGCCCAAACCCTGTAATTTACAAATCGCAGTCAAACATACCACCAAGCAACACACAAAATATCACATTATGCTCCTTGCTTCCCCCGAACACTCATCCCTGTGCAAAAGGGAGTACTCCTTCCTTACAAGAAGTCCCACCCAAGCCTCTGACTTTGTTGTCTTTCCTGGTTACTGGGGCCTTCCCTAGGAAAGCCAATGCATAAAATTATTAATAGCACTGCAGAATTGTAAAGCTGCTCACATCGGTGTGGCCATCAGCAGCTAAGCGCAGGCACACAAAGACCTGCCAGGTGTGTGGAGTGGTTTTTTCACTCATGTCTAGTGCATTAGACGTTCAAAGGCCAAAATAATGGCACTTCTGTATCTGTCAAGAGCAGCCATGAAAAAAGGACCATAAGCAGACCTTACACATGTTTTTTTTTTTCATAGTGCATATGTTCAGACACCAGGGTTTCTTTACTCTCTTTGAGAAGCTGCTTCAGGATAAAGAAATCTTACATAATCTCAATCTCCATTATCTTTTATTAATGTATTTTCATTTTTCAAAGTTTTACAACACATACCAGTTAAATTGAGTATCTCCCATCTAAACAATCTTCACATTATCTCTTTATGTCCCTTCAAGGAGCACTATGCTATACAAAATGTTTGCTTTCAATAGAAAAGATTTTAAAAGAATTTATTCTCAAAAATGTCTTAGGTATTTAAAATTATGTTTTTCTCTTTTGTAAACTGCTTGAAGTTTAAACATTTCCCAGTTGAAGAAAGCAGCTACCATTACTGCTGCAGGTTTAGGTGAGTTACAGGGTGGGTGGGTGCAGAGGAGAAGAGAATGAGAAGTTTAGGAGAGTCTTTATTTACTTTACTTTATTTAGTAAGGTGGTACCATCCCTGTGGAGCTTAATGTCATCTTTGACAGGTGCCTGGGCTGTAGTCATTAACCCTCAACACTTAGCTCTGAACAACCTACCAAGTGGTTATTTCTCTGACAGCTCACGCTCCTCTGTTGTGCATTTATGAGTAAGCTGCCAGAAATACAACCCTCTGACGCTCTGAGGCATGTCACGTCAAAACAGTTCTCTCCTTAAAATGAAAGAGGGAGGAAGTATTTTCTTGGTCATCTCATTTTTGATAACTATTTTTATTAAATTGGTATTTCATAAAAATTAGTGATGAGCAGAAAATTTGTGCGCATACAATCTAAGCACCTGCAGGAGCCATGAAATCATGGAGCCATCAAATCATGTGCTAAAATAGGGTTACAATCATTTGAAAAGCTGTTTAATAGATACAAAGGTAGAGATAGGGATGGTTCTGTGGGCCAGTGTCAGGAGAGAAAACTGATGGAGCAAAGACTGTCCAAGCTGCTGAGAGACTTTACTCCTTCTTCAAACCAAGGCTGCTGTTTCTTTGTTATGAACACAGTCCTGCAAGGCAAATGTTCCAAGACATGTTGAGCACATTCATTATCACCGCTGTCCTCTCTGAGTTTCTCCCAGGTGGTTATTTTGGGGAGTGAAGGAGATGGCACTTCAGGAAAAAGGGCACATTTAATGCCTGTGGGATGGAAAATGTCACAAAAATTGTCCATCGGGGGAAGGGGGTGGTTCACAATAAAGCTCTGGAGAACCATGGATCCAAAACTAGGTTTGCTGCTTAGGACACATAGCAAAATAAAATAAAAGTAGTGTTTTTAATGCTTTCCAATTGAACATGTCTAGATCTACAGCCGACTTCAATGCAGAAATCCAAAAATAACCTGCATAAGATTGTTCTAAAAGTACCTAACTTCTCAAGCTGGCTAAAGACATCCAATGACTCGTAAATATTTGCCTAATGCTTAGAAAAAAAACAATGTAAGTCCTTTGAACTTCTCAAGACTGAAGTGACACCACCTCTGAAAGTGTTAAAATGTAAACAAGCGGCAGAATTTAAATGTCAAATATACAGATAAGACATTTTTGGATACTTTGTGGTCCAGTAAGTTCTTTTGGCCTAACCAATTCATCTTGCATTCAACCACATTAATTGCAGCAGAAACGCTTGCGTGTTTACCCTCTGCTTTCCAAGATCAAAGCAATATGTAGCACCAAGTTTTATGAATCAGTCGCAGAAGTGAATTTATGCTTATCAGGTGAACCCATTTCTCTTCAGCCCTTGAGGGAAACAGTGAAGACTGGTTTTCCACTTTCTGTAGGGCTGCCTGTTTCAACTAAAGACAGAAACATCTTAGCTTGGGGATAAATTAGTAGTGTATTTAATTCAGAAAGAAAAAGATGGACTTGCAATTTTCAGTTTGGATGGCAGACATTGTCTTCTATTTTCACCTCCAAAATAAAGTTTGCTATGGAATTCCAAGCAAATGGAATTCCAATAAAATCACCTAGGCCCTGCCTTCATCTCCTCCCCCACTAATTCATAACTACACTTGCATCTTCCTATCTGAAGGTGCCACTGCAATCCTTACTGTAGGGGGCTTCTTTTGTGCTTGTTGGACCCTACCTAAAATACTTTCTAAAAAACACAAGGGTTTTTAAGTTCTCTGGCAAAAGGCCAGAAAATGGCAAATTGTTGTTTTCAATTGAAGTCCAATGTATAAATGTTTTATTTGTAACCGTGAGCATGTGCATTTACATTCCTCAACTCATTAACCTACGTTGTTAATCTAGGCATGCAATGCCATGGCAACTGGCCCTGAGAACATCTGTGTTCACCAGTAAAACAAGAATGTATGTGCATGTACATGAATATATGCATTTAATACTGGAGACCGTGTCACCACTAATGGTATATGGGAATAAGATAATTAGGTACTTATTATTTATTAAAAATCATACAGAGTTATACAATACATATGAAATCAGTAAATTCCAAAGCATAGGGTGTTAGTAATTTCCTCCAATAAAAGACCCTGTAAAAGTCTCACATTCCCTCTTCAGCAGCACAACAGTTTTCCAGGCAGGAACAAAATGCCTCACAGAGTGTTTTACTTGGTGACCAATGCATTTTGAAGGGACTTCCATCAATTCACATGGAATTGCTATAAATTTGTACTTGCCTTTATGCTGAGGCAGAGGTTATCAGGAAAACAGCCAGAAAGAAAGGTGTGAAGGAAGCGTCTGTTCTATTCTCCAGAGTCTGGTTTCTGTATAAATATAATCAGTGGGAACGTTGCCATTTTTTCGTGTAAAAGCAGAGAGAGATTTCTCCTGCCTCCTCGCCATAAAGCTGGAGTAAGCTTGTTTGCAGCCATCAGCAGTACACCGAGGCACACGTACCTGCCAAGTGTCTGTGTGCTTTAGAGCTGCCACCTACAAGTTCATGGCCTGTGCTCTTAGCCTTCACTCTGCTGAGAAAGTTGTGGCCCCCACAGAGCCTGAGTGATAAGGGCAAAGACAAGATCATTCAGCAGTGTCCTCTGAATGCCAAGGATTTTCATACCGCGTTTTTTTTTTAATCAAAATGCCAGGTCCATTTCCATCTTTCTCTCCTGGGAATGATACCCATAAAAAGTGATACAGTCACATTCCTGGAGACCAGAGGTTACTCAATTACTCCCCATATAAAGTACAGCACGGTCAGTTGTATCTCCCAAACACAAATCTTACTAGGCTATCCATAACAATTGTCTTCATTCCCCACCAATTCCTGTCCTACAAGGCTGCTACATACAAAATTTTTGCAGTGCACATTTTGGAGAAGAAGCATTTTACCACTGGAAACAAGAAGTCTTCAATCCCTCCTGGACTGGTCAGGTATCAAATTTTTTTAACTCATAACATCATGAGCTCTATTCAATATGGCAGCCTCGAAGACCAAACTTAATAATCTGTTATCGTGTATAAAGCTCATTAAGTCAAAATTTCAATTTTGTTGATTCAGGTACTTCTAATAAAGGATTTTGAAGATGGTTTTCCCCTTCTGCCTCTCTTTTCATTGTTCATACCACGCAAAAGGCAAGAAAAGTGCATGGGTGAGGGAAAGAGGCTGAGATGAGGAATATAGAAGGTTCCGCACATCCATTTTTTGCATAGGGATGAAAAGCAAAGAATTTCTTTCATTTGAGATTACTTTTAAATACATACAACTGCTTTGACTATTTAATTTTGGTGTGAGGAACAACTGGAATTGGTGGGAAAAAAGCTTAACAAAAGCTAATGAAGAATGTTTTCTCTCTGAGAGAAAAGATCTGAGATAAAACCATTTTTCCATTTGTTGCTATAGAGGCTGCTAAGACCATGAGCTGCAGTTACCAGGCTGCATCCTTATGACCTGAACAAACAGTGTGCCCTGGCAGAGGTCACTGGAGCTGGGAGGGAGGTTGGGATAGCTGATTGCTCCCCTGGGGCAGCTCCAGATGCCAGTCTGCAGCCCTGGGGGCTTAAGTGTCTACTGCGAAACCCTGCTGGTTCTTACCAGACAGTGACTCACAGACTAAAGGAGAGCAGGAGTCTGGCTTTGTGCTTTGGAATTGCACACCCTGGCCAAGTGGTTTCCTTCACTGCGCCTGCATGGGCTTGACACTAAGCAGACACATGTTGTACCATATATGCTCTTGAGTTACATCCAGCTCATTTTCTGAGAATGCACTCAGACACATCTCAACATCCATGTGTTTAACCACTGGCACTACTTTGGTACATAAACATGAATTCTCATTAGCAGGGAAGCCGCCCATGCAGAATTTATGAACAGAAAAGTGATGTGCAGGCTATGACAGATAAGAACACATTTTACATGAAAAGCATTGCAGGGGCAGAACTGGTGAGAAAACAGCAGAAAGGCCATACACACTTCTCCAAACTGGCTGCCGTCACATGCTCTGTATTTATAGCAGGTTATTTTGGTGACACAGGCTTTCATTTTGCATGATGCATAGGGCTTGAAGGGATGGACTGGGCATGAATACACATAGGGATGCAATGAATATACCAGGCAAGGTATCTTTGTTGAGAGTGCATTTGCAAAACTGTGCTTCATTTCACCGGTTTTACAGTGTAACAAATGAGAGCTGACAGCAGTTCTCAGCAGCCCACCTTCCAACCAGAAATGAGGCAATAATGTATTTCAGGTGCTTTAAAAGGAAAACACTGTCTCTTATTAGTGACTGTATGCTCAAAGAAGACTGACACTTTGAGTCACCAGAAAAAATGGCATTATGAGACATTTGCAGGTGGTGGGGTTTTTTTTCTGAAATGAGACTTGTCAAGGTATTAAGCAGTACACCTGGTAGCAACTGATTGCTGGATTAGGTCCTAATAAAGATGCTAATTTTAGAGTGTCTTTGTCGTGGTTTAAACTGAGAATTGCTGTGAAACCAGTTGTCCAGAAATACCAGCTGGGAGAGAAGAGGAAGGAAGAAATTGTGCATCAGGTCCAGTTTAAGTCAATAGTGCCAGGCTTTAAAATAAGGATGCAAATTAGAGTGAAGGCAGACCCAATGTTGTAAAGTATCAGTACTGGTGCTGCATTTATCTAAATGGAATTCATTGCAGATTCACAGAAACGTAGAAAGTTCAACTTTGTAAATATGCCACTGGCCTGGGACTTGGGCTAAGACAGTTCTTGGCCCGTAGGTGTTCTGTGTGTACTTGGACAAGCCAGATGTGAGCTCTCTCTCTCTCTCTCTCAAAACCACATCTGTACTATAAGGATGCCACTCCCCTGATTCACTTTTTGGGGAAGGGGACAGGGATTTTTGCACACATTGGAACTAAAGTCCCAGGGAGAATGAGCCAGGAGAGAACTACTGGCAGATCTGAGCTTACATGACTGGGGTTGGGGAGAGGGAACTTGACGCTACATAAATGACATGGCTTCCAGGAAAAGGGGGAGGCTTGCCAAAGCTGTATTTAAACAGGTGGTATGAAAACACCATCTGTGATTTCAACTGCCAGTGCTGATCCAGAATGAACTGCTTTTGGGGAGGAGTAGATGAAGATGAAAAGCCATTTGTGAGTCTCTGGGACCATGATAGCAAAGATGGGCCAAGATGCTTTTAGACTGTGTTCTCCACATCAGTTGTGTTTTGACGCTGTGTCGCTAAGCTGTGGCACAGGGGAAGGCAGCAATAGTAACACATGTCTTGTCACAGCACCCATCCTGGCAAAACTGATGGCCCAAAGATATAAAAGAGGTGGGGTATGAAGGAGGAAGTCACACAGTTATTAGTCCAAGGGGCACAGTTGTGGGAGGACCAAAAAGCAGACAAACTTTTGAACACCGAAGTCCACAGCACAGGCCACCCCATGGGAGTCCTCAGGGCTGTTAGTATTATACAGATTTATGGCCACACACAGACTGCAGCTTTATGGCCACGACAGCAAAATCTAGGACAGCTGGTAAGGATTGCTGGTTTGCATGACCAAGGATCTGGTCATTTCTTTAAAAGGACATGGCCCAAATTGGTAGGAATCGTAGGTTTGGGTACAAAGGCATTGGCCTCTGTAACAGGGAATGTTGCACTGTGGGATGGGGACGGGGGAGGAGAGGCTCTATTGAAGCAAATAACAACTTTGCAATGAGTTTAGTAGCTGTGCACAAAACTGATCTAGTAAAATGCATCATCTCTAATTAGATTATGAGACTCTCGTGTGTGTATTCAATGAAAGCCTCCATCGTTGTAATTACAAAGGGTCGTGTGGGTGATCCAGGTGAGAAGAGTATTTCAGGCAGGAGAAAGATTAATTCCCCCAGCTGGGGCTAGGAAGGGGGGTTTAAACACAGCTGTGTTTTGAAAAAAATTCTAATATATTGAAAGGTATGATGTGCCAATTGCCTGCTCCTCTTACAAGGCTTCTTGTAAAATGAAAGGAGGAGAGACTGAAATCACAAAAGCCACTACACACCACTAAGGATCGTGCTGCTAACAATGGAAGTGTTATTAACCTGCTAGCCAAATGTGTGGCTCATACAAGCCACATCATACAAGTGGCTAAGTAAAGGGAACAAAGTAATTTATCTAATTAAAACCTGAAACTGGACAACTTCTTATTTTCTTGAAAGTCATGAGCACAGCCCTCACACTCAGTTTCAGTAGCTAAATTGCCTCAGGAAATAAAAAGATTTTAAAAAGTCTCAGACATGATCGCTTTGAAATTTCAAGCTGCCTCTATAAAATAAGAACAAAGCAGACATAAAGCATCACAGCTTTTCAGCTTTTAATTTACTTTTTCAGTTCATCTGGCGTAATGTTCATCTCTCCTTCTTTGCACAATTCCCTAAAATCCTGAACTGTATGACATGGAAATTTATGTTTCTTCAAGCCTGTCCTTTTATAAAAAGCTTCTAGCATTGCCCAGTAAGGTTGACTGACACTTTGCATTATAGGACACAGTTGCTGCTGGCTTAGCCAAACGTTATCCATTGGACTAGTACCGCCTCTGCTGAATGTTTGCCTCGGGCTGGTTATCTTTAATTAAAAAAGAAAAAATCAGTGAAAATGGTTCAGCTGTTTCTAAATAAAATACTAGAAAAAATACTGGTTTGGACACTATAGGAATCTTTCCTTTTTTTCTTTGAAATGCTAAGGTGACTTGCTATTTTGAAAGAGAAGATTGAAATTTGGCAGAGATGGCAGGCAAAGAAGAGAACATGGCCAGGTTTCAGAGAAAGAGAAAATAACATTTCAAAAATTCAGATTGCTAAAAATTACACTCCTGACTAAGCATGCAGTGCCCCAGAACACAGCCAAGCTGCCTGGGTATCATCCTAGAGGATTTACCAAGGCAACACTGGTCTTTCCCAAAAGCCCGCGTCAGTGAGGAGGCCAGCAGAGGTGCAGAGCCTGGGCGTGCTGCCTCTCCCGGGAGCTGGGAGGAGGGAGCCATCTGCTCTAAATGCAGTTAACAAATCAACTCAGGTGGGAAGGGGAGGAGTGCACTAAAATAAGGAATTAAGTGAAGGCTAGAAAAGAGAAACCACTGGTGGAAGCAGCAGGGAAAACTGGACTGTGCAGGGCTGCACAGGCTTAGTCCAGAAAGCACAGCAGAGCTGTGTGGCTGCAGTGGTTTGGTGGGGGCAGGGGAAGGAGGTTGGACCAGAAAACACACTGAAACTGGGCTAATGGAAATGGGAATGAGAGGACTCAAAAAGTCATTGGGTTTCTGCTGCTCATAATTTAACTGAGTTTGGATGGATTTTCAGGGACAGTGAAGGATGTGCCACCTCCTGGCAAATATCACTTCCCTGCTCCAGAAGTCGGGATTGCTGCAGCTGGCCGATTTGCCTGCAGCATTCTCACAGAGCATAGTTTGGGTCTGGTTTTGCTACAGTATCACCAGTTTATGGTGACCCTAAAAGATAATGCTTTGACAGCACCTTAGGACTCTGCAGCTATGTTCCTCCATTTTCAAGGTCTACTATGGTCATATAGTAAATTATTAGAGAAAAGGGCTGTCTTACATTACATATGGAGAGCGAAATACAAAAAGTCCCACATCTTGATTTCTAGGTACTACAGCAATGAAAACTCTTAGGAACACAGCCATTTTTCTTGCCATACTTCTTATTTTATGGTAAAGGAGTAGCAACAGAGCCGCAACGCCAGCCGCTGCTGAACACTGATCACCGTGAAGATTTTTGTATCAGGAGTTGTAGCTCACTTTTTTCCATCTTTCAGCACCACTTCCAGGCATGATATGCCCAGTATGTCCACTTAGATATTCCATATGCCACTTGTATTTCAGCTTGCTGTGTCTTTTTAAGAAGTTTTTTCCCCCTACACTTTAAGAGCACAATGAACCACAAAACTTGCATTGGAGAAGTCAATGAACCACTTTTCCTACCCCATATCAACTGTTCTTTAACTACATTTCTCACTCCACAAAACCTTTTTATATGTTACTTCTTAAACAGACAAGTGGTTCATTCATATGTGATGGCATGGAGTCTACTGAATGCTCTTGATCTGATGGTGGAGAAATGTGATTATTATTGAAACTGTTTCTGCAAACGCCGTCATTTCAGCCACAGCACAACATTTTGCTGAAGTCTGATCAAATGATTTATTGCAATGACAAGTCCAGCCCATTAAAACTACCGTCCCTCCATCTGGGAGAATTCGGAGGCTTTCATGTTACATTTGTATATAAGTTTAACTCCAGCTAATCCACCTACATAGCAAGCCCATCATTTTTCCAGTGCAAGAGAATTCCCCTTCAAGTTATGATGATTCCTGAAGGAAAAGGGGCCAGAAAACTCATGTTTAAAAACCGGAATGTGTGGTCATGTACACACTCTGCAGTCATATGGCTGACATATGATGACTTCTGCCAGGAGTGCAGTGTGTTTTTCTGCATCTTGGTTTCAAGTGTGTTTGATTTCTTCATCCCTAAAATTCTGGTACTTCCATGGGAAAAAAAGACAAAAATCTTATGCCGTCTTTAAGCCCTACATCATCACTCTGGAAACTCTGAGACCACCTAACTAGTAGCCTATTTTGTCCCAAGTCCATTCATGTTATGAGTTTTTTGCCCTATTTTGTACTCACTTTGAGCAACTTTACATAATACGACCTTGCTGTCACTGTTTGTTCCCTTCAGAGCATTTCAGGTTTTAATAAAGACATACTCCAACAAAATGCATCAGATAGAAGCTTGAGGGTACAAATGCTTTAAGGACAGACCAAATTTAAACAAAACCCTCACACTCCCTGACTAGCATAGAAGAAAAATGAATGATATTTCAAATTTTCAGATAACAGAGCTCGGTAGCACAATTCCCAGATAAATTTGGGCAATTTCTCAACTTGGAGAAGATGTTGCTCCCCAGCCAAACATTTCCAGGAAGCTTAAATAAAAGATGCCTCTGATTCATTTTTCTACAGGGGCTCATGTAGAATAAATTCTATTATGCTCCAATCTGCACAAAGAAGCAGGTGGGCTGAGAGTTTCAACCCTGTAGTTCTCGGCACCATGTGTTACAATGCTCTGCCAGCTTTAACACCTTCCGCATCCCTGTCAGACAAAGATTATCTTCTAGGTGACAGTCAACAGCCAGCAGGCATTCAGGTTGTGCTGACAGAACCCATTTCTCATTATCAGCCTCTGAACTGTCGGCCCTGAGGAACATGTATTTTCAAGGCAATTAAATCTTAAAAAAAAAAAAGTCTATGAAAAAGTATCCGCATCAGGTTAGAGCTGAAAAAACAAAATTAGTGACATGCTAAGGAGAAAGTGGAAAGTGTGTCTGTCCTTCCCTCCCAGGGAAGTGGGTGCAGGACACAGAAGGGGCAACACAGAGACTGCAGGTGTCCCATGGCTCCTGATGGGACACAGGGAATAAGATGGCATTACTGGAATGGGAGGAGAGGAAAGAGAACTTGAAGGCAGTGAATTCTGTGGCTAACAGAAATTGCTTGTTTTTTCAATAAAAGCCAATGAAATTTATCTCCTCGTCTTCCCAAGCAAGTGTGATTTATACCTAGCCTTCAATGAGGTATTCTTGGAAGGATGCACACCACACATGGATGTGTGGCTTACAGAGGCAAAGTGTGGTAGAAATCTCTCTGAGGATCAGAAAATACTTGCTCTTGTTTTGGTGCTTGCCTCTCATTAGTAACATTGTGCTAAAAGAACCAGTAGTTTGCCTAAACCCTTCATAAATATCTCAAACTAATCTGAAGTAAGAAAATTCAATCCTTTCAAATCCTCCTGATGCCATTCATAATCAAGAATTCAGGTCTTGAGGCTATACAAAATAACTGAAGTCATTTAATCAGATTATTCTGATGCCTCCTTTATGAACACTTGTCTTTAGATAGCTTCATTAATTTTGTCCTGGCTTGTCTCCCTTGTAGACAAGATATTTTTCAGCAATAAAGGCAGAGGATTAGTTATTGACTGGTCTCCAAATTTATTTTTGCCTTTCACTTATTTTTGAAAGCAGTGCTTCAGCATGCTAATGCAAATTAAAAATTAAAATTAAAATTAACTCCCTCCCTTATTAAAGATGACCACAACTTTGGATCTTCTTAGGTAATTTCTGAAGTGAGATAATGATGAACTCTAGTCAGCCGCTTGGAGAGAGGACACAGGCTCCCCAGCCAGGCCACAAGGCTTTGCTTCAGTTGGGTTCACTCTCTAAGAACAGGTCTTCTGGACAGTCACTCTCAAGCCCATGAACAAATCTTAGCTGTGCTTTACTTCTTCCTGGCAAGTGCCTGGGCAGTTCATACCATCACAACAAATACAGTCTCTGGTGAAACATACACTTCTCATTACATAGATTTTGTTGGGGTTTTCCTAAAATGTTTAGAGGCTTTGGTTACAAATATGTGCAAGGAGATCAACAGTTTGCCAGACCCTTGAGTGAGAGCTCTTTTATTCCTGTGTTACAGTCATCTGGTATGAGGTTTTCAAGGGGGATATTAACAACTGCTATACAAACCACAAATTTTGTGGTACTGCACTGTTACACAATAGTACATTTAAGCTGGTGGTACACACTGTATTTGCATTACACATAGCTAATTGAGCTATTTGGAATAACCTTCTGCCTCACAAAGTTCCTTGTTGCAGGATAACATGCCAGCAAGAGTAAAAACACAGGAGATATTTGCTTTTGCCTCTCTTACTCTCAATGCTCTCTGGCTTTCATCACAGTCAAAAGATCCTCATTTTTTTATCTATAAGGGATTAACCAGAGCATAAATTGTTCCTGCAAAAGTATGGGGGTTTAATCCCACTGATTACCTTCCTCCTTGCTGTACATTGTTCCATTCCATCCACGAGAAAAAACTTACAACTCCCAAAGCAAACACACACAGTTTGCACAATTGCACAATCTGCTCAAAATAAAGATATGTATATATCCAGTTATACTTGTTGTACCCTCCTTATCCTTTGCTCCACAGGGGACCAAAGGCAGAAGATGATCATTAAGAGGAAAGTTTTCTCTACTTTAGAAAAAAACCAAAGAATGCTACTCCCTTTTTATAATTTTTAGATCCTTCCTCAAAATCTCCATAACTCTGCAATTGGCATTTGCCCAGTAAGCTCATCAACCAATGGTCTTAAACCACCAATGATTTAAAAAATTTTTAATCTCTTTTGGCTGACCTTGATTTTCGTGGAGTTTTACTCAAGTATGTTTGCTACTATATAGTGATTTAGGAGAAGAATATAGTATCCTCGGTATAGACCCTCCAGTTCCTGAAATATTTCACATTTTAGTTCCTCTTGCATTGTAATTAGGGCATGAGTTGTGGCACAGCATTGAAAGGAGTAAATCAGTTTTCCATGTCTGCAATTCTTCTTTAGAAGATCTTACCCATGTACAGCTTTCTGGTGCAAATCTCTGACCCATTCTCTGTCTACTCACAGTGCAGACTTACAATTCCAGTAACTCTGGGATCCATCAGTGTAAAACAGTGCCCAGATTTTGTACCATCATACAAGTTATTAAGGACATAGAAAGCCTCTTAAAATTTTTCCAGTGCATGACCCCCTGCAATGAACTTCAACAGACTGAGACAGTAGGCTTAAAAATCAGGGACTTATCATCAGCCAAATTTTTCAATAGTATTCCATGGAGCACAGATTCATCAATATTGATTTACACCTACTCCAGACACAATCAGGTAACATGACAACACAGAGTATTAATGACAGTGAGGCTTCTGCTGCGGAGGGAAATTTATAGAGATGAGCAGTGCAAACACATGTTGGGAATTACACTTCTGGATTAGAGTAAGATTTTGAAACTTTCATTTGACTATTTGTAGAGATAACCTCCAAATTCGACTATTTATGGACATTCTGTGTTTAAATGGGAGAATATTTAAATACTGTATTTAACCTGGAAGTGCATGAGTCACACTGCATTGTGATGAAGTCATCTTCAGGTGATTTAAAAGGTAGCAGCAGTGCTGGAAATACAAGCCTAGATCACTTTGCTTAAAAAAATCAGTGGGACCAAGTTTTCTTCCTGCTAGGAACAGAAGCCCTTCTTGTAGCTGGCAAGCTGCAGGCACACTTTCTGTGAACAGCCCATGAATCCTTTGGTGGAGGAAGATGTACCCAAGTGGTGAGCTCGGTAAACAATGCTGTCTTTCATGGCTTTAATGTCTGTAAATAACAGGAATGTTTGCCAGGAGTATCGGCAGCCCTGCACCCACACCTCACCCAACAGAAGCAAAATGTCCCTGCTGGGAGTCACATGGGTGCAAATTTTATGCTGACTTGTCTAGACGGCCCACTTCTGGTGTCCGAGGAAATGTCCAAATCCCATCTCCATCCCAAAGGGGTTTGTGGGGAAAGCATAACTTCTGTATCATACAGGGAACGGCAGAAAGGAGGGGAACATCTTCAGCTGTGCTGGGCACAGGAGAGGACCATGGAACTTGGCTGGTGTTGGTGTCACCCTGAAAGCGAACGCAACATCAGGGCAGCTTCTTTTGGCTCCCGCTGTTCAGGTCATGCAATCCAGGACGGCTGTGTCCTGGCAGAGGATGGGAAGGGCTGGGCAGCAGAGAAGCAGGGGACCACCTCCCCACCCCAGCCTAACACACCTCCCCCCTCCACAGCTGAGCAGAAAACTACAGGCCCACAAGTGCTCGTGGCATAAATTTAGCTAAGTCACATAATTCTGCCCTCTTTCCTTCCTCTCCCCTTTCTTCCCCAAATGCTCTAAAATCTGTAATTAGAGGAATGCCAGTGGGAAATGGAAGGCTCAAGTACTATTACTTTGATGCCACAAACTCATGAAAGAATAGCAGCCCAGGGTTATAAAAGAGTGACAAGATTAAGTAAACCCTCTAAAACACTATTCTAACAACTATATAGAATAGCCTAATACTCAAGCAGTTTACACTTCTCTTTTCTCTGACACAGCCCTGCCATATAAGCTAACTACATCCCGGTTTCATATCAGACTATGGAGATGCTAAGTTAAAGATATTCTTTCAGAAGAACTGATTTACTAGAGTTTCCCCTCTTCCAGTGTTCACATCTCATGCAGCAAGATTTGTGCTGCATTTTCTTTAAGTATCACTTTGATATTAGGGTTCCTGAATTAAAAGTGAAGACAGAAATTCACAAACAGCAGATTCACATTAATGTACTTTATGGAAAAAAAAAGTTCTTTATTGACAATATTTTCTCCTGCAGCTTCTAATAAATATAACTACCTAAGGTATCTAATAACGTATATATTATAAAATATAAACAAATAATATAAAGTATGTAATAAACAGTAAAGAATATGAAGCATACAATAAAGTATAAGCCTAAAATATTTTAACCTTCTTTCCCTCATCTCACACAAAAAAGGTCGCAACAAGGCAATATAACCTATTTGGCTTTCTTTTGCAGTCTGTATCAGTAAGAGCCTGGAAGGTGAAGCCTGCTTAGAAACCCTATTTTCTATTGTCCCCTCAGCACTTGGGTACTGACTGGATGGAAACCTCTGCTGCTGTGAGGCTCTTCAAAAGCACAGAGTTCATGTGCATCTCCCAAGATGCAGATGGATGGGTTGATTCTTCTGTTCTTATTTCACATATAAATTTGTCATGACCACACTGCATCACAGACAGTAAAAAAGCTGATCAGAGAACCTCTGGTTCAAACCAGGCCAGTTTGCTTAGGGCCAGGAGCATGACTGTGACATCCCTAGATGCCCTGAGCAGTACAGGACTCACAGTACAGACTATTTGCACAATTTGTCCAAGGAACCTGTCAGTTACAGCTGAAAAATCCCATCTCTACTGTTTGCTGTGCCTAGCACATGATGTCTGGCCAGCACCACGTGCAACACAGCATTTCATTAACACATCCAAAAATGCAGTTTGGATTACGTCTTGTGGAGCAGTAGTTTAAACCTTAGCGCCTGACCCTTTTCTTTAGCCACAACAAAATGAACAGAGCTGCCTTAGAAAGAGGGCAGAAAATATATTTGTAAGCATAGCAATCAGCTCGTCCTCCGCTTCTCCCCCCACTTCTGCAAACACAGCCTGACTGTGAAGTCTGTCGTGAAATCCGCATGTGCTGCATTCTGGGAAGGGAGTGACGGGAGAACACCCTTTTCATTTCCTAAATTAAAAACAGTGATTGAATTAGCCCCCCTCGGCATCACCGCTGCCCCGCGTAGCGTGTGACCGAGCTGGATGCATCTAAACAATAGGTCCATACAGATGATGCACAATAATTCTCTGGATGAGTTGGGATCTGTCTTCTCGGCACCTGCTGCAGCTGAAGCCCCCATCTGTGCTCCCCAGGGAGCTACGACATGTCAGTACTTAATGTGCTTGGTGTCACTGCTTCCTGAGCTCTTGTTTTATACGAATGAAGCAGAATTTGGAGAGTAGAAGGTTGGGGGGGCAGGGGGAAGGGCTCACAAAAGCACATGCACACAAAGAGCATGAGTTTTAATTAAAAAGCAGACTGGGGGGGGGCACCCACACTGTGGGCAAACACTTAGTGCAATGCAGAAGTAATTAGGTGCACAAATCTCAGTTGTTAACAGACTCTTCAACACCTATTATCCCCAGTGCTGCACAAAAAAAAAAAGCAGATCCCTGTGTGAAAGGGGCTGGAAAGCTTAATTTTCACTTCTTTTTATTCAGGTGGATCAATGAAATGGAGAAAAAGAGAACTGGGAGGATACAACACTGGGCAGCCAGGGTCTGGTTCCCCCCTCACCCTCCCTCCCCCACTCCCTCTCTCTATTTACCACAGCATCCTTCTTGCCAAATACATTGGTTTGCTTCTCCCAAACCAAGAGTTTATTTTGTCCTAGGTCTGTCACCTGTTTTGTTCTGTTTCCCCCCACTACCTCACTTTATTACTCCAAGTTTCATCACTCTTAATCATTACTGCACCTGTACCCACAGGCTGTGCTGAGAGGTAAGAGGACATCGTTTTTCATTTCTCTCTATAGTCACAAAGCCGTGTCCTTATTTAATTTCTCTCTATATTGAGCTGACTTGCATACCTGGCCCACATGAGAAGTGATCACGCTGCACTGGATATACCACATGACAGCAAGAAATCCAGAAGCTTCTCTTAGGCACCAATTACTTCCTGTCACTGCTTAAAAAGCCCAACTTTCCTAATATTTCCATCTCAGGGACTCTCAACTGTTTTACAGAAAAGCAGCTGTGAGGGTCATTCTAGTTACACTAAAGCTTCAAATTGAAGCTGTGAAGGTATACATAAGGCATACACCTTTTAAAACTGTTGTAGCACTGAAAAATGGTACAGTGCAAATTAAGTTATCAATTACCACATCACATTCTGCCCCCTTAAGTCACAGTGAGCAAGCCAAACCCCCAGATTAGGGCCTTTCATGTACTCTGACTGTTCTGCCAGAACAAATCAGAAGCAAGGCCCCTGAAGACATGAGACAGTTCCCATGAGATCAAACATGTTGCATCTTGGATTCACATGATTAAATTCCTCATCTCCCCCTGTACTTGAAATAATTTTTTCTCTTCTTTTTTACTAAAAAATATAGAAAATCTCCAAGATTTTTTTTCTTGAATTCAGCTGATGGAAATTAAGTGCCTGCATCTCTGGGTAGGCATGAAACTTGGTGTCCTGCTTTCTGTCTTCAGCTTGAACTTTAGAAATAAAAAAATCTGACTACCTACCCAGGTAGGTAGTTTGCTGCTCTGCCACCCACTAAAACACATAGGAACTGTTTCTTTCATGTCAGTAAGGCCCAACTCAGCTTCTGTTGGACCAAACTTCAGGCACACAGGTTTGGAAATCACAGGGGGTCCCTAAAGGTTTCTGAAATTGTCACTGGAAGAGTCAGGAAAAAAGCTGAACAGCCTGGTCTTCCTATTCCTTGTCTCACCATTACAGAGCAATAGCTTGGCAGGCACAAGTGAGCAAAACCTCCCATTTGCATTGTTCTGCTCTTTGCTTTTAAGTTAGTTATTTATTTTGTAAGCAAATTCTCTTTCCTAGGCTAAGAGTGGGGATCCCATAAAAGAGGTAAGACAGCATCTCTGTGAACTGACTGTAAAAAGTGTTCCCCAAACTGCAGAGATACTTGCACAGGTGCTGAGCAGAGCTCCTGTGCAACTGCACAGTATGGTGCACTAAGGTGTGTGGGTGCTACACACAGTGACCTTCGCACTGTGGTCACCCCAAGCACTGCTGTGACAGCCCTGTCCCTTGGCCACATCGCAGTCCTAACGCCTGTGCTTACCATCTTCAAATGCAAGTGTGGAAGCCAGTGACCTCTGTAAACTGATGGGCTGAGAACTGCCCCCAAACACCCTTCCCAACACAGTACATGCCGCAGTCAGGACTGAAAGTTTTAACAGGAACTGTTGCAATGTGTGGCAGGGGTTGTTTAATGCTGCCTGGTGAGCCCTACGCTGTGGTCCATGAGCACCTTCGCCTCAAGAGTGGGGTGTTTTCCCAGCAGGAAATGTTCCTTTTTGATTCACTTGCCGGCTGCACTATTTCAATACTAGAAAAGCTGAGTTCATGCTATCAATTACATTTTCAAAGCCACTTTATGTTATTTGAGAGAAGGGCTAAGCGCATAATGTGAAACCACAAAAGTGCTTTTTTGGCATTCTTTAACTTAGGAAGAAATGGGTATGCTAATTTAAGGTTGTTGTAACTGTTCTCAGACTGAATTTTATCCCAGGGAAAAGTTATTATTGGTATGTGCCTTTTGAAAAAGGAGGGGGGAAAAAATAGATTTTAAAGACTTTATTAAGAAGCTAAGATGACCTTCACCAGAAGTAATAGCCACAGTATCACCATCATTCTACTAATGGCACACACAGAAAGAAGATGCCCGGGGATAAGAAAATAGAAATAGGAAATCTGGACAGTTCAGTCAGTCCTTTGCTCTGCTGTTGACTTACTAGGCCTCAGGCAAGCCCAGGGAATTTAGTGAAGAATTTTCTCTGACTCAGTTGTCTTGGGGTGAGGCTCTTAAACATCTCCTCTGCAAGCTCAGTTGGTCTCTCTGTAGAACTGAGATACTGAATACTCACAGAAAGTAATTCATTAATCTTTGCAAAACACTTTCTAATACTTTGGCAAGACTACTTGATGATTATTGCACACAGTTAGTGATATATATGGGTGTAGAGATATCATTATGTCTATATATAGGAAGGCATTCTTCTCCCTGCGAAGTATTTCCAGATAAATTATTGATGTGTTTTTTAATGGCAAGTATGCTTTTATTAATAAAAAAGAAAACACTTAAGCATACCCTTACCTATAGGGGCAATGTAAAAGACCCCTCTGTCATCTCTCAGTGGATCACTTCCAGAACCACTTTAAACTGGCTTAATGCTGACCACCAAAAAAAGGTAGTTTCATCCTCTCCCCTACCTTTGTTTTTCTGTGCATTCTTATGCCGGCAATGATTTCTGCATCAGACGTTGAGATCTCTCTTTAACTTTTCCCCTCCCCTGGATATTTTTCAGCCATATCTGCTCCTCTGCATGGTTCTGTGACTGCATGGCAGCAGGAATGCTTGAAAGGTAAGGCTCTACATCAACCCTAAGCCAACCTTTATCTCAGATGATGGCTTCAGCACGAGGAAAGTGATTGTGAACCAGAGCACAGAGGACCTGGAGTCACTGAAATAACATACCAACCATTGCCCAACCCTCCTCTGCTTACCAGCTTCCGAGCAGCACCAGGTCTGCCTGTCAGCTCAGCAGCAGCCCAGTCCACATTTCTCTGTGGTGCGTGGGAACTTTCAGCATTACTATGTGAAATCCATCTCTGAGTACAAATACCACATGGAGGAACAGCAACATGAGCCTAGTGTAAAAGCTGTCTGTGCTGAGAGCCCAAATACACACACACAAGCCTTAACAATACCGATTTTAAAAGTAAAATAAGAAATGCCTCCTTTGCCAGAGGAATGAAGCACAGTTACCCTGGCAGCGCGTGTTTTATTTATAGTAACAGGTAACATCACTGAGGACTGCCAAATACTCAGGAAAATGCAACTGAGTGCAGTGCAACTATTAATAATAAATTTTAACTCTTAGTTGGTCACTTCACTCAGATTCCTTTGCTTCCCCTGTCAAAGCAGCAGAGCAAAGCATGCTGACAGCTTCCATAAATAGCACATATTTAAATTATTCAACAGAAGGCAAACGGGATGCACATTTATACAGAATGTGAGCATCTCCCTTGCTAGCTCTTAGAGCCCAAGATAGCTGAAGCATTTCCTTGTAGGCATCAGTCAGCTGCAACATAAAAGAGCAATACAAGAGCACAGAATCAAAGGGAGTAGTTTTGTCTGTGGTTTTACACAAGGGACCAAAACTTTCCTGACCCTTAAAGCTGGCTTTGGCAGCCACTAAACTTCTTGTTTGTACAGTGCAAATAACTATATTTACCACTTGAAGAGCACTCTGTACAATGAAAGGTGTTTAGAAGCAAGAAACCTGGCTTTTCAAGGGGCTCTGGGTACTTAGATACACTGCTGAGATGTCACTGACATTCACAAAGCTGCCCCTTGAGTGACAACTAACCCTGTAGGTGTGTAATGGTACATTATAGTTACATTATATAGGTACATTATAATACATATAGGCACATTATAGATAGCCGTGTGCTATTTATAATGGCTATCTGTAAGTAAGGATGTCTGGAGATAGCGGTTGGACAGCAAAGTGTGGGGATTCCCAGGCCAACCCCCGAAGGCCAAAAAGAAGCAGGGTAAAATGCCCCAGCACGTCTAGGCTGCTTCCAACACCAAGCTGGTCTATTCAGCAACGGCTCAGGTGCCTTCACATATCCCCACTGCTCAGGTGTTTGCGCAGCTGCCCCAAGGCCCACAGCCCCAAGCCACAAGGTATCTGGTGCACGTCCAGGGCCCACCACGAGCGACAAAATAGCATCAGTCTGCCGATTTCACGTGCCAGGCTCAAACCAGAGGGTGTGCTCTCCATGCACCAATCCCCTGGTGCTGCCACGGAAGTGTGCAGGTACCACCACCACTTCCTTCTGCTCAGTGCCTTAGGATGTTCGCCTGGAAGGCTCCAGGAATCAGTGCAGTCTCTTGGGCTTTGGGAGATACAGGTCAGGTATCCTAGACAGAGGAAAGTTTCGAAGTGAGGTCTCCTGTGCAGGAGAAAGCAGTAGCGAACAACCTGTCAGCTACAAAGGGAAGGTGCAATACTGATTCCTCCTCTGGCCAGCTACTGGAGTGAAGCTGGCTCAGAGAGCAGACTCCTCACTTATGCTCAAGCAGAACTGGTTGTTTACAGTGAAGAAGAGAAAACAGATGCTACAATCCTAATTTGTACAAGGACCAAAATTTCCTCTGTAGTACACAGTCAAGCAGAACTGTCTCCACATAAAAAAACAGATTCAAGAATAAAAAAAGGACCCCTATAAATAAGTGAGCCTAATGTGCAAGAATCCAGCATGGCCCTTGAATATATACAAATATCAGTGTATAATGTAAGGATCTTGTGAAATGTGACTTTGCTGCTGCTTAACATTAGGCAAATGTTTCTTGGGTTTGGGGATTAAATTTTCTTCTTGCAAACAAATAACGCCATAGCAATTAATAGAAACCAAAAAGAAATATAGGCTATAAGATTGTTCATTTCAACAGAATAATCCTAGTATCTGAAACAGAATGCCTGAATATTCAAGAAAAATGAGTTGAGCAGAATATGCAATCACACTGGGAAAATCTATTACTTATTCAGTAGCAAATGCATTAAGGATATCATCACAAGCAGTAGCACTGCCAAGTACTATTAAGAAGCTGTGCATTGAGTCAGGCAGCTCCTCATAATTTATTAAATGAATGCCTCTTTCTTCATTCCAGCAAAGACTGGCTTCCGAGATTATGATGCTAAGAATGATTGGATAAATTGTTTTCTTTAGGACAGTTTTCCAAAGAGCAATGCTTTCTATTTGCTTCATGCACTCTGGAAAACAGTGCCTGATGTTGATGGGAGTCCCTGTGGGCCTGGCAGCCCCTCAGCAGCGTGGTCCTGAGCTCCAGCAAGGAGCTGGGAGCATTTGTCCTCTGTAGAGTGCTGAAGGAAAAGCCAGCTGGTGGTCCCCTCACCTGCTCTGCTGGAGAGCTGAAGGCTGGGATCTCCCAGGGAGCAACATATGAAAGCCTAGATTGTTCAGGAGCATGGCACAGCCCTAGGTCCCCACATCAAGTCTAGAAAATATAACAGTGTCTTTCCTAATCTCACTACTCATTTTTTTCTGATTTTTTTCAGGCTATTTGTAGCACATGCCATCCAGAAACCCCACACAGCACTGGCACAGGAGTCACTACAGCTGCTCTAACGTGTACTGTATGAGGATTCTCCTCAGCTGGAGTCGTCCTTAGGCAGCTGCAACCCACCAAATTTACATTTCCTTTAGCATCAGGGAGCCTGTGCTAAAAGGTACCTAAGGATCAGATAACAGGGCTGTCCAAAGATGGCTTTGTATTATTTCCAGTAAGCACATACATTTTTACAAGTTCTGTTATTCAGCTGTACAGGAAAATGCCCCTCGTGAGAGAAGAAAAATGGAGGGGAAGGAACAAAATCTCAAAACCACAGAATGACTTGGGTTGGAAGGGACCTTTAAAGATCATCTAGTCCAACCCTCCTGCCATGGCCAGGGGTTCCACCCACTAGACCAGATTGCTCAAGGTCCCATCCAACCTGTTCTTGCACACTTCCAGGAATGGGGCATTCACAGTGTATCTGAGCAATCTGTTCCAGTGTCTCACTACCCTGACTGTGAAATATTTCTTCCTTATGTCCAGTCTAAATCTACCCTCATTCAGTTTAAAACCATTGCTTCTTGTCCTGTCCCTACAGGCCTTGGTAAAAAGTCTCTTGCCATCTTTCTTGTGAACACCCTTTATGTATGGAAAGGCCCCAAGACAGTGTCCCCAGATCCTTTTCTTCTCCAAAATGAACAACCCCATGACAAAGCCCTTTGTCAGCAGCTCCCCGCTCTCTCCCAGCTGGATACAGACAGGTTTGGGTTGACTTCTCTGCCATTCTAGGGCAAGTCTTTAAAAAAATGCAAGACCAAAACAAAAATCAGGAACACCTGGAAAAATCTGCATATCCAGAAGCAGGTAACATGTCAATGCAGACCTTTTTAGGAGCGCAACACTTAATAATGCCCTGCTGCCTATGCCCTTTTACAACACTCTTTTCAGGCAACAGCAAATGCTTCATTGTCTCAGGAATTATCTGCACTTTTATTGTAAATAATGCTATTACAGGAAATCAGCTGTCCTGGGAACCCATTCTGTTTAGCCTCCGCACAAGTAAACACATAATCCTCAAACATTTAATATCTATGCATATAGTTAATTAATTTGGCGTGTTCTGAGTTTGAAATCTTACCATAAAAACCCCTTTGGAAAAAACCTAAACCCTGTGGGTTTCCCTTGTAGACTGCAGCTGTAGGAATTGAAAACTGGAATATCACCATTTTGTCTTAACCTGGCCTCCATTCTGTCCTCTCTGGAGCATTTGTGATAAGCAGCTCACCTCTATGATAAATCCTAATGCTTGGCAGTTCTATCCACAAACAAAAGGCTGTCCTCTTGATGGTTACCCACAGCTTCCTGAACCCAGAATGGGATTTCCCACTGTTGTGGTAGCACACACTGCCATCGATATGCTCACCTCCCTTGGAAGGTACCACAAATGCATGCAGCTGCTTCAGCAACAAAACAACCACTTGCAGGAGGTTCAGATGCAAGGAAGAAGTGGTCCCCATTTATTTCCATGCAGATCTTCGGCTAAAACCTAAATGAACAATAACCAGTGCTTCTGCTGGCTGCCTCAGCGCACAGGCAGCTGCCTGAGTGACTGCCCTGAAGACGAAGTTGCTTCTCACCCCTCCAGGCTCAGCCTCAGACCTAACCTGAGGATGTTACCAAGAACACAAGGGACAAGCCAGCACCAGTAGTTTATACTACCCGGGGATAAATGTGAAATAGAAGTATGGAAGACAGCAAAAAAATCAACCGATAATTAAGAGACATGCATATAGCATATTGGTTTCCCTTTCAGAAAAATAATTGTATTCCCATCATACAACATGGCAAAATAAATTATTAAACCAGACGTTTAGATGACTACATTTTTAAACAAGTCTTTGAAAATCTATAAGTCGCAAAAAAAATGTCCCAAGATCAAAATGTCTTCCGTTGAGGATTTACTCGATGTCTTGTGGACTCGATAAACTGAACACTAAAGCTACGCCAAACGCTAACAAAAACCCTAAACAACCTAAAACCTAACACAAACCCTAACCTTAACACAACACTAAACCTGACCCTAATCCCAACAAGTTACCAGGACCCCAAACCAAACCCTAATCCTAATCCTAACCCTAACGCTAACCCTAACCTTAACAAAACACTAAAGCTGACCCTAATCCCAACAAGTTACCAGGACCCCAAACCAAACCCTAACCCTAACCCTAACCCTAACCCTAGCCCTAACCCTAACCCTAACCCTAGCCCTAACCCTAACCCTAACCCTAGCCCTAACCCTAACCCTAACCCTAGCCCTAACCCTAACCCTAACCCTAGCCCTAACCCTAACCCTAACCCTAGCCCTAACCCTAACCCTAACCCTAGCCCTAACCCTAACCCTAACCCTAATCCTAACAAGTTACCAGAACCCCAAACCAAACCCAAACCCAAACCCTAACCCCAAATCTAACCCTAACCCTAGCCCTAACACTAACCCTAACCTTAATACAACACTAAAACTGACCCTAATCCCAAAAAGTTACCAGGACCCCAAAACAAAGCTAAACCCTAACCCCAAATCTAACCCTAACCCTAACACTAACCCTAACATTAACCCAACACTAAATCTGACCCTAATCCCAACCCGTTACCCTAACCCTAACCCTAACCCTAACCCTAACTAACCCTAACCCTAAACCTAATCCCAACCCTAACCCTCATGCTAACCCTAACTCTAACCCTAATCCTAATCTTGTCTTTCTTTTTTGTCCCTTAGCTTCTCCTCCCCAACATCTTCATCCATCTTCCACAGAAGATCAATTTTTCATGCAAACTGCACAGCTAATTTGCTCAGTTGTTTTGATTTTACATTTCTGAGCTGTCATGATGCTAGTACCTATGGGAAAAAGTTCACTGAATCTGGATATGGGATAAGAGATCTACCTTGTCATATTGAAAGAGGGCTGGCTGGAAGCTACATTTTGTTTTTCCTTTTTTCCACTTTTTAAAAAATAGAATGAAACCTCAGTAGAGACCTAAGACTTGAAAACATTATTGAAACACTGGGGGGCAGAGAGATGGATGTTCTATAATCTTCACACATCATATATCTTCAATGAGCAGGATAAGAGTGAAAGGAAGAAGAGGAAAATTATTTCTTTTGGATTATTTCCTCTAGGAAAATAAAGTTTAGTTTAAATGAATATGTTTGGAAACAGCCACAAGACAGACAGAGCCGAAAGACCACCCTGGATATCTGAAATGAAATGAAAACAGTCTGCTTTTCTTTCTCAGTCAAGGTGAGAATAGTTGTAAAGTGAATATTACTATCTTTGCCCTGAGCAACTGGTTTCTAGGAGAAGTGAAATTCACCTTGGCTGTGGGGATCTGTTTCTCTTTCTTTTGTTTCCACTGTGGGACAGAGAGAGCATCCCTAAACTCTCAGACATTCATTTGTAGCTTCAGGGTAGAAGTACCCACTCATCCAAACATACTTTCTTGTTTGTTTCCTAAGAGGTCACTGGAATGGACCTCTCTCAAGCCTCTCTCACGCCTGTGGGAGCAGTCAAGGGACTTCTCTTTCTCATTTGAGGTGGTCATCCCCACTGCATCTTACTCATTCCATGGTCTGCAGAATGCAAATCTAGCACTCAGGAGACACCAGGAGAGATGGAGACAAAAGCTGGCATCAAGGAGAATAACCTACAAAACCACATACAATTATTAGCTTTTTCTGCCCAAAGGAGAGTGGGCCGAGGGACTAAGGACAAGCAAAGCCGAAAACCTAACAAGAGTCAGCGTGTCTGCCTAAGCGTCTGCAAGAAGAGAAAACAGCCGGAAAGCCTGCTGGCAGACTCGGTGCTAGACAGAGCTCTCCATCTTGGAGGCACAGCACGAGAGATCAGAAGACACGCAATGTGATCTGGAGCTGTGACTACACAATCGTTGCATTTTCTTATTACAGCTGGCAACAGTTTCAACAAGGGTTCAGCAACTTGCAGGGTTGGTGTGTCAGACCATGTATTTATTTCCCAAATCACCATGCTGACAAAAACTCAGTGGGAGACGTGCTGCTGGTGTGATGTGCCTCTGTGGAGAACAGCACCTCTCCCTTCTGCCGCGTTTTTCTCTCAGTGTGAGCTGCTGCTTCTTGTAAATGTCTCTCTCAAAATGCTTCAGGTCTCCTGCAAAACTTGCCAGAGCACAGTTTGGCAACTCTGCTTGAGGTGCCTGCATCCCAGCCTCAATGACAGCAGAAGGGAACCTTCCCAGCCTCCACTGTCACACTCCAGTAAGGATGTGGGATGTGAGTCCGGCTCAGTAGGAAGTGACTTGGGTCTCTACCAATATCAGCCACAGCTCCTCAGTGTTCATCCTCCCTGTTCCATTCAGCATCCTTTTTTCTGGCTTACCCATTCCCCATGATTCAACACAAGTTTTCTTATTCCCAGTGCTTGCTTGCCTCACAAGTCTGGCAGCCTTTGTGACCTCCAATATATCTGGCAGCTGGCTCAATACGCACTCATACATGATTTTACTGGAGAAGTTTAGTCTAGTCTAGTTTTGAGGGGAAGGTCAGTGGTACAGTAATTAGCTGAAATGTAGCAATATACAGTGCCTTGTGTAAATGCATTTTGCCTCTGGTTTATCTCAAGCAGGAGAGATAAAGACCATAAGCTCAACACAAAAGAAGCAGGGAAGGAGACTTCTGGAAGAGAGTGAATTGAGGAAATACTACAGTTTATTTGGGAATCCCGTATAATTGCCTGAAGCCCTGAGAATATTTGCTTTCAAGACTTTTGTGAGTCGTATTTCTGCTGCAGAGTCAATTTTATCTCTGCCAATTACCTAAGGAAATTACCTAAGGAATCTCATGTGAGTCTCACGTTTCCACTTCATTCTCCGCTTACAGAAGTGCTCAGAACCCGTGCTGGCATAGAAAATATGATGTTTGCATTTATATACCTGGGGCAGGGGGGTGGGGATGGAGCTTAACTTCTCTGTATGCCACCTGTCCTATTCCTCAACAACTCACACAATCACAAAATAAACCATATTTCACCCGCCTTTTAGCTGTCTCTGGCAACACTTTTTTAGTCATTATCAACCTGTATTACTGGCATATCTCAGGTGATAGGATAATTGCTCCATAAATTAACTTCACCATTTTCCCAAGAGGATCTGGACTACACAGAAACAATCTACTGGGTGCTTAGTTGTCATAAACTGTTCAAAAAAAGCTAAGTCAGAACAAATTAAAAAAATTAAAAATATGACCTGAGAATAAAAGTGAAATTTTCAAAGCAGCCTATGCCTATGGAGATAAATTCATTTTTATTTTAAAGTGCTTACACGGTGTTGTTTTTTTTAAAATTCCAAAGTATTTTATTTCATTAAATTCCCTCAACTTCTCCATGCCTTTTCACTTTTGGCTTCCTCCCATGGCTACAGGTTTCTCCTGGAATTCCACCCAACATAGCGGTTTCTCTGGCTATTAAATAAATCTAGGAGCTAGACTGTGACTTGGAGCAGCCACACTCTGACACTGGATCCAAGGCTGCTTGGACACTGCTTCAATCAAACTTGCAGGGCAAAGGCTCCTTCTGTACTGGAGCAGGAAGAGGCAAAATGGATGGTCCACGTTCTGCTTCTCCAACCCAATGCTTTTGAAGGGAAGGTTATACCAGCTCTACCTTATCAATGCAGTCTTTCTTCTTCTCCAGAGGAAAAAGGATAGCAAACCCAAAAAGATCCAACTAAAACCAGATAAGCAGAAAAATTTGAAGTAGGAAGGAAGAAAGTATTCCCTGGGAAATAGCATCTTCCGTTAGCTACAGTCATAAACTCAAAGGTAAGGATGCAAAGAAGGAAAAGATGCATTTTTTAGGGTCAGGTTTTGTCCCATAGGAGCTGGAATAACGTGATAGAGGCACCCATCACAACTTCGTCACAACCACAGCTCTCCGCTGTGGAATGATTAAATCCTAGAATTAATGCAAACATTTCCCAAGCTAAATAAAATCCTGTCAAACCTGATTTCCACAGCTGGATTATAACTTCTTAGGTTACAGCAAGACAGCCAAGATTAGCCAAAGTCTTTCAAAGAGGATGCCCACCTAAAATAACCTTTGCTTCATTATCAGGTCTAAATTTACTGAGTTATATCTTTGTCACAACCCTTAAGAACTCTGCTACACATAGGACAAAATCGTGAGCTCCTTATCTCTACCTCAGAGGAACTCCAGGCAACCAGGAAGCAGTTTCACAGCCTGTATTAATTTTTGCAGTGCAGAGCCTGCTAAATTTTTGCACACAATTGCTCAATATTTACCCAGACCAGCATGTAGGGGTGTGACCTCACCTTTAAACAGGATCTCACCACTGCTACTACAGAAGATAAAGAAGTGGAAGATGAGAGCTCATTTTTCCCTGTAGTGTCAGAAGCTGGCCATCTTCTGACCAGCTGGGTGGTTTTCCTGAAAACCCACTACCAGTATTCACAACTACTGCCTCAGCTGTGTACCAGAGGGAGGGGGAGAAGGTGCAGGGTAGTAACTGAATTTACCTGTGACATTTTGTTTCATTGGAAACCCTTTATTTTTGCTAAGAAAATGTTCAAATGCTCCCCTCAACTCTTGCCAGTTTAATTACACCTTCAATAATTCAGTCAGTGGTTGCTCAGTCTTCCCAGCTGAATTATTAATTAGCAGAGTGGAAAACCCCACAACTGAGCATGTGAGGTGGAGCACTCTAGGAATGCAGCTGCGGCTGCACACACGCATCGTCTGGGAGAGTGACTCCTGGAGCAATTCTCCATCTGAGCCTAATCTCACATCTCCAAGCACACAGGATCTGCCTTCTGCCCTCCCTGCTTCCCTCTCTTTCTGTCTTCTTGTTTTTCTTCCTTAATAACACTTTGCATCACCTTTCCTGAGCAAAGCTTTTGTGCATCCTTGTGGCTTCCCCAGTAAACTGAGTGGAAATACCAGGTCCCAAACACATTTCGAAGCAAGGCATCAGAAGAAGGAAGTATTTGTTTTCAGGAGCTAGGGAAGAACATAAGATATCTCAGACTTCAGTGGGGGTGAAGATAAGGGTTTTGTACAATAGCTAACAATGAAAAAGATAGATCACAGAATAGTTAGGGTTGGAAGTGACCTCTGCAGATCATCCAGTCCAACCGCCACAATCTTTGGAAGAAAATATGGGAAGAAGGTGTCCCTGCCCACAGCAGGGGGGTTGGAACTAGATGATCTTTAAGGTCCCTTCCAGCCCAAACCATTCTATGATACAACAGATTGGTCAGAGATGTGGCTATAGCAAAACAAAGTGGATAGCTTCACTGAGACAAAGGAATGTGGAAAGCAAGAGGGAGAACGGATTTGGGATTACACATGAAATGGCAGAGAGAAAGTAAAAAGGCATTTATTAATGACATAATTAACTATCCTTATGGCAGCTGTCTTTCAGCTACTAAATTTGCATATATGCTTCCCATAGTGATCCACATTTCTAGTTATTAACTTGTGACAAGGTCATCCACTTGAAAAGAATTTCTGAACAAGGCAATGAAGTAATTAATTTCTCTGTTAGAGAACTTGTTTAGCCAATAACAGTTCTTAAAATATTAAGAAATTTTCTGCTACTTAGAAGAATACATGGAATATGTGTGAATAAGTAGTAGGAAAAAAACCTTACCCCTCAAGAAAAGTGATGGGCTAATTAAACCACTTCTCATACACAGATACAATATTAAAAATTAATTAATTACAAAACGTGGCTTTCTGCTGGCTTCAAGAAAAACAGTGCATAAATTAATCAAAAGGTATAGCAGCCAGATACACTACATGGCAAGGGAATCAAAACCGTGATGGTCACTGTAGGACATCAAATCCATAGCTGGTGGTGGCCCACAACTAACAATCCACGCTGTCTTTGCGTGACCCTATGAGATTAGTGTGCTTTCAACACAACCTTGGCACTTATGATGAGATCTCTGCTTTCCCTATAGAGCACCAGCAGTGAGGGCTCTCCAGCTGTTCAATCCCCTTCCCCCTCCATACACATTTCCATATTGCTGCTTTTCTGATAATCCCCCATGGCCTTGGGACTTCCTCTGTAGCTAAAATAAGATATAAAGCCGTATTAGTCTCAGCATAATGAGTGATGCATCAGACCTCTTCTTCTATATGTTGCCAGTGTCTTTCAAGCTGATCAGAAATAGAAAAAAATGGATTCACATCTCTGGTGAGCAAGTGAAGGATCCTTCTCAGCACGGACTCTTCATTGTTGTTAGTGTTACGTATTGCACAGTACTGCACACACTGGAGCTGTGCAGACACAAAGCTGTCTTTTGTAGGGGCTGAATGTCACAGAAGCACAATGTGCTTTTCTTTAAAGGAAAATACAAACTGGAAAGAAGAAGTCAACAAGGTACAGGGAGTCCTCCATGTTTATTGACTGTCCCAGGAACTGAATGCTGAAAGTAATTTGCACCGAGTTGTTGACCAGTTCTGGAGCTTTGGCTCAGGATTTTGCTTTGCTGGAAAATGACTGAGGAAGGAACAGGAATTGTGCCAGTCCAGGATTTCAAACAAAAAAAAAATAGAGGAAGTCTGAGCATAGTGCTTTATGCACACTGCCCTGCATGAATTAATTTCTTGCAATATCCAGAGGGACTACTGCAGAACTCAGCAGTAGCTGGCTGGAAATATGGAACCATGCTTTTCCCCGTGTACAATGCTTAGATCAATAGTTTACCAAAGGTGAAATTAGCCCTAAGGTCATACACAGAAAATAGCAGTAGGATACTAGGAAAATCAGGCTGTACAAAATGTAAGATCTTCTTTTAAGAAAGGTGCTGAATAGTTAGTGTTTTCTTAGAATTTCAAACGGGGAAAGTAAGTGATTAGGCTGGGAAATCACAAGACGTGCCAAAGGTGTGCGTATTTTGGCAGGCCAGTAAGCAGCAAAGGGAAGTCCACCATGGCCAAATTACAAATTACAATGCAAATGTCTAAATATTCAAGCATTGCAGTAAGAATTGCCTCATGGATGGAGTCCAGGAAAGTAGAGCATGAAGAGGCCATGGAAGACAATAGAAGGCAGTTCTTGCAGTAGCGATAAGCCTCAAAGACGGTGCCTCTGCTCCCTCCTGCCTCCTCAGAACCTAAGAAAGTCAGACAGTTATTATTTACCACAACTACTCCTCTGAGACTTAAGGGAAGATGCTGAATGATGAAATTCAGACCCCTATTACTTGGCCAAAGTAACTATGGATTTTACTCTTGAAGTAGGGGCCTTATAACTCACATTTTTCTCACAGCTTTTTCTGCTCCTTGCTCTTTTAAGGAGAACTGCTTGTAAGCATAATCAACAGTGAATATGTAAGAGAAATTCTCTTGGGATACAGATACAGAATTCACAAAAAGTAGCCTGCCTGACAATGCTCTCTACAGCTTTAAATTCAGCAAGTAACTTTCATCTTTTTATTTTTTTACCGCCACAGGCTGGGAAAACTCAGAGAAACATATTTAGTCCTGGTCATCACTTTTTCATTTCAGCTTTATCTTTGAAAAGAAAGGAATCTTGCTTAAACTCTCAGATTCTCCTTCATATTTGTCAGACCCAAATGTAACTATAAGGTCTGTCAAAGGTTTGGAGGCGTTTTTTTTCCTGCTTCAAGTGCTATGTTCCTGATACAGATAGAATTCTTGAAAATCATATTAACAAGCCAATGTTTATGCGCTTGGGATGATACAGTCATTGCAATCAGGGTTATTATAACATCAATAAACTGAAAAGAATTAAATTACTTTTGATCAAAACTAACTATTCTCAATTGGTTGCCTGTTGAATTTGTATCAGCCAAATCAGCAAGATGAGGAAGATACACTCTGGTGGCTTGAAAACGAAGTACAACTCTTTGATCAGAAAGAAAAGGGAAAAAATCATTGCAAATTCTCTTCCTTTGTATTTTTCGGTATGAAGTGTCTCCCAGGAAAAAAGATTTGAGAAATGATCTAAACTGCTGGTTTTGCTTGTGAATGGTCTCTGGATCTTATGTTCTCGGGGTTTCTCTTCCTAACAATTTAATCACTTGTATAGTTTGTGTAGCTTTTTTTTTCTTTTTTCCTATTAGACAGAATGTCTTGCTTATGGCAGATAAAGAAGGCTCCTTATTTCTAGGCCAAAAGAGTCTAATCTGTGGAGAAGTCTTTTACTTCTAGGATTACACTTATTTTTAGATTTATACATTAAAAATTCCTGGGGACAGATTCTGCCATTGTTGTCCAGCTGAGTCATACTTTTATAAATAACCTCACTGCACAGAATGGCTTTTCTTTTAGCATAAGACACTGTTTCTGCAGATGAGAAGTGATTTGGTTTGGTCCTTGGAAGCTTCCTGCAAAAATTCCACTGTTTTTTCTCCTGCTTTCAACTGAAAGGAGAAAAAAGAATCAATAAAGGGGGCATGTTTTAATAATAAACCAGACTTCCAGCTTATCTGAAGAGCTCTGGATAAAGGCCCTCATGAGCCTGTGTCCCATCAAATGTTTTCATACATGGTATCTTTGCAGTCGTTTACTCGATCGGAACAAAAACCTGGCCACATAAACAGTCACCACAAGTGATAATTGTCATTATTCCCTCACCTGTGACAGCAGAGAACACAATAGGCTGATAATCTGCAAACAGCTCCAGTTCCTTCCCCTGCTACCAACTGAGGGAGCAATTTAGAGGAATTCACTTGCTCTTTTGGCACTTCAGCTTGCCACCTGTCATATAATAATCACGCCACTTAGCTTCCAACATAACTTGCTACTACCAAAGTGAAGTATGGGGGTGTGGTATTTGTGCCACACACGCAAACACTTCGCAGTTTCTCGGTTGCATTTCTTGCAGCAGCTCCTGCTGTACTCCTTGTATTACACACACAGACACTGGATGCCTCTTACTTCTACATATTTGCCAGTGACCTTCTTGGTCTTTAACCCTTCCTCCGTTCCTTTTCCATAGTAACTCTGTGGTAATCTGCTCTGCGCTGGACAAAGATACCTGAAAAGTATTCATTTGGGGCAACCGAAATTGAAATGTGTGAGCATTCTCCCAAACTCCTAAAAGATTACATTCTTTTTTCACAAATGACCTTATCCAAAGGACTATGGCAGACCTGGACCCCTGGGCTCAAGTGATGTATCATGAAGGGTGTTGGAAATGGACAGGGTTAATTTTTATTTCCTTGACTTCCATTTTAAAAATCAGAAATTTAAAAATAGAGATATCATGATCTCATTAATTGACTTTGTAACCAACAGCTTCATGGTTTATAGCCTGCCTCTCAGTCACTTGGAATTACGATTTCATTTAAAAGAAATCCTATGGAAATCAATGGCTTCTTGAAGATCAAGGTATCATTTATTCTGTTTAAGAGAGACAGAATTAGGTAAGATATCTATAATTGGGCAGACCCCTGATGTTATTCAAAACACGTTAGATGCTCTACTTGATCTGACTATGACTGAGTAGGAACTGTCAAAAGATGAATGAGTAGGAACTTCCAAACACATACATTTAGAACAAACCTCTCCTACAATTGACTGGCCTGTCAATTTTGAGCCTTAAGCTATTCAGTATAGCCCCTTCAAAACCTCTATTCTTTGTATTTAATAGTAATCCCAGATTATTAAATGAAATATATATCTTTCCAACAGGCTGTTCAAAATCCTTAGTTCCACTGAGAGAACGTCACATAATGTGCTCTAGAGCTACAGCATAATGGAAAGCAGAGCTGTAAGCCACAGTGACAGACAAGCTGATGGGGCTGGGAATAGAAACAGCTTTAGTATACCTTGGGAACGGATGTAAGAGCTGGCAGCCCCATAAGCAGGGGCTCATTTTCCTTCCTACACCATGACATGCTACATTTTATGGTGCCTATTCCTCTTGAACCTTGGTGAGCTGACTCCAAATTTAGGACACATAAAGTGTTAATCTATCTTACATCCAAGACATGTCAGAACATTTCTGTATGATTGTTTAGTGAGAAAACTCCATCAGAATCATCTTGTATAGAGAAGAGTCTGTACCCTTTGAAGAAACCAAAGGAAACAGTCAGATACCTGTGTATTTGGATAAGCATATCCCAACTTTTCAAATCTTAGGACTGGTTTAAAAGGTAGAACACGCTAGAAAATTATAAGATAGGACTGGATTTCTGCTGAGTACTTTTCCAAATCTTTGCTTCTTCACTTTTGACCCACCATCTTAGAACCAGGAAATTTGCTTTATTAAAAAAAAAAAAAAAATTAAAAAATCACAGGATTCAGCAGTGGCCCTCCAGAGAACTCCCTGCCAAATTTTGTATGTTGACAACTCCACAAAAGCTTTGTTTTGGGTCTTCTGCTCCAGTTTCATGTTTCTTTTTTATAGGTTTATCCAGCACTTCAAAATATGAAGCAAATCCTACAAACTTTCTTCTAAGTATGTGTATTGTCCTCAACCAGTGAGGAAAATACAGGAACTGAAACTGAAATATAGGATGTTCGAAAGACATCAACTGATTAGAGTCAATTTACTACATTAATCAAAGGCAGTCTTAGTTTTCAGCTGTAAACCAGATCTGTTTGGTATCCAGCAGTAGTTTCTCAGGTACATGCTCTGCATTAGAAAGATATATACCTGCATACATCCAAATGCCCAGGGTTTCAGTACATTGGACCAAATTCTCCCTTGAATTATACACCACTGACTTCAACAGAATCTCCTAGGAATATATAAAGGAGTATGCAAAACTAGATCCATCATTGCTGCATAGTGTACTTTCTTCTCATTCATTTCATGGGTTTTCCTTCCATTTGGCCCCATTCTTAAGTCTTTGGCAGGTTAAGAGTGAGGTAAATTATTTGGAAACATCTCGTATTTATTGATCCTCATTCACAGCATAAATTACACAATGCAGTCATGTGAGGTGAAAGAAGGACTTGTGTTAATATCTTATTTAAATACTAATTCACAAGTTCTAAAGACACAGGAATCTTCATCACTCCTGTGCTTCTACAACATTTCAAAACGGGGCACAAAATCTTCTATTCCCTTCTGAGCAACTAATTTTTTTTTAAACACCACACTGGTTTCCTTTTCCTTCCAGTTCCTGTCTGCTGTTTACAAATAGATCCTTATGGCTCTATGAATTGAAGACAATTATACCTCAAAATTCACTGGAATGTCATCAGACCTATTATTTTTGGAACTTTCTAGCTGCATAAATAAAATGTCAACTATCTGAATATATTAGGTGTGGAAAACAACATGAAACGCCATCTGCAATTAAGGAGAAATGATAGGTAAAACTGCAATTTCAAATAATTCACCCAGCAAAGAGCAGAAGTGCATAAATATACACAAAACCCAGCGTATTAGTTCTCTGTATTGATTGAATCAAATCTATTTGGAACAATTAATTACAATAAATTAATTTATATCTCATAACAATTATTGTATTTTCCTTTGTATTCATCAACTTCAGGCTTTTCGCAGATAGTCTGCTCACACAGGCGCAAATTCTTTTAATCTGACACTGTTTCCTATCTCACTTGAAATCTCGGGCTTTCGTTTTGCACCTGCCCGAAACCTGCACTGCTCTGCCACCTAGTGCTTTGAAGGAGGCTATCTTACATCAAATGGCACAGTCGGTTCAACAGCATAGATGAAAACTCTCTGTGCAGAAACATTTTATTAACATTTCCTTACTAAATGGGTGATTAAGGAGGAACTTGGTTTATCAGCCTCTAAGGATATCGTAATTGATCACTGCCAGAGATTGCCTCTGTGTCTGCAGATCTTAGTAATATACAAAACTGTTTAGCAACCTGCATCCTTGTATTTTAGGACATTACATCATCTTTATGGATCTTTCTAAAATGTAAAGTAAATTAATTTATTAATTTATTAAAATTAATGTAAAAATAATTTTTACATAAAATCCTTATAGGAGAAAAAATGTAATCAAATATCACATGTTTTTAATCTTATAAAATTTTCAGACAAAAAATGTCTATTTCAACTTCTAGCAGGTACCCAAAGAATCAAAATGAAATTACTGGTGCCTAAAATTTTTGTTTGTAAATGGATTCTAAAGCACAGCATTTGCAACATCCAGCTTGCCTTTTGTTAATTTTAATTTACACTGTTTCTAAAAGTCTGTGTTTCTATATTACCACTATTGCAATTTATATTTCTTCTAAAATTACATATAAACAGGGGTTATTTCAAGTAACAGACCAGGCCAGATATTTTAGAGGATTTTTTTTTTTTTTTTTTTTTTCTTTTTTTTTTTTTTTNTTTAAGTGGTTTTTTTTTTTTTTTTTTTTTTTTACAATTTGATTTGAGAGTAATGGAGCTTTACATTGTCAGGTTAACACGACGAAGCTATGAAAATGAGCTTTGCTCTTCTTTTGAAGGAAAAGTCAGTCAAACAAGACTGTTCGGACTCTCATTGAAGAGAATTTCTTCTATGGAAAATTAACATCAGTTATATATACAAATCTTCAGTATTTATCAGTTGGTTCTAATTTTTCCTTTAGACACCATGAATACCAAATGACTTTCCCCTCACATTACTCAGAAACAACTATGAAACATTGACAAGCATCTTGTCTTGTCTGGATTGCATAAACGCAGAACCAGCATAAACTGTGTGTCTATGAAATGAATCACAGAATGGTTGGGGCTGGAAGGGACCTCTGGAGATCACCTAATTCAAACCTCCTGCTAAAGCAGATTCACCTAGAGCATTTTATGCATTGATAAGATCCCCTCAGTTGTCTCTTCTCGAGGCTGAACAGGCCCAGCTCCCTCAGCCTGTCCTTCAGTCCCTTAATAATCTTTGTTGAACAAGACGGGACCCCCTGCTGACCCTTGGGGAACACCTCCAGCTACAGGCCTCCAGCTGGACTCTGAGATGGTGATCACAGTGCTCTGCGATCTGCCATTCAGCCAGTTCTGGCCTATGGGAATGTTGTGGAAGACAGTGTCAAAAGCCTTGCTGAAGTCGAGGTAGACATTACCCACTGCTCTTCCCTCATCCACCAGCCAGTCATTCCATCATACAAGGATAGTTGGTCAAGCATGATTTTCCCTTGGTGGATCCATGTTGACTACTTCTCATAACCTTCTTTTTTGTCTGCATACTTAGAGGTGACAACCAGGCCATTCCACCACCTTTCCAGGGATTAAGGTGAGCTTAACTGGCTTGTAGTTCCCTGGATCCTGTCTTCCTTCTTGCTCTTTTTGAAGTTCGAGTTCTCCACGACCTTACAAATAACATGTCCCAGCTCCCTCAGCACTTGAGGGTGCATCCCATCAAGGCTTTGACACCCACAACTCTGAACTGATCCTCCTCAACACAAAATCTTCTCTCCAGACTTTCTCACTTGCCTATAGAGGCACAGCTTCCTGAGGGCTGCCTTAGCAATAAAGACTGAAGCAAAAAGAGACCTTCCCTAATCGCCTTCTCTGGATCCTTTGTCACCATCAGCAGCGGGCCCATGTTTTCCCAAATCTTCCTGTTGCTACTGGTGTATTGAAGGGAGTCTCTGTTGTTGTCCTTGACTTCCCTTGCCAGATTTAATACCAAATGGACCTTAGCCTTCCAGATCACATTCCTGCATACTCTGAAAACACTCCTGTATCCCTCCCAAGTGCCCAAGAACCCTGCTCCTTTTTCCACAAGCTTCCACAAACTTCCTTCTTCTCTTTACATTTTGCCAGGAGCTCCTTGCTCATCCATGCAGGTGTCTTGCCCCCTTGCTTGATTTCTTACCCATAAGGATTCACTGACCTTGATCTTGGAGGAAGTGATGCTTATTTAGCTTTTTTCCTACAGAACTGTCAAATATTAATATCTAAAAAGCAACTAAGTGCAATTGGCAAGGTGCAATTGGTCCTATATGTGGACAAACAAAAAGACCTTCACCTCTCTCTAAAAGATGCTGCCCTGTGGGAAAGGCATGTATGTATCTGCCTTACTGCTGGGCTAATCTCATCTCTATATGTCCGTCTCATCCCATGCAGCTCTGTCAAAAGTTAGCTTTCCACTCCACATCCTGCTGGACACCTTTTATTGGCTTCACTTCTGAAACAAGCAAAAAATAGGCACGGCTGGACTAAATCCTGTCTGGACAAATCAAAAGGACTTACGTTGTTTGCTTGGATACTGTCAACTGAATGGCATCAATTTACTTATCAGCTTCCATTATTCCCTTGCTCCCATTATTTATGGAGGAAATGCATTATCTCCACCAACATCTGTTACTACCAGTTATGCTTCAAAGCATGGGATCCAGAGCAAGGAAAGCAGAAGTGAAGCATTCCAGCCCACTCCTTAAGCAGGCATAAGGAGCTCAGCCAACTACCAATGAAGCCTATTGTGGAAAGCGTGGTCCTGTGTCCTCTGCTTTCATATTCCTACAGTCCACAATGCCACTTCTCTGACCCTGACAGAAGATCCCTACAAGGAGATCCCCATCACAAAAAACATGCTGTAGAAAGCCAGGGAACAGTTCCAAGTCAGCACAGCTCCCTGAACCAGGAAGCAAAGGAGCACATACCCTCAAGTGCCAAGGAAATAGAAGGACCACCCAGACAGGGTTGGGGCGGGTTTGCATTTTTTGGCAGCAAATAACTACTAGGGTGGCTGAGCCACAATACCAAAGAGCACCATGTGTACACTGAAATCCCAAACAGAAACTGAAAACAGACTTAAACCCCTAATGCAATGATGCTGCTGTGTGGCTAAAACCAAAGTGAAAATCCAGGGAGGTGCTGCAACTGCACCTCTGAAGGGCACCAGTGGAGAGTGGAGGCAGAGCTGCCCCCTCTCTGCCCAGGACTCCAGCCGAAGGCACCGCGGCCGTTGGCGGTTTTCCAAGCACACACTGACCACCCAGACTACTGAACAGCAGCGGCTGCAAAGAGCCAGCTTTGACCCCTGTCATATTTACAGATTTACAGTCATTACATTTCAATTTGGTTTTTATGCAAAAAACCAAGTGTACTTTGAGGGGGGGGGGAACATCCCTTTAAGATAGAAATATCCCTTTAAGATAGAAAATTACCTTGTATACTGACAATAGCAAGGAACACTCAGCCTTCATCCAGTGCAGAAAAAATGCAAATACTATGTGGCAACCACTATTTTGCTCAAACCCAGGACTATCACCAATTATCTCAAACAGCAGCATTATGGAGAGATCCACACAAAGGAAATAACCAAATAACTGCATCTTTCCTTGCAAATGTCCTTTGTTTCTAATCAATATCACTCTTTAACATTTTTTCCCCCCTCCATAAGAGCAGCTGCCAAAACCAGAAAGCAAATTTCCCTGGGACATTTGACACTTTATTGTACATCTGTGAATCTTTTTGCTTTGTTTAAAAGATGTTATTTACAAAACCAGCGTAGAACATTAGCATACAAATTGTTCAGTGTACTGTACGCAGATATCCAAATCCAAGGCAGATCCTGATTTCTGTTTGTTGACTGCTATGATGTATCACTGACAAGCATTTCCCACTGCCTGCTAGAGAAACACCACGTGACTGTAAAATCACATGGCACAACACAGAATTCAAGCAGGCTTCCCAACAGTTCAGAGCAGTTCTGTTCACACTGAGTGGACGAGAAAAACATTCCTGAAAATCATGAATTCTCTTCCTGCAGCAACTGCTTTTGCTACCATTAATCCTACAGCATCAATTCTGAACAAACCAAGATGGACGCCTCCTGGCTCTTTCAATGATCCGTTTGCCTGCATCTTTTTCTGTGGGTTTTTCTCCTTCATAAAGGACAACAGTCTCTACAGTTGGAGCATTAAATGGTCCTCCTTCCTTCTTATATATTTCCATCCGTACCAGTCGAGTTTCTTCTTTGACCTTTGCGTAACAATAGCCACAAAGGACGTGTTTCTGCTTCAAGTTTCCACACTCAGGACAAACATCTATGTTCCTCTAAAATGACAGTGGAAAACAGGAAATTTCGTCATTTGAACAGCAGCAAAAAAAGAAACAGGGAACAACTACAAATAAAAATGTTAAATGAAATAGTAGAGAAACCCAACTACCATTTCAAACTGTATTCTTCTACATAATTTTTCTGTAATGTGTTGCTATGTCAATGGTTACTACTAAGAACAGCCTATAAATTCAGTATCTAAGTCATTATGCCTATTTATGTTTGGAAGATTAAAGACCTATGGACTCAACTGGATGCACAGAAAATGTAGGCCTTTTCCATTTACATTATCTGTTCAGCCAAAATTCACATTTCATTGGCTTGCACCTCAAGTGCCACTGTTTATTTAACCTCAGACTACTGTCACACATGATGAATGTACCTGTTACAAAAGATTTTAAACATCATAGTATCTTTTAAGCTTATTTATTTATAAACAAAGTCCAGAGAGCTTTTACAGTCAGTACTTCCCTCTGCAATGACTCTCCAAAACAAGGACTTTGCTGATTACCTTCATTTCTATGAGCTTGCTGGGATGCCTCCGCCGGCTGCGGTTCATCTCGATGGTGCGCCTTTGCTTGGGCGCCGCCATCCACAGGACGCTCTCCAGCAGGCTTGGCGCCGCGGCACTGCTCTCACCAGCATCATTTATCCCTTGAGGAACCAGAGCCGGACCTTGCACAGCTAGTACTGGTCCTGCAGGAGAAAGAAAAAGAGGGGGATGATTGTCCCACTCTGCACTGGTGCAGCCTCCCCTTGAATACTGTCTGCAGTTTTGGGCACCACAACATAAGGATATAAAGCTCTTATATAGCATTCAAAGGAGGGCCACGAGGATGGTGAAGGGCCTGGAAGGGAAGCCACACACGGAGCAGCTGAGGTTACTTAGTCTGTTCAGCCTGGAGGAGAGTGATGGGAAACCTCATCAGAGTCTACAACCTCCTCATGAGGGGAAGCAGAGGGGGAGGCACTGATCTCTCCTCTGTGGTGACAGGACTTGAGAGAATGGCATGAAGCTGAGTCAGAGGAGGTTTAGATCAGACATTCGGAAAAGGTTCTTCACCCAGAGGGTGGTTGGGCCACTGGAACAGGCTCCCCAAGGAAGTGGTCACAGCTCCAGGCCTGACAAAGTCAGGAAGCGTTTGGACAATGCTCTCAGGTACATGGTGTGACTCTTGGGGCAGTCCTGTGCAGGGCTGAGTTGGACCTGATAATCCTTGTGTGCTCCTTCCAACTCAGCATATTCTGTGATTCTGTGAGAAAGAAATTCCTTACAGCCAAGCCCCATTTTACCTACGGTCGAGGAAATACAACACGGATACTGCCGTGACTCCCGAAGCAAGGTCAGAGCGGCGCCCCCGCCCCGCTCCCTGACCCCAGGGCCGCGCCCTCCTGCCCCAGCGCCCTCTCTCTCTCCGCCCTTCACAGGTAAAACGAGTCCCTCAGCCCCGACATCGCCCTCTCACAGAATCGATGGCGTTGGAAGGGACCTCTGAGATCATCTACTCCAGTCCCTTCCCAAGGCAGATGACACAGGAACGCGTCCAGTTCCTTCAGCTGGGCGGAGAAGAGGCCGGGACCTACCCCAGGGTGGGCTCTGTCCCCCGAGGGCACCCGGCCAGAGGCCGCGCTCCAGCCGCCCCCAGCAGCGCTGGAGCAGAGCGCGAAGCCGCGGCAGCGGAGAGCGGACCAGTATCAGCACCGCCATCGCCCCACGCGGCCCTGCCGAGCCCTCGGGGGAGACGTGCCTGTCGCTGAGCCTTCTGGGAAACCGAGTGCCCGCAGCCTGTCACGGCATCGCAGGGACACAAGAACAGGACTCCAAGTCCCAGCATTGCTCTCGCTACCAGGAGGGCGGGGCGGCCGGTGGGCAGATGGGGGACTCCAACTCCCAGCATGCCTGGCGGCACTCCTCTCCGCCAACCGCATCCCGGCACGCTCAGGCACACGCCACCACCCCGCCAATCAGCGCTCTCGCTGTGCCTTCGCGCTGGGAGCGGGAGCAGCGTCCGCGCCTGCGCCGAGGAGCCGGCGCGGGGAGTGCAGGGGCTGGTGCCAAAATGGCGGAGCGCGGCTACAGCTTCTCCCTCACCACCTTCAGGTACCGGGGCAGGAGCTGCTGTGGGCCCGGCGGCAGAGGCGGGCGGGCTGCCGGGCCACCGGGAGGACGGCGCGCAGCCTGAGCGGAGCGGCCTGCTGGCGGCGGCAAGGCAGAACCGAGGGGGCGCTTTGCAGAGTCATCGGGCCTGCGAGCGTTGGGGGGCAGCGGGGGCTGGACCTGGACAGGAGTGACGGGCGTGGGGAGAGCGGCGGGGGTCAGGCACCCGAGGGGGACACGCAGCTGCCCAGAGGCTTCCTGAAGGGCAGCGGGGGTTGTGGGGGGAGTCGTGGGTTCCACCTGGTGTCTGTCGCTGATCTCGGGCCCCAGTGCGGGCGCCGCTTGTGTCTCCTCGTTGCTGTGGGACAGAGCCGCTGTAGGACCAAGTTAAGGTCTGTCTCCACACTGGTAGTGCCCTACAGCGAGTGTTTGGTTTAGCAGACTCGGGATCACCACACACACGCACACTATAGGCTGGGAAATAATTCTCTGGTTCTTAGCTAGCTGGAGATCCGTGATGACAGCTGAGCTGTGGTGGGTGTCCTGAGAGCTTGCTTTAGAACAAGCTTTGCAGATGTGGGAATGAGTGAAGCAGATGAGTTTTAAAATAGTTTGTGTTCCTTCCTGCTACACCTGGCAGTCGCTGCTCTCCTTGCACTTGGTGTTGTGCACAACCTGAATGTGAAATGATGACATGCACAGAGTGAAGATGCCACTGGAGTGGGGTCTATTGGGGTGTTGCTCTAATACCTAGACTGAAGATTATTCAGAGTAAAGGAAATTATTTTCCATTCTTTTATTTTTTTAATGAAATTATTAAGGTATTAAGACCTATGTTGCATATATAAAAAAGAAAAACTGGACATAAGAATCTTCATGCTGCTTGTGTTGAAGTGCCCCCTTATTCTCAGAGCAGAGTCACGCTGTGTAATTGCAAAAGGATTTGCTAAAGGCTTGTTGCAGTTGAGCAAATGAAGCAGTTTGTAACCTAAAATGATGAAAAGAATATTCTTAATGGATGGAAGCAGCCCAACATGCTTGCTCTGCTCAAGTAGATTGAATTCTTTATTAACTTTCGGATATGGTTTCCTAAGGGAGTTACAAACTTTTTGCATTTTACAGAAGCACTACGTGCTTGGAATGATTGTTCTGATTTGTTATATTTTGTAGTGGAAAAGCTAGAGTTACTAGTTTGTCACCCTTATACCCTGTTTCCTCAGTGTATAAATGACTACACTGATTGATTATTGCTTGCTTTGTTTTCTTCATCTAAGCACTGAGTTACATAATATCCCATTTTACTTCTGCAACTATTAAAGCAGCAGTGTCTGAAATACAGCCTAGAGAATAGATCCACTTGCAAAATCACTTGCCTGGTGAGTGGCTGTCTCTGGTGTCCTTTTTCCTGGGGATGGAGAAGGGACCCCTCCATCCCCCTCCTTCTGAACAAGTTACTTTGTAACTTATTTTGCTTGACACCTGCAGCTCTGCTCTGAGGATTCTGCATCCATTACCAGAATAATGTGGATCGTTAAAACAAAATGCAGGAATACCTGGGAACGGAACGGGAGTTGTTGCTGTCTTATGCCATTGACCTCATGTGCTTGTCAGACAAAAAGCATAGCTGTGTTTTGCTGGTTCCTTTCAGCAGTGAACATCAGTCTCTTGAAAGCTTTTGGAAACACACATACACTGTAATTTCAATAGAAAGTCATGACACACCCTGAAGATTTTTCCCACTGAGTGGAAATCTTTATTTTGCATCTTTTTTTAGTCCTTCTGGAAAGCTTGTTCAGATTGAATATGCTTTGGCTGCAGTAGCTGCAGGAGCTCCATCAGTTGGGATTAAAGGTATGTCCTGAAAATACTTTAGTGAAGGATTTGGGATTTTGACTATTTTTTGAGAGAAATAAACCAATTTGGATCATGTACTGGGTCCTTTGTATTGGATCCTTCTTCATCTTTTCTATTACATATTTTGTTACTCTTTCAGTGGATTTTCACATGTTTTAATAGGTTTAATGTTTCCTGGCATTCTTTTTTTGGGTGATTTTGGAGACAGTTGGTAGAAGTAGATGTAAAAAGTTACATAGATTGCTCAATTATTGATGTTATCCAGAATCTTTAGAATGGGATTATGGGAGCTGTATGTTTATTTAAAAAAAGAAACAATGTGTTGGGTGTATTCATCAAAGTATCTCTCTTTAACATGATTGTAAGCTTGAACAGCTTTTAAAAAGAGAGGAAGAAAATTTTTACAGTTTAAGCTTGTTCTGTTTTGACTGCTAATTTTAGTTTAATATTTAAAGAAATTTTTTGTTCCTTTCCAGCTGCAAATGGAGTGGTGTTGGCAACTGAGAAGAAGCAGAAATCCATCCTGTATGATGAAAGAAGTGTCCACAAAGTAGAGCCAATTACCAAACATATAGGTTTAGTGTACAGTGGTATGGGTCCAGATTACAGGTATTAAAACATTTTGTTTGATCACCATTTAGATGCATATTCCTACAAGGAGTTTAAGTAACAGGTAGCAATTGGCTGTTTCTTTTTAAGTATATGTCATAATACTACATTATATTGTAAATGACATTCACTTGAAGTTTTTCTTACTATATTCATTAACTTGTCAAATAACCTTGTATCTAAAGAATGAAAGCAGTGTAATTCAATCTTACTTTCACTTTAAATATTTCAGCAATTACTTGGTTGATAAAGATAACTCAGCACAGTCTGTATTCTTACACTGATGTTATGCCAGATGTAAACTCCTGAACAGATATTTATTGTTATGAGTTTTCAGTTGTAGTTGGAATTTTTTTGACATAGTACTTTTGTCTTTGTTTTCAGAGTACTTGTGCACAGAGCTCGGAAGCTGGCCCAGCAGTATTACTTGGTTTATCACGAGCCCATTCCAACAGCTCAGCTAGTACAGAGAATCGCTTCTGTGATGCAGGAGTACACACAGTCTGGGTACGTGCTGGAATTGCAGAGTTGCTTGGAAAGATTGTGTTGTTTGAATGTAATGAGTAACAGCTACCCAGTGATTGGAGTTCTTGTGGAAAAGACAGTTTTTCAGCAGAGAATGTGCACAGAAAGTGGGCCAGCGGGAGGAGCACTGACTGGCAGTGGGTGAGAATGAGTCTCTCTATCTTGCACACAAACATGTCAGCCAAGGCAGGACAGTTTTGGTTTTGTTCTGTTCATTTACTCATCATTCCTTATCACAGCCCTGGTCTGGGGAGAAGGCAAACATGTCCAAAATAGTTAGTCACCTTTGACTTTCACTGGATGATTTATTGTTTTTTGTTTGCCTGTAGTGGTGTTCGTCCCTTTGGTGTATCACTGCTAATATGTGGCTGGAACGAAGGGCGGCCGTATTTATTTCAGTCGGATCCATCTGTAAGTATCTTACACTTGTAAGTTCTGCTGCTTTGATAAAACATGTGAAACTTTGCATGTGCTCATGAAATACTTCTGTGATGAGAATAATAATACAGAGCTAGAATGGAAGATAACATAACTTCAGAAGTCAAAATGGGTCATTTCAATAGGTGCTTGGAGCAAGCCTGCATCATTTTGTGCTTACATGTTCCTGTACTGCTTGAGGGCTGGCAGCTGTTTCTGAGGGAGATCATCCCTTTTCATATCTTTCCACCTAGTTGATAGTGCCAACAAAAATGGTGTTCTGCAACAGCTACTAGGAAAAAAGAAGTTGACTGTTTATACTGCTCCAAACTGGATGGAAGTTAAGCCAAAACCTGTTGCATTGTGAAATGTAATGCACGTGCTTTGGTATTTAATGACAGTGGTTAATTTAAATGAGTTTATTTGCTGGGTTTGCACTGCACTTCAGAAAAACTACGCTTTGATGCACGTCTGAGGTGCAGTGCTTCAGATGAAAAAATGAGGTCATTGTAGTCATCACTGCAACTTTCAGCAGTTTGAATTACTACCTGATGCTGCAGTGTAAAAAGCGAAATGCAGATGCCTTGTTTAAGGCAGTTTGATTGAGGAATAGAACTGCTGATGGTCTTCGTGGCAGAGGAGGGAATAGAAGTGATGACTAAATATCCTGGTAGTAGTGAACATGGATCAGATGGCTGATTTGCAACAAGTCACTTACATTACTTTATCTTCAAAAAGAAGAATATGTGGAGTGAGCCTTAGTAAGGATTTGAGTGTACACTTTCTCAAAGGCAAATGTACTATTTCTGTTTAAGGAATCCCAAAGCAAAACTATGCTAATGACTTACTAAATTCATCTTTCAAAGCAGTGCGAGGATGAAAATAGGTGGAGCCCTATGCACATTTTGTACAGTTTCACAGCATATGTTCCCATATAAAATTAGTCTGAATATGATCCAAAATTGTCTCCTGCAGTCTCAGAACAGTCAGTATTTTCATAATTGCTTCTGTACTTTTTTACCAAGTAATTGAATACATAGTGTTTCACTAAGTTACACAAAACAGTTCAATCAATAGATTGTTGCTTTTACAGGGAGCTTATTTTGCATGGAAAGCAACAGCAATGGGAAAAAATTACGTCAATGGGAAAACATTTCTTGAGAAAAGGTAATGTATTTGATACTTCTCTGAAAGGATACTGTGTTCTCTTCAGGTTCCATATAAAACAGCCAGATTTTTAAAAATGCACACTTTTAAAATTGTCAGAACAAAGTTTTAAAATACTTAAGGTGTGATGCTTCCAGTGTACTTATTTACACATGCACAGGAAGTTTGATTTATTTAAACTCCAGCTTTTGCATTTATGTAGAATTACTTGAGTGCCATAAACACTATAATTCAGCATATTTGCAGTAATGTTATATACAGTCAGTAGGAAAAGTAGGGATTTTTTTTTTTTTTCAGATAATAACTTTGACTATTAATGTTGCAGTGCTTACAAATAATATTTGTGTGAGAAACAGAAAGCTTTTAGTAGTTTTGGGGTTTTTAGGGACTCCAGGATTATTAAAATTTGTAAAGGTCTTTGTCCTATGCTGAAGTAAATGAATATCTGTTTACAGATACAATGAAGATTTGGAGCTTGAAGATGCCATTCATACAGCTATCTTAACACTAAAGGTTAGCAAAATATTTAAGAAATAAGTTTCTTATGTCTTCATTGATGTGATTGACTAAACTGTATTTTTTTTTAATAGGAGAGCTTTGAAGGGCAAATGACAGAAGACAACATTGAAGTTGGCATCTGTAATGAAGCTGGTTTTAGGAGGCTCACTCCAACTGAGGTTAAGGACTACTTGGCTGCAATAGCCTAGTAGAAACTGAGCTAGACTGTGTGGTTCACACAAAGGTCTTTTTAATTTTGGCTACTTAAATGTTTTTCTTTGCAGTTTTTGCATACTTATTTCTACATGGTTTGTCTGAGAGATTTTTTAAACATCATGGGTGCAAATACAACGGTCCTTGATATTGTAATACATGGAATCTTGTTAAAGATAATTCTTCCCCTTGATACACAAAATACTGTACAAAATGTAAAGTTATAGTGACAGCTTGAAAAAGGCTAAAGAATAAAATCAAAGGCCACTGTTTTGGGGGAAGGTGTCTGTGTGTCTTTTTAATCCTAGCTTGTTTATCCACATATAGCTTAGATTTCAGTATCCTTATTGTTGAGGAAACAGTTTTTCACGTATAGCCACGATGAACTTGCGTTCGACCTTCTTTTAAAAAATTTAGATGTCGAGTGACAGGACAATTTTTTCACTTTGGAATATTGTTTAAATGTAAATGAACTTCCAGAAATGGTTTTATCTGGTGTAAAAGATCATGTACTTTCACAAAGGGGCAGAAAAGTCTTCCATTTCAGGGGTGTACTGTGATCTGCTTGAGCCTCTCTGCTTTTGACCCTCCTGGTCTTTGTGTCACAAGAACTTGTTTTACTTACTAGAAACTGCACTTTTTCAACCTTGAAGTATTGTTAGAAAAAGTAGAAGTAGTAACTCTTACTGCAAACTAAATGCATTTATCACCATCAATAAAAATCAATGGGAGTTACAAAACAGAATGAGAGTATGTAATATAATTATCCCTTGTATTGTGCTAAAGTATTTTCCAACATGCAAGATAATTCTAAAGATATAATGAAAAGAGCATTTAATTTGTGCTTCATGACTTTTTACAGATATCGTGTGGAGGTGTATGTATCAATACATTTGTTACACCTGTAGAGTCGTTCAAGGCATAAAAACCTACATTTACCACAAAAGAAACAGGATAAATAACACATTTTTTTTCCAGCAGAAATAATCTGGTCTGCTGCCATTTAAGTTATTGTTTCCAGATTTTATATTTTTTAAAGCAATCTGATTGTTAAAATGTTGATAGTGAACTGGGAGTGATAGCTGGGTCACTCTGCTTGTACATAAGGCTAAGGATGTAGGGGAGCAGCCTGGCAGGTCACACATCAGCCAGCCATCACTAATGAAGGAAACACAAAATATGAGTAAAAAGTAGTGTATAAGCTGATTGACCTGTGCTTTCCAATGTCTGTCTTCTGATGGTTTATGTTATCATCAGGTGAATAAGAATTTCTGAAGCATGCCACAAATGAAGTTTTATTTCCTAATGTCAGAAATAAAAGCTCTGTCCAAATGGTTAAGAGTTCCGCCAGATCACTTTTTGAGTATTTTACTCTGAAAACTAGACCATACTCTGATTCTTATTCTAGAGAAAATAAAACAACTCAGATCTGAAACTGAAGGCTTTATATTGCTGCATCTTTGATTTAGAATATTTATGCACATATAGGCTTTTAATGCAAAATAATTCAAGAGTTTTCTGCACGGAAATACACGTTTAGGTACTTCAGAAATGAACTGCAGTGGTTTAGTTGTCTCTGCTACTTGCAATAATTGATGAACAGAGAACACCCTGTGAAGCGTAGTTGAAACCAAAGCAAGTTTCAAACCGTGGTAAGCTGCTCCTTGTTTTGTGTTAAAGGAGATGAGTAGGCCTCTATGGTCTATTGCCAGTGGTTTTCACTGTGATGAGCCAAGCTGGTGACTGTTTTTACACCGTTAAGAACTGAGTCCCAAAGCTCCGTGGTAATACTTAAACCGTGTAGTGAAACAGAGGTCATGGCACTTGGTGTAATTTGGGAATAATATGCATAATATTTTGAATTCTGGCTTTATTTAGAGTATTAGATACTTTTCTTAGCAGTAGTCAGTTAGACCTTGGTATTACACTGTTCTGATGGGGAAGGTAGTGTGATTTTAAGTGCAGGGTTCTTTTCTTAACTGCATGTCTAGAAGAGTAGCTAAATTTTACGTAGTATTTAAAGGGAGATCCTTAAACTGCAGAGAATTAAGTAACATATTTTTCCATTTAAAATCTTTAAAATTTAAGGAAATAGTAATTTTGACTTGAAGATGTATTTCTTAAATCACTTCAGGAGTGAGAGATGCTAGTGCAATGGACTAGCAAATTATAGGGTGATTGTGGTAATTTTCAAAAAGTGCACCTTTTAGTTATGTGAGATTAGCTTTTTTTTATATATTTTGTAAAAACTGCATAAAGGGGAAAAGGTGCAGTAAGACAGACACTGTTCCTTTATGAGAAATGACAAATTGCAGGCTTGATTACTCCAGCTCGCTGTGAATTATGACTTTGTGTCATATAATTTGTTCCTACTAATGCAGTCATCTGAAAGAAGAAAAAGACACTGGTCACTTGAAGCATGTAATGTTGGTTTGCTTGTCCTGGAAGAGGATCTCCTCCAAGGTCCTCAGGATAGTGTGACTCCTATGAGAATCGAGCTTTATTTAACTACTAGGATCGGGATCTGAGAACAGTGTTATCATTTCAGGAAGTTACTATAAGTCACAGAATCACAGAATGGGTCGGGTTGACAGGGCCCATAATGGGTCATCTGGTCCAACCTCCCTGCTCGGGCAGGATCATCTTGGAGCACAGGGCACAGGATTGTCCAGATGGTTCTGGTTCTGAACAGCTCCAGTGAGGAAGACTCCTCAACCTCTCCCAGCAGCCTGTCACAGTGTGCTGTCACCCACAGTAAAGAAGCTAGAAGTGCAGTAAGCCCCTTACTTGCTTACAAAGCTTGCTTTGGCTTACTGTTGCTTTCCAGATCCTGTGAAATCATTCAGACAAGTAGAGATCATCTCTCCCGGCTAAAACCAGCAATCAGAAGCCAAGTCTCTTCCACGCTGTTAGGGAGTATTGCTGCATGGAGAGGAGTGAGACCACAGCTATGTCTGCTGCATGGAGGCAGGCGGCAACTTGGGGCAAATATTGGGGACACGTGCTCCCATTTTCACAGAATGGTTTAGTACAGCCCATTTCTTTTGTCCAAACGTAATGAGCCCAACGTGCCCAGATCCTACGTGCATGGAGCCGTTGCTTCTCCAATGAAGTTAAAAGTCCAAGGCTAACTTGTCTCTGGCCTGTCTGTTTCCACTATACTCCGTGCTATTGCAGCCTCACATTGAATATTGTGTGCAGTTTTGGGTGCCACAATATAAGAAAGATACAAAGCTAGTACAGAGCATCCAAAGGGGGGACAGCAAAGAAGGGCCTTGAGGGGAAGCTGTATGAGGACCGTCACTTGGTCTGTTCAGCCTGGAGGAGACTGAGGGGAGAGCTCATTGCAGTTAAAACTTCCTCATGAAGGGAGGAGAAGGGGCAGACACTGATCTCTTCTCTGTGGTGACCAGCGACAGGACCCGAGGGACAGGCCTGGGTTGTGTCAGGGGAGGTTTAGGTTGGATATTAGAAAAAGGCTCTTCCCCCAGAGGGTGGCTGGGCACTGGAACAGGCTCCCCAGGGAAGTGGTCACAGCACCAAGCCTGACACAGTTCAAGTGGCATTCGGACAATATTCTCAGGCACATGGTGTGACTCTTGCGGTTGTCCTGGGCAGGGCCAGGAGTTGGTCGCAACAATCCTTGTGAGTTCCTTCCAGCTCAGAATATTCTGTGATTGCGCCTGACCAGATGTAATGCATTTTGCCCTTGAAGGGTTTTCGCGATAACCAGCGAGCACGCCGGGGAGCAGAGCCAGGCCGGGCGGGCTGGGGCGGCGGAGCGAGGCGGGTGGTGCGGCTGTCCCCGCCCGGCGGCCCCGG
>VZTI01000339.1:1140833-1215411 GCA_013397865.1 Struthidea cinerea | reverse complement strand
GGCCGGGCCGGGGGCGAGCGCTGAGGGCGCCGTGCCCTCACCCGAGATGGCGCCGCGGTCTCCCCGGCGCGGCGATCACGTGATGGCGGAGCGGCGGGAGGAGAGGGCCGGGCCGCGGGCGGGAGGGGCGGCCGGTGCCGCCGGTCCCCGCCCAGGGGAGATCGGGCCCTGGGGCGGAGGCGAGGGCTTGTGTGTGACCTTGTGGTTGATAGTGGCGCCGCCGCGTAGTTGTTGTCCTGAAAAAGTAGTTGCGTCTGTGGTTATTTTGTCACTGCAACCCTTGATTTACTCTCTGTCTTGAAGCCTTTGTATGTATGTGTGTGTGTAGGAGTTGTAGCTGCTGTGGGGAGAGGTGCCCCATTACTAATCGATAGGTTTTACTCGTTGCATTACATGCAGGATAAGCTGGTGGCAGTGGCGAAGACTTCGAGGGGGGAAGGCTGATTTCTCTGGGCTCCTGGGACTCTGAAGAGAGTTAGTAGGTCGTGTCGGAAGGCATCAGGATTCTTGGCCGTGAAGAAGCAGGAGGAGATGTTGCTGATGCTGGATGTGGACCAGGCTAGTAGCAGTTAATGCTGGCTGTGTTTCCACTGGGACATGGGGCCAGGGAGCTTCCCACTGTTTGAAGGCAGGCCCCTGAGTTGCAGTGGCAGAGCCTGTTGTAGGACCAGGCTGTGTCCTGTTGCTCCTTTTCAGTTGGAGTTTCATTTATCTTGTCCTTTAATACCAGTTTACTTCAACATGCAGGTTAGGTAAGAATTATAGGAAAAATTGGAGTGTTTATACTTGTCGTTGGGAGTCAAAATTGATTAATTTCGCTATTCATAGTGGTTACTGTCTTAAATATGCTATTATTTGGTGTAGTATGAATCCTACATTTTTCAAAGACAGCACATATTCAGTGAAGGAATTTCTATCATACTTTCCTCAAGGAAGGCCTACTAAAGTAATACAGATGTGAAAGAATAGATTTATCAGATACAACCCAGTAAGTCTCGTAGTAGAATTAAAAAACATAGCAATTTCGAGACTGCCCTGACATTAGAATTGTAACTCATAGTCTGTCACAAGGCTGCGTAATAGAAACACACAATGGTTTGGGTTGGAAGGGACATTAAAGATCATCTAGTTCCAACCCCGTTGCTGTGGGCTGGGACACTTTTTACTATGGGGCCTTTTACTAGACCAGGTTGCTCCAAGCCCCATTCAACCTGACCTTGACCACTTCCAGGGATGGGGCATCCACAGTTTCTCTGGGCAACCTGTCCCAGTGCTTCATCACCCTCTTGAGGGGTTCATCCACTAAGTTGAACAGTGCAAGTTGAAAGCTGGGTATCTGTAAGCATGGTGGGTAGCTTTTAATTTTAATACCAAGTGTGATGAGAGGGAGAGGCAAGATTTGCTTATGACATTAACTGTATTTCTAATTTTGCTCTGGATGGCAGCTTTTGCAAATGAGGTGTGAGAGTTAACATCCATTTCAGTGACTGGCTGAGTGAAGGGCTCTTATGTGGTGGATGGGGGGAAACCACAAACTTGCAAGGTCTGTGTGGAGACTTTGAGTGCTGCTGTTCTTCCTAGCTGAGAACTGGGATCTTCTGAGGCTGTAGGTTGGATCTCTAAAGGTGAAGAAAAGAAACTGAACTCATCACTGGGACTTTGTTGATGGTTCCCATTGCTTGTGCTTTACAATAGCTGTTGCACTAAGTCTACTGCAAGGCTTGAGTGTATACTGTTAGAAGGAACTCTTTTGACTGTCTTTGTTCCTGGCCATGCAATAACAATCTTCTCCTTTGTTCTCACTTGACAGGAATAATGTTTCCAACATGTCTGTGCAGTCGCTGCTTTGTGAAAGAATTGCTGTTGCCAAAGACTTGATTAAGAGAGCGGAGGCCCTTTCCAAGTCCCAGGAAAGGAGAATAGAAGGTGGGGCAAAGCTATGTAGCAAACTGAAGGCTGAGCTAAACTTCCTACACAAGGTGGAGGCAGGGAAGGTGGCCATTAAAGAATCCCATCTGCAGAGTACAAACCTTACCCACCTCCAAGCCATTATTCAGTCAGCAGAGCACCTGGAGGACGTTGTCAGTGTCCTCCATGTCTTTGCTTATGAGGACAGGTTTGGAGACAAACAGACGCTGGTGGTAGATGTTGTTGCAAACGGAGGTCACACGTGGGTGAAGGCCATTGGCCGTAAAGCTGAGGCCCTGCATAACATCTGGCTGGGAAGAGGCCAGTATGGTGACAAAAGTGTCATTGAGCAGGCAGAGGACTTCCTGCAAGCAAGCCGTCAGCAGCCAGTGGAGTACAGCAATCCCCACATCATCTTTGCATTCTACAACAGCGTGTCCAGTCCTATGGCAGAGAGGCTGAAGGAGATGGGAATATCTGTGAGAGGAGACATTGTTGCTGTGAACTCACTGGTAGAACCAGCTGCAGAAAACGAGCATCTTAACACCAGTGAATCAGATGACGAAGGCCCTGAACTCCTGCAGGTGACCAGAGTAGATCGGGAGAATTTAGTGGCCAGCATTGCTTTCCCTACCCAGATCAAAGTAAACGTCTGCAATAGAGTTAATTTGGACATCACTACCTTAATAACCTACGTCTCTGCGCTGAGCTATGGTGGCTGCTACTTCATCTTCAAAGAAAAAGTGCTGACAGAGCAAGCCGCCCAAGAAAGAAGGGAGAGAGTCCTGCCTCAGCTGCAGGAGTTCATGGAGGGAAAAGAGCTCTTTGCCTGTGAATCTGCTGTCAGAGATTTTCAATCCATCTTGGAAACGTTGGGAGGACCTGGGGAGAAAGAGCGAGCTGCATTGCTTGTTAAAAGAATTAACGTGGTGCCAGATCAGCCATCTGACCGTGCCTTAGGACTAGTGGCTAGTTCAAAAATCAACAGCCGCTCTCTAACCATTTTTGGGACAGGAGACACTTTAAAAGCCATCACCATGACCGCAAATAGTGGCTTTGTGAGGGCAGCGGCAAACCAAGGTGTCAGGTTCAGTGTTTTTGTCCATCAGCCACGAGCATTGACAGAAAGCAAAGAATCTTTTGCCGTGCCTTTACCAAAGAGCTACCCATCTGATAATGGACTATAAGTCATTAAATGAGTTAGTAATGGAAACACTGCAGGTACTGCAGTGGGAGGCATTTGGAAAAACAGAAGAATCATAGCAGTACAGTTTTGCGTGGGTATCAGTGATGACAGCAACTAGCAGTGGAAGAGCTCCTCAAGGGATTTGTAATATCTTTACTTCTTCCTTGGGGTTATCTTTTGTCCAGGTGACCATTAATTTATTCACTAAAGTAATAAGAATTCAATGAAAATTGTTAACTGGCTTACAATGTATTAATTGTATCCATCCCCATTAAAAAGTTCAGTTAAAGCACAGTTACTGATGTGCCCTTCTGATTTTTGTCCTCTTCAGAGAGGTAAAATTTGTTATCTTAGGTGAACTTTGGGCTTGATTTATGTGGAACTTAACTCTTTCTTTCCCCTATTCTATTCAACTTATTTTTTGGTTGATTCAGAGGGACCTTGTGCAGAGACCTGTGCCTTTTTGGGAGCGTGATGTTTCATGTGACTAGTAGCCATGAATAGAAACCAACTTAAGCCTTCCTTGCCTTACTGAAAGGAACCTCTATATGTAAACCATGGCTAGACTGAATTGGGCAATGGCTTTAAAATTCCTGGAAAAATGAGTTGAAATTGGAGTTTATTTGCATTAATATGTTGTGGCTCAGGCTAAACTGGGCAGTCATTGGTGGCAGACCAAGGAGGCAAATCCACTTTTCTTGTAGCCTTTGTCCAAATGCAAAATCTTGCTGGTTGTAAAGCCCAGCTCAAGGCTTCAGGTAACAGAATCCTAAACTGAGCCAGCACCCAGGTATTTTTTGATGTTAGTGTGCTCTTTGCTGAGGACTCATGGTGAATCTGGCTTTGTTGCATGTGCATTACCTGAAGCAAAGCCTCGTTGAGGTGCTTCAGTGTTGGCGTGATGGAGGAGGAGATTTGCAGGGTATGTTCTTAAATCCTAGTTTGCTCTGTAGTAGAGAGAAGCTTTTTTGCTGGTGGTGTAATTGCTCTTCTTATTCAAAGTGTAGAATAAACAGCAATTTCTTCTGTTTTTTTTTTTTTTCTTTGCCCAGGAGAGATTTGCTGTTGTAGGAGTCTTTCTCATGTGGTTTTTTTTCCAAATGCTGTAATGGCAGCAAGCACTTGCTGTTTGGTATTAATTTTCATCAGTTTCCTAGTGGAAAATTTTGAGATGTCAGAGTGAAGCTCTGGGCCCTGAGCTATGCATTTTTATCAGGTCAGTGAAAGAGATACCCACTGAATATTTTATAGGCTGTTGTTCAACACAATTGTATTGTTATGCAGCTTGTAGTTCAAGCAAAGAACATTCTCTTTCCTCTTGCAACTCCAGTCTAAATTTCTCCCTACAGTACAATGTATCTGCGGTACTGCCATTAGCCGTAGGCTCCACCCATTTCTTTCTGGTCCCCAGCATGATGTGAAGATACTGGAATGCCAGCAGGTCCACTCTGTATGCGTAGTCCAGCTGAGTAAACTGTACTCCAAGGGGCAGAAGAGTACTTCTTGTTGGTGGGATTCTGTCTCTGTAGAGTAAAATATTAGGAGTTGTCACCAGTAACTACATGCTGCATAGCTTTACCTGAAATTTCTAGCAATGTGGAGGGCAGTCTGCTCTCTACGCTCCCCATTTGCTCTGGGTCACTGAAGTAGTTAATGAAGTTTAATTAAGATGGGTGGAACTGGATTTTGGGTTTTGCTGCTTCAGCATCCAGTGTACTACCTGCCAGTTTCTCAGTTACTCCTTGGTGAGTTCTAACGAAACATCTAGCTTGTTCCTACAGTCTAACACAGTGTAATGAAACCTCATGGCAGGATTCATCCCCCCTCTATATCCATTAATTTTCTTTAAAGTTCTTCTGAAGGGAAAGGAGGACCAACACAATGAAACAATATCAATAATGTGTTGGCTGTGCTGCAGAAATGCAAGTCTGCCTTCATAGTTAACAGCACAAGTTTCACCATGCAGGAGCTGAGGGAGGTAGTAATTTATCATGGTGTGATGGATTTACCAGAGCACAACCAGAGATGTCTGTGAAGTGTTATAAACAGCTGGAAGGAAAGTGCCTTTCATTTCTGCCATGAGAGCTCTTACTCTGGACACCTGTGTGATGTCTTTCCTCTGCAGTAGGTGTGGGAATGGGGTGGGGGAGGCCATCTGTCAGAGAAAAAGAACTGTGTGTTTCAAAACTGTGTTTCTGTTTTGCATCACATGTCCTGAAAAAGGGTTCAGGAAACCTCCTAGTTAATTATTTCTGAACGAATAACCTGGAAGAGAGGGGTTCTTTTTGTTTGCATCTCAGAGCTGTAAACGTTGAGGTTCCAAAAGACAGCTTACTATTTCACAGAATCACAAATTGTTAATGGGTTGAAATGGACCTTAAGGATCATCTAGAACCAGCCCTGCCTGCCATGGGCAGGGACACCTCCCACTAGACCAGGTTGCTCAAGGCCTTATCCAACCTGGCCTTGAACACTGCCAGGGTTGGGGCATCCACAGCCTCCTTGGACCCCCTGTTCCAGTGTATCACCACATTTGAAGTAAAAAATTTCATCCTAATATTTAACTTAAATTTCCCCTCTTTCAGTTTGTACCCATTGCTCCTTGTCCTGTCACTACAATTCCTGATGAAGAGTCCCTCTCCAGCTTCCCTGTATGTCCCTTTAAGATACTGGAAGTTTGCCATGAGGTCTTCATGCAACTTTCTCTTCTCCAGGCTGAATAGCCCCAGCTTTCTCAGCCTGTGTTCATAGAGGAGGTGCTTCAGTCCTCTTACAAACTGCATGGCTCTCCTCTGGACTTGCTTCAACAGTTTAATGTCCTTTTCATTTTGGAGACACCAGAACTGTGCAGAGTACTTCAGGTGGGATCTCACATGAGCAGAGTAGAGGGGCAGAATCACCTCCTTTGACCTGCTGGCCACACTCCTTGTGATGCAGCCCAGGATTTGATTTGCTTTCTGGGCTGTGAGCACACACAGCTGGCTCACGTGGGGTTTTTCATCACCTGTCAGCCCCAAGTCTTTCTCCTCAGGGCTGCTCTCAATCACTTCTCTGCCCAACCCATTGGTGTGTCTGGGATTGCTGTGACCCGGGTGTAGGACCTTGCGCTTTGCTTTGTTGAACTTCGCGAGGTTTGCATCGGCCCCTGGATGCCATTATCCCTTCCTTCCATTGTGTCAACTGCACCACAGAGCTTGGTGTTGTCAGCAAATCTGCTGAGGGTGCACCTTGGTCCCCCTGTCCACGTTGCCAACAAAGATGTTGAACAGCATCAGCCCCAGTACCAGTCTCTGAGGGACACCACTCATCACTGATCTCTATGTGGAGCCATTGACCACAGCTCTGTGTGTGTGGCTATGCAGCCCATTCTTTATCCACCGAGTGGTCCACCCATCAAATCCCTGTCTCTCTAATCTGGAGACAAGGATGTCATGCAGGAGTGTGAAACACTTTGCATTACGTCCAGGTAGACAATGTCAGTTGCTCTGCTCCATCCACCAACACCGTAGCTGTGTCACAGAAGGACACCAGATTTGTCAGGCATGATTGTCCCCTTCTAAAACCATTTTGGCTGTTAGCAGTCACCTCTTTGTTAGCCAGGTGCCTTAGCATAGTTTCCAGTAGAATCTGCTCCATGACCTTGCCTGGCACAGAAGTGAAACTGACTGGTCTGTAGTTCGCTGGATCTTCTGCTTTCCCCTTTTTAAAAGTGGGGGTTACATTTCCCTGTTTCCAGTCATCAGGGACTTCACCTGACTGCCATGATTTTTCACAATGATGGATCGTGGCTCAGCAACTTTGTCTGCTAGCTCCCTCAGGACCCACAGATGAACCTCATTGGGTCCCATGGACTTGTGCACATTCAGGTTCCTTAGAGGGTCTCGAACCTGATCCTCTCCTACAGGGGACTCAGGATCTTCATCCTCCCAGTCCATCCATCTGCGTTTCTCGACTTGGGTGGTGTGGCTGGAGCACTTGCCATTGAAGACAGAGGCACAGAATTCGTTGAGAACCCCAGCCTTCTCCTTGTCCAGGGTAGTCAGGTCTCCCTTGTCCTTCTGGAGAGGGCTGACATTACCCTGGTCTTTCTTTTGCTTGCTTGCTTGCATCTATAGAAGCCCATCCTGTTATCCTTAATATCCCTGGCCAGACACAGTTCTAACTGGGCCTTGGCTTCTCTAACCTTGTCTCTAGCTTCCTGTACAATTTTCCTCTTTATTTCAGGCCCTCTGTCCTTGTTTCCACTTTCTGAAAGCATCTTTTTTCGCTTTGAGTTTGCACAGCAGCTCCTTATCCATTCATAGAGACCTCCTGGCATTTTTGCTCAATCTCCCCTTTGTTGAGATACCTTGCTCCTGAGCTTGGAGGAGGTGATCCTTGAAATTCAGCCAGCATTCTTGAACCCCTCTGCCTTCCAGGGCTCTATCCAATGGGACTCTACCAAACAGGTCCTTGAAGAGGCCAAAGTTTGCTCTCCTGAAGTCCAGGGTAGTGAGCTTGCTGCCTGCCCTCCTCACTGTCCTCAGGATCATAAACACCATCTCCTGGTCACTGCAGCCAAGGCTGCCTTGAAGCACTACATTCCCCACCATCTCCTTTCTCTTGGTGAGCACAAGGTTCAGTATGGCACCAAAGATACTTTTTTCCTTTTTTGTCAAGTGGATCCCATCACCCCCCAGTAAACCAGGCTTGGCAAAGGGAGTCCCGTGAGTCTGACTAACCAAAACCCTGACTAGGGCTCCACTGCTCTAGCCATTTGTTGCCCTGCCAGATCTGTCTGGATATTTCAAGTCCCTTGAGATGTTTGAACTCCAGGGCCCTTTACTATCTCACCCAGGGCTCTGTAGTCCCTCTTAATGCTTCCCAGACTGGTGCCAGCTGTATCGCTGGCTCCCACATGGAACACTAATAATGGGTAATAGTCTGTGTTGGCATAGGTTTGGGAGCTTCTCAGTAATGTCCCAGATCCAGGCTCCTGGAAGGCTGCACACCTCCCTTGAGAGTGGGTCGGGCCAACAGGTGAGTGCCTCTGTACCCCATAAAGTGGAATCATCCCCTGCTATCACCTGCCGCCTTTTCTTGGTTGAACTAGTTGTTAATTTCTTTATTTGTGGAACAGGTTGGGCTGCTCCAGTTAGCTCCAGTTGTCTGAGGTCCATCTGGATCATCAAGTTCCTTTTCCCAGTGGCTTTTGGCTGAGTTGAAGCCATAGTTAATCCTTGTCTAGTTTGATGGGTGATGACTCACTCCCTAAGTTTTGTGCCTTACCTTTGCACCCTGCCCATGCAAACAGCCCCTTGTGCTCCTTGGAGGTGCTTAAATCTCCCTCGGATGCTCCTGGCAATGCCCCCTCCTTGCCAGTGATTTATCACTGATTGATATGTTATACAGTATTACAGGATGTAGTCAAAGCTAGGTGCATGGTAACAGTGCACTTATGCATGGCAATTCATTATGGCCTTTTAATCCTTTGCATTTAAATTAATTTGCTCAACGCCTTTTTACCCTGATGAGGGCTTTGAATGAGTAAATGGGAGACAGCTGCTTCATTCCACTTCTTGCTGTGACTCTAAAGAAGTGTGTTTCCATCATTTTCCTTATATTCTGTTCAGCAATCTTGAATATCCTCTTGGTCACCCTCTAAAGAAGTTTCTCCAAGCCGCAGGGGAGAGGGCAGCGACCCGCATTTTAACACGGTAGGTGGCCCAGAGAAAGCAGTGAAAAGCAAATGACCTCTGTATTCCTGGGATCAGAACTGGCTGACCGGTTTGCTGTATTCCTTCGCTGCAACTGCTACAGAGCTGGCTGACTTGTTTTGCAGTGACACTTTTGTGTGACCGGTAAGTACAACTCTGTTTAAAATCCTCTGTATCTGGAACCATCGTGTGGTGATTTTCTTCATTACCAGTCCTTCTCGACCAACACGGTATTTATTATTGAATCAATTTTCTTTCTTTTACTAATTTCTGCCAATCGTATAGGCAATATTTTAGGAATAGTAAACCCTTTCTGCATGCCACTGGGCAACTTGAGGGTTTTATTGTTATTTTCTGTCTCTCTGTTGCATCTTGCAATGAAAAACTCAGAATGTGGATGCTCTTTGTTTTTTTTCATAGTGGTTTTTTTGCTTATTAGTCAAACAGAAGTGTACTGTTGACAGACTCTAAAGATTGTTTTATAAGATGTAAGAATGCTGGCTTCAAACAAAATGTGTTTTGATTGTAATATTTGGTGGCTTTCATATTGCCTTTGAATATATTGGTGATCTATTCATATAAGCCAGTGTTCTGGTTTGGTGTGTTTAGATATCTTTTACTTAATTTCACAAATAATGGATTAGGTGTTGAACTTCCCTAGTTTATGACTTTGCAAATGTGTAATTAAAAGATGGAAAATTAAGTCTGAAATTAAGTTGAAAAAATGTAAATCCAAGACTGCTTTTCCTTTCTTCCAACATCACACAACTGCTTTGTCTACGCTACACCAGGCGCTAGAGGATACGGAGATGTCTCACTTGCTGCTATGGATTTTGTTTGAAGTTTTTTTAGTGGAAATTTTCAGCATGAAGTTCCTTGGAAAAGATAGATTCCTAAATTGTTTTAGGGAACCTTTTTCTTCTGACACTTTTAATTTATTTTAGATTCTTTCTGTATGGTCTCTGAGGAGAGAGAACATCTCTGTTCTGTGCAGCACTCAGCCTGCTCTCTTTGCTCCAACAGTAAGGATAGCAAACAAAGAATGCTGCAACTGATGCCTGGCAGTAGGAAGCCCTTGGACATTATATGAGAAATAAATCGGTAAGTTAAGTTTTTAATACATTCACATTTCTGCATATGTTCTTTGCTTGCTGCTGTTCTGGCTGACAGAACTTGTAGATCAATGATTTATTTGCCATTGTACCTACAAGCCATGAAAACACTCAGAGATAGTTTTTGCATATTTGTAGCCACAGCTGTTTAAAAGTTAATGGGCTAAATAGTGGTTTGTGTTTCAGACTGTCCCTGTCATCTGAGGATACCTTCAGCAGATGTAAAGCATTCTGCTGAAGTCGGCTGGAGCCTGTCTGAAAATGCTTTCACAACCCTGCTTCTAGTTCCTGCAAACTGAAAGCAGGCTTGGTCATAACCGAAATAAATAAGAAAACACAAGCATCAGTTGTATAAAATACGTTTGAGAGGATACATTAAAAAAATACCCTAAAATCTTTTTAATCTTTTTTGTTGAAGTGGACCAAGGAAAGGATTTACAATAATGACAAAGCATGTATTTGCAATGACATTCTTTATTTCAGGTTATTATGCAAGCAAAACAGCACAGGTCAACTGTTATCTAATTAATCTGGTAAAGTAAGCAAGAATTAGATGGGGTTCTGGAACTGAAGGCTATGGTAGCAGTTTTCCTGCAAGACGTAGTTCTGGGAATGGCTCTGCCATCTAGCTTGCAACAGGAGCCTCACATGTGCTCTTGGTGGTTAAATCACCTCTGTAGGTAAGTGGGTGTTGCTTTTTCATCAAGTTTTAATGTTGCAATTTACTCTAGAGCAAAAACAAAGAGAGTGAATGTCAAACTGCTGCACTGCTCAGAATTGTGACTTTGGGGCTTTGCAAGTTGTTCCCTATGAATGGCACAGAAATTAAGATTGTTCCTGCATAAACTCTTGTAAAGAATAAGCAAAAAAAACCCCCTCCTAACACCTTCATTATTCCATTATGTAAATCTAAATGATCCTCACTTATAATGTCTTTCAGAAGGTGACTGATCCTCACATATAATTAAATACGTAATATGAAATAATATAATAAAAAGACCCCAAAACAAACCTCAAACCAACAAAATAAGAAAACCTCCACAAAATCTCCAAAATAATTAACATCTGATAATGAAGCTGTGCCCCTTTATTTAATAATGAGACTGAGTACATGATAAAGCAGCTCAGTGTGGTAATGAGAAATACGGAGTTACAGGCCACAGAAGTTTATACTGTGTAGGTACCAAAATCCTCCTCAGGTCTTGCTTCTGTAGGGATTAATTTGGCCCATCTTTATGGAGATGGCATTCACCAGAGTGAAATGTCACTCAGACATACCACAGGTCTTCATAACAATGAAACTGGACCATATAAATATGTTTTCATTTTTGGTGTGGTTGGGTTTGTGTTCTTTCCCCGCATTAGAAATGTGCATTATAAACCAGCATTAACTATAGCCACACGAGAAACCTCTTCCAGGTCAGGGGAGGTCTGACCTCTTTGCTTCACATACAGTTGTAAAATGCACTCATGCATAATAACTCAATTTGTCTTAAGGAGTGTCATCTTCCTCTCAGTTGCAGCAATTTATTTATGTTTTTGGAAAGAGGAGAGGCTAGATATCTGGCATGCCATGTATCCTGCCAAAAACAGTCTACAAGGAAAAGCAGCGTTTTGATTCAGCCTGCCGCCTTCGTGCAGGAAAGGTGGAAGCACTGGAGTAACAAAACTGAGATATCAATAATGTGGGCAATCAAAGACAAAATGGGTCTTACCGGGAATTTCAGTGGATGATTCCTGGGTTGGTTCTTGGCTTGGCTCCACACTCGGCTTAGGGGTAGAGTCAGTACTTGACTCTCCACTCAGCTCCCAAGTGGTCTGTTCACCATCTTGCACTCCATTGTTCCCAGCTTGCTCTGTGCCATTCTCCTTGTGCGAGTCTCCGCTGTAGTCCGGGGGCAGCTCTGTGCTTGGCTGCGTGCTGGGATCTTTGCTTTGCTCCACGCTTGTTGCCTCAAGCACTGGGGTAACAGGGGTACCTAAAAATAAAGTGAAAGGAATTTACAGGAGGAGGAGCATGGTTTGAAAAGTTATTTCTAGGGATAGCCAAAAATGTGCTCAGCTCTTTTTATGGCTCAGAGATCCCAAGTAGGAGTTTAGGGAGGGGGAGAACAGTAACTCTAGGAGTAAGTACAATATGAATGTGAATCTTACTTAAATTGACAAAGGTGGATTTGCCAATATATTGTTGACTCACCTTGTGCCTTTAGTTGATCAACCAAGATCAGAATCAGCAGTGCTGAAAGGATTGTCATCTTTTTCGGCATGGTCATCTAAATGCCACGTAAAGAACAAGCCTTTGGAGCAAAACATGAAATGTGTGGCAGACAGAAAGCCCTGGGTATTTAAAGGCAAGCTCCTACATCTGTGTGCTTTGACATCTGCCTGAAAATAACAGGTTACAAAACCAACATCAAATTACATTCTCAAAACAAATGTAGGATCTGTCAGAGACTGTAATCAGGCAATTCCTGCCCTTTGCTTCAGGGTGAGATAACCTTTGCTTCAAGCAGTAAAGGACTTTGGGGGCAGAGAGGTGGGACAGTGGTGGCCCAAACTGCAGTAGCGCTGATAGTGATGTCACTGTGTGCCTCTGGCAATGCTGGTTTCTCCAGGCAATTGATCCTGTTGGTTTTGAATGAGGGTCTTCAAAAATCCTTTGATATGACACTTGACAGATTGAATATTCCTTGTGGGTAACAGGTGAAAGGTGAGGTGTGACTAAAAAATGTCCACCTGGCTTCTGTGTTGTAAGGAAATAATAACTGTGAAAGAACTGCGATGTTTTGGTCAAGCATTTCATTGGGAAGACTTCCTTTTTCATTGTTGAAAACTTGTGTGTTTGTGTGTGTGTTGTTCAGCCTGTGATATCTCAGTCCCATAATGATGCACTTGAAAGGTTTGGACAGCACCAGACAAATCTAAGGAGGACCTGTCTCCTGTGTGTGGTTTAATCAGCAAAGCACAATTGTTGTTCCAAGGGCCATTTCTGATGCAGAGAGGTTGCTCTGATCGTGTTCATGCAGTTCAGTTCCCCTTGACCTTCCCCATCCAGGGAAGTGGGTCATGACCGGACAGTCAGAGGTTGTGGCAATTGTAACCAGGTAAGTTATGTTTCAGGGTGTGCTGAGGGAGTAGTGGGTCTCAGGGCTGTGTGAGCAACTCTCTGTGCTGCTGATGGAGAGCTGCGGGCCTGGTTCTGTATGTTACACTCGTATGAGTGAGTGGTGTAATTGCTGCAGCTAGCAATTCTGCAGTAATTAGCAGAATTAGGTTAATGTCAAATCAACGTAAAAGAATTCAGAATCTGACTCTGTAAGATTTCCCCCCACCCCGTTTCCCTGATTTCACTTGTTTAATATTGCATCAACTTAGTTTTTCAGCACAGTGTTTCTTTTAAGTTGCTTCTACCTCTAGGGTTTGCCTGAGGCATTATTCTTCTAATCAAGCTTTTTATGCTGCAACAGAAGGATTTTATTTTTTCTTGAAAAGAAAAAGAAATACTGATGCCCATGAACACCTACCAGTACATGGCTGCTGCAGTAGATTTCTCCTGTGTTACTGGTTTCAACTGAATGTTGATGTGTAATATCATCTTTTTTTCAAATGTGGAAGAATTTTTCTTCAGTATGGAAGAATTTGTTGCCGACTCACCTATAAGAGGTAACAATATGATGCACAGGTCAGAAATCTACAGGTAACTATCTGCAATGAGCAAGATTTCTCAGTGTAGACCAAGAATTCTTGTTTTTCATTCTTGAAAATGTTTTTCTTACACAGTTTTCATGAGGTACTGGGCCTGCTAGTTGTGAAGGAAGTGTAAATAAATATGTTGCAGAAATGGTTACTCCTAATGAGTTACTACTGTACAAAGAAAGAGGAATTGCCATGTTACTCCCTCAGTGGATCTCTAATTTGGTTTTGAAATATTTATCTTCCCTTTTAATGAGGCTCGTTGAGCACAGTTGCTCATCTTGCTCTTCCCAGGTTCTTCTGTTCGTTTCATTGTTATGGTTTCTAAAAATTTGAAGCAGTGAATTTAAGATTTTTAAGGCAGGGTTTCAGGTTAGTTGTTTGGAGACAAAGTTAGTTTCACTGTTTTTTAACTGCTCCCAGTCATACTGGTAAGGGGAAATCTCAAAAAGTAGTAACAAAGGGATACATTTTGAGTAGGATTTCTTACTGTTTGAAGTTTTGGGGTTTTTTAGAATTGATACAGAGCCTGTCACTATTCAGTATCTTCAGTGATCTGAAGGTAAAACACTTAACATCACTGAAGGAATCATCAGATGAGATGAGAATCCTGTGGAATAAGTAATGGTGAGGACAGAGGTGTGTTACAGGTTTATTGCTTTTAGCTACAATTTTTTCAATGCACTCCGGCCTACAAGGCAAGTTTCATGTACAACATAAAGGAATAAAAGCCATACTGAAGCAGTGAAGGCTGCACCTGGAAATATCTTGCTCCAACTGTTCCTGTCCCCAGATTCTCGAATGTGGCCCTCAGGCCAAATATTAACATCCGTTACAGAAGATAACCAAGCTAGAGAGGGTAAAGAAATAAACATAAATGTTGGAAAAAATCCTCCCTAAGAAGGGACAAATCTTTTCAGATCAAGTCTGTTTATCAAAAAGAAGGATACAGGAGTGACTTATGTTTTGTCATTTCATAAAGGGGGAAAAAACCCCGAAAAGCCAGGTCCTAAAGCAGTCATTAATGGCATGGATGGAGGCATAGCCAGAGACTGTGGCTTGGTGCCAAAGCAAAATTAATGATTTAGGTACTAATCACTGGATTTACTATGAGGGAACTGAGCGGGACTGAAAAACCTGGTGGTTTAAAAGAACCCCTAGGTATGACTATCTAATGGTTCCTCTTAGCCTTGTTGTCTTTTGAGTCTCAGTTGTCCAGATTGATATTGGACTCCTAGGAAGAAGCAAATATGGAGATGGATCACCACCTTCCTCTGTGAGGTGGTGGAAGATACTTGGTCTCACTGTTAAAAAGCAAGAAGGTTTTTACAGCATTTGTAGCATTCTGGTTACGAATGGGCAGTTTGTACAAACTGTTCATACACCATGTCTGCCTCACTCATGTGCAGAAGATGGAAAGCTGTGCAAGTGTCCACTTCTCTTCAGTCAGGGCAACAGGAGTGAACACCTTAACTGAATCAAAGTTTTGAAGGATATCTGATAGACACCTGACAGTGCCTGAAAGTCTCTGCTGATACCAGGAGTATGACAGGTTGTGAGGCCACTGTGTCAAACCATTTCTGTGGAGGGCCAACTTCACTCGTTCTCAGTACCCATGGGGGCCAGGTGCCTTGGGTGATATGGAGACTGGCAACTGGGACTCCAGCAGGTGTGGAATAAGCAATTCTCCCTTCATATGCTTCTGTGCCTGTGCAACGGCTGGATGTAGAAACTTGTCTTGCATTGTAATGAGTGAGTGCAAGAACTCCAAAGGTGTGCTGTGAAGGCAAGCAGAGTGCTGGGAAGTTCTGACAGCAAGTGATGGTAACTGAATGTGATATGTAGCCGCCCTTCCTGCTCACCTCCAAATTCAGAAATACAGTGCAGGGTATTTAATAAAAGTGTTTTCATGTCCTAAGAATATTGTGAATAAATGATACTAAAATAATTTTTAAAGACTTATTTCCTCTCTTCCCTTGCAGATCTTTTTTTATTTCTTCCCCTTGAAAGCAAGCCAGAGTCATGAAATGAAGCTCAGTGAAGCTAGGATCAAAGTGAGGAACATTGTCAGATGGTGGAGGAACTAGTTTTCAGAAGTTTGCACAGGCTCAGGAGAAAACTGCATCTAAAACTGTGGGTAAATAACTTGGGACACGGAAGCAACATCCAGACCAAAAGTTCCTCAGATGAAAAATACGATCATAGGCTAATTCAGCTTGGAAGGGATTGGAGGGGATCTCTAGTCTGATATCCCACTGAAAGCAGGGTCGCCTGGCTCATACCATTTTACTCAGAGCTTTACTCAGTCTGGTTCTGAAAGCCTCCAAGGACAGTGTCTGCTTAACCTCTCTGGGCAGCTTGCTCCTATTCTTGACAGTCCTCACAGTGAAAAAGTGCTTCCTTATATTCCATCTGAACATTCCTTGTTTCAACTTACGCCTGCTGTCTATTATCCTTGCATCCTTATCCTCTTATCCTTATGTCAAGCATGGCTTTTGGAAACCTTCATAAATAGCTGGAAAGTGAGAGAATATTAGTTAGGGGCTGACATATTACATGTGTTTATGTGCATAAAATACAAAGACTTTCTCTAAATTCTTACTTTTCTCTGGGCATCAACTCAGGGCCACTTTTGCAAATAGGGCACTAGGTTAGGTGGATCCTTGGTCAGACTGGGTTATGTTAAACAGTATCCTTTGTTGGACTATTGTAGGGGAGGGAAGGATCTTGATTCTAATTTGAGTCTCTGAAACAGGTGCAGAACACTTAAAAAAAATTGCTGTTTGAACAGTAAGCAAATTCTTATAATGTTGTGTTTTAGGGTTAGTTCTGATTTTTTTGGTTGTTTTTATTTTTGCCTCTTACCAAAGGAGGTCATTTGGAAAATTGTTTAATTTAGAGAAGCAGACTCAGTGCTAAGGAGCTGTGAGATTAGATTGCACAACACTGGACAGAAACTACTGTTTTAAAAACAAGCAAGGACCAGACATTCTGGAAAGGTGAAGGATGCCAAGACTAGTGCATTCTTTTCTTGTGAGCTGATGCCTAGGGCATCTCGTGGCAGATATAACTATTTGTGTCTTGGGAAAAGCATTGTCCCTTCAGGTATTTAATTTTTGTTTTGCAAAGAGTTCTCTTCTTTTTCATGGAGATTAGCTTGAGAGAAAAGGAAAGTCAAAGATTCTAGCCAAATTCCACAGGAGAAAAAGAAAAGTTTTTTGTACTTTGCTTAGTGTTTAATGTTTCAGAAGGCTTTTTGGATTTGATTGTTTGATTGTTTCTTTTGGTTTGCCAATAAGACAAATTTTGGCATTTTCTGGAGAATCTGGGAAAAAGTATAAAGTCAGGATCTTTTGTGTATAGATAAGGGTAGGCTGAGTTGCAAATCAGAAGCTATAAATATAATGGTTTGAAATAATTTTTTTTTTGATTTGGGTTTTGTGATTCAGGCCAGACTTTCAGCACTACTTGGAATACAGACACTTTTCTTTCGCCCCAGAAGTCCAATGTAGTTTTTAAAGGTAAATAAGTTTTTATCACTTCGTAGCTGGGGAGACTGAGGCACAGACAAGACCACAAGACTGACTGAATGATTACCTGCAGCCTCTCAGGGACGTCTCAAAATAAAGTATTTATTTCAGATTTTCCAGAGATGGCGGGGGAGGAGGAGCCATGAAGAGGAGGTGAAGGAGGTCAAGAGAGAGAGAGAAAGATGTTATGGAAAGTTAAGGTACCTTTGGTAGGTCAGAAGGAATTGGTGTTTTGGGTGTGCGCTCTTTGTAGGCTGGTAGAATAACTCAGGATTGGTGAAGTTGAAACAGGTCCTGCTGTCCTCAGCTGAGCCCTGCACAAAGCTGAGAACCACTTTTATCAGAGGGGGTGTGAAGAAGCCATTTTGTGAACTCTTACTGGACAAGTTTCCCACAGAGATCCCTTCCTTCTTGCTGTATTAATTATGTGCTTAGGAAGCCTAAACCCCACGTTTGTTTCTGCTCACCGTGGGTGTTATTTGGTTTGTCTCATTCTCTTCAGTAACATTAGGTGCTTTTGGAATCCTGTTACGTGTTTTGCCTTATTAAATCTGATGACAGTGCTTTCCATAAGCTAGTGATGGAAAAATGAATGATAGTTGAGAAATTAATCCATTATGTGTGATGAGTAACAAGGTGGAGAGTTGATCTTTGCAGAAAAGCTGTCAGAAGTCACCTGTTTTATGTGTCTTCGTTTCTGAAAACGTTTCAGAGCTGACTCTGATGCTTGACTGACTAAATCAACCCACAGGTTCACTGTGTAAGAAGAATATCCAACTGCTCAAGTAAGGCAGCTTTAAGCCACTTCTTTGTGCTGAAGGGAATGATCTGATTCTGTTTTGCTTAAATGGTCATCTCCTAGGAGGGGTTCATGCAACTTCCACAGAGAATTGTGCTCTCTATTCAACACTCAGATAGTCATTAGGTAATGTAACCTCACATGTTATTAAGTGAATGTAATGAAAATACTGTAGAAAAATAAGAGGCAGCTCCTCTAAAGCTGTAAGGACTGAGGAGACAGTTTCTATCTTGTCTTTTCTGCAAAGTCCTTCATTTTATAAGAACGTGGTAAACTGGGAGCTCTCTGAAGCTGTGCAGCCCTTGGTTCCTCTGTAGAAAGTTTCAACACTGCTTACGCACTTCGCTTTGACATCCTGTTAGTTGTACCAACTGAAAGAGTGAAGAAAAGACAGAGCATGTAAATCTTTACTTTTCCTGTTCTTTATTGAGGGTACTCTAATTTTGGTAAATTTGGATGTAAATTTGAATTCTTGCATATGAACAGATATAAAAGCCTTTACAGAAGCTCCTATTTAATTTCAAGAGGTGGAATTTGCCACAACTTAAATTAGACTGTAATAGGACTTCCATGGATTGAATCTGGGTTAAGTGATAAAAGATTACTCAACCAGCTGAACTAAGAAAGCAGAAATGCCACCCAGGAAGTCTTGATTCTCTCTCCTCTTCTGCTTTGTCCCTGTGCTTTCCCTTCTGGTACCAGTGGTGCTTAACTGCTTTCTGGGATGCTGATTCAACTTGCTGATGTGCCAGAAAACTTTCTTTTCCTACTGTACTGAAGAATTGAGATACCTCAGTAGAGGTCAAGTAAACAGTGGAGGTGATACAGAGAAACAGTGGAAACACATGGCCAAGAACAGAGTATGTCAGTGGCTGCTGGTCACCTCAGCTGATCTCATCTGGCAGCTCCAGCACTCTCTTGAAAGACATAAATAGAAATGGTGGGTTGTAGTTACTTTTTCTCTATGTAAGAATAAATTAGCAGTAATTAGTCCAAATGGAGCTGATGTGCTGGTAGCAGTTTTGGGCCAGACACAGTAGAGCTGTCTCAGAAGAACCCCCATGCAAACTCTGGCACTAGTGGACTTGCCAGCACCAGACAGGGCTGTGGATTACAGTGTTACAGCTCAGAAGTGCACTTGGGCTTCCCCCCTAGCCTTGTTGATTTTAATGGAAATTCTCATGCCACCCCAGCCCTGTCCGTAGTTACTGACAGTGACAGGGATTGACATTTGAGACCAGGCAAGAATGTATGAGCCAGCAAAGCAGATGTGCAGTTCGTAGTGGTGTTCTGCTGAGAAAAGACAGACAAATGGGATTAGCTGATACATTCATCTGCTAGGTTGTTTAGTAGGAGATGCAGGCTTGCTTTTATCAAGACAGTATTTTCCACTTTGTATTCTTGTTCCATGTCCTTTTATGTCACAACATCATCATGTCTTTTCAGTCTTTCCTTTCTGCATCTCTTTCTCTTGCCATTCTTTTCTAAATGTATGTTTGTTACTATTTCATAAGAGAGGTTTAGTCTCCCTTCCATGGAGGGTCATCTGAAAGAGGTCAGGAGGGAAGGAGCTCACCTGAACTTTGCCAGGAAGGAGTGGATAGAAGCATTTTCTTATCTGTAAGACTTCAGCCTCTCAGCTTTCTGCCAGAGGGCAAAGATGCTTACTCAGAGATAATGTGACCCTGCTCAACTGCTGGAAACTGTGGTTTACCAAGCAGCATATTTGACTCCGTATGTCATGGCTTCCCATTGCCTGTGGGAGCTTTTCTGAAATGGAGTGCTTTGTGTAGGTAAAGATCTATGGAAAAACAAGTGCCAGAGCAGCACAGATACCAGAGCTCATCTGCTTTGTCAAGGGTGTTCACTGTAATATCCCAATTTCAGCAGGTTCTTGAGAAAATGGAAGAGTGCTTTAAAAATGGTTTGTGAGCATCTTAATAAAGTCATGGATTTCATGAGCATCTTTCTTGTACTGGGGAAGCATGTTCTGCTGTGAATTGTTTTTTCTTCTGTAGGATTCAGTATTTCTAAAGCTAGTTGAAGACGTTATCAACTTCAATAAGAGCAGCTGTGAGGAGTGCTAGAGCTCATATCTTCTGCCTTTTTTAATCTTATATGAGTAAAGGAGTCATCTTCCTCTCTTTCTGGAATGTTCCTCTTCAGCTTAATGTCACACCAGTAAATTGGGTTAATCCAGCTCTTCTGATTCTCTGTGAATACCTGTTTGGTATGCGCCTTCGCTCTGACTTCATAACTTCATTGTTATCACTCTTGATAAGTTTTCCATATCAACAGCCCTTGAGCACAGCAGCTGTTGGATCAAGCAAGAGCTTTCCTTAGCATTCTGATTATTCTCTTAGATGTGGGCTTGGATATTCATGGATTCAACTCAGGTTGCAGTTATGGTATGTGCTGTTTGTCTTTGTGAACCGGATGGGTATGAAGGATGTTTAGCCAGTCAAATGGAAAGGGATTATGTGATCTGATGGGAATAACTGGGGGCTGGATGCAGTGATCCAAAATAACTCTTCCAACTTTCCCTTTGCCTGCCTCCTTCCTGAGACACAGCAAGCTGGGCAAAAATGAATGTTTCAGAATTTCTTCCTCTTGTAATTTTTACTACTTATGTCCTGTATTCAGATGATTTCCATATCTCCTCATTCTGCCCACAGAGAAATAGAAATGGAGTTTTCACAGAGGCAGGATTACATTCTACAGCCTAATCTAACTTCCAGTGGCATCAAGAAGGGTCTGTCTGTCTAGGCCCTTCTTGTTCTCCGTCATTTGGTTATGTTAGTTTCCCTATATAACAGCGTGAAGCCAGGGATGGAAATAATGGTCAACTTGGCACCATGGTGCAGCCCCTAGGTGGTTCATGCTACTGGGTAATGTATATGCCTCCCAACTTCCTTTAGGCTCCTAGAATTTGGTATTGAAGTTTCTATTATACCTCTGTTTTACTCTGTGGTTACTTCCTAAATGCAATATAAATTCACATAGATTCCAGCATGTCCCCAAGCCTTGTTTCCACCCTCTAAGCTTGCCTCTGTGACATTTGTCTGGCTATACAGGGGAGCTATTTTGCTGAAAACAAAAAGGGTGATTTCTGCTGGATTTTTTCCCTGTCCTGGTTCATGGTGCAGCTGTGTGAATGTCCAAAGGGTAAGGATAGTAATGACTGTTAGTAGGGCAGAGCTGTGGAGGGTGGACTACACCGTTTGGCAGTGATCTGGCTTTGTTTTGTGACTTAAAAAGCACCTGAGCTGCAATGGAGATTGAGGCACGCAAAGCAGAACGGATGCCAGAAATGGAGGCAAGAGCTTGCCTTTCCCTTGTCAACAAAGGAGCTATTTGTAACACAAGATGCTGACTCCCGCCTGGGAGACGGGAAATTCTGGTCTTGCGAAGCATGCCTGCTACTTAGTAGGTAAAGCTGCTGTGATTTATGGCCAACCAAAAAGGTGCTGTTAGCACAGCAACTGGGATTTCTGTTGAGGGGGAAAAAAAAGGGACTGTATTAAAGAAGAAATATTCTTTGAGTTAGAAGTAGATGTCAGACGATTGGCTAGCAGAGCTGTGGTTATCTGCTTCTTATCTTGGGGCTAGAAGCTGAGCCCCTGTAATGCCATGCTCGTCTAATGCAGGCGTAAGTACTTTGTAAGAAAATCTTGATGGAATCTGCTCTTTGTGAGGTACTGTGTTTAAATGAAGGCTTCTCTGGACTTAGGCCCAGATGAAAGCCAAAGCACAGGAGTTGAATTAAAACCTTTGGACAAGCTGAGATACATGAAGTCATACCAAAGTAAAATAGAAATATAGATTTTTAACTTTTAGTAGAAATACATGCTAAGTGCCTTAAACATTAAAAAGCTGCAGCAGAGACCTAAAACACAGTTCTTTCTGCAGCAGTGTTGGCTTTTCACAGAATTCTTTATTTTAGACAAAATATAGATAGAACTATACTGATCACATTTTTTCGCTAGAGTGTTCACATAGACAATAAGAGCTGACAGAAACTGTATACGCAAAGCTGTGTAATACCTCTGTAATGCTTACGGCTGTTAGAATTAGACCAGGATAGGTTAAGAAAAGAAAAACTAGAATCGTGTATTGATTTCATTGGTTAATTAACAAATATAATCCACACTTCTGTGAGAAAAAATACAAGAATAAAAAGGAATTATGGGAAATTAGAAGAAGATGTATGCTGCCTGCTGTTTTGCTGCTGCTGCTGTTGCTGCTTGGCTTTATCATGTAACCCCCTTCGAACTCTGCCTTCAAGAAACTATGAGACTATGAAATGAAGAACTTTGCAGAACAGCAGCCTCCTCTGCCCTCTTCTACCCTGGTCCGAGAAGGAAGGGTATCCCGTCAAAAAAACAACAGTACTGAAAGAGTTAAGAGAAAACTTCATCTCTGCTCAGCCTAGCAGCATCCAGTTCAGAAGATAAAAGCATGCTTCAGCGTGAACAGCCTGCAAAATGTATTTGAAAATAAATTGTTTAATGCCAATTGTCATTAAGAATTTATTTTCAAATATGTTTTGCAGTTTGCTCATGCTGAAAGGTCCTTTTATCTTTGTAAATGTCAGACTGTGAGACTGAGGAAAATAGGTAGCTTTCCTTTTAAATAAAGTGGAAAATATTGGAGCAAGATTATATCTGTCACAGATTATAATATTTATATATATTTTTCAGCAAACCCAAATTCCCCAAGGACTGTCAGATTTGTATGATGTCTCAGAGTCCTGGATTTTGCACCTGGGTATGTGATTGCCTTAATGGAAGACCAAGCTGTCTGCATTTGCTCTACCAGCAGACAGTCAGACTTGGTCACAGGAACATAGAAGCCAGTCTAAAGCTGTTTATAAGGATGATACTTTAGGTAACACAGTGAGTGCATGTGTCATGGCTCAGCCTGACACTTAGGTTCAAACTTGGCAGTCCTGGCCACATCTGTTATGATTTGTTAGCAACCTCTTGAGTAGGAACTAAGTACCATAGCTAGCTGTAGCCTGCACTCCAGAGAACTCCCGGAGTTCTGCCATTTTCTGGACAGCATCAATTACTTTACATGCTTAAAATACTGTGAATCCTGTCTCTTCTGGAAAATTATTAATTCCTTTATTTCTTTCTTGGAAGTTCCAGAGGAAATGTAAAACTCCATTCAACGTTTTGTTTTGTTTTTACTTTTTTCTGGTACTGTGCTGACCTCTAGAGAGAGAAAGCTTGTTAACCATTTAGAAGTGGAACTGAAGTTTTGGATGTAGGACTTGTTGAGGTGTTTTAGCCAGTGAAACAGTTTGCATTCTAGTAGAGCTCAAAAAGGCCTCTTTAAAATCTCTATAAAATATAGTTCAAATTTATCCTGCATTACTGATTTCACAAAATATATCCCAAGCACTCAGGCACTGTCATAGAACTCAGGGTTTGGTCTGATAGGATGTTTGTAAGCAAATACAACTGCTCCCAAAAAAGGGCAGTCCTGCTTTCCCTGTTTCCCATCACCAGAGGCATGTTTCTACCTTTGCCTTAGGACAGGGGTGTCTGATCCTTTACTGAAACTATTCAGAGAACTAAACAGAGAGAAGGCTGCCCGTGCCAAGGAGACCCTGGGAGCACACAGGTAAGGCGGAGACTGCTTCTGCCAAAAGGGACAGCAGCCAGCCATGAAGTTGTGTGGCACTGAGAGATGAATAGGCATGTTGCAAGTATTTTAGGTATGTTCATGATATGCTGGAAGACTCCCACAAAACAATGAGGAATACTGCAGAAAAACCTGTTAGGATTTGTAATTCTGTGCTTAGATCAGCAGGGAGAAGGTATGCTCTTAATACCATAAACTGAATAATAATGGTAAAACCAAATAGCCATTCTCTAGTTTAGCCGTCCGTCATGGACTCTGGATGAAGCAGCAGACTTAGGTTGTATCGGCACATGGCTCAGAGGACCTGTATAAATATTGCACAGGAAATCAGAGCTGCCACTTCCTAAAGGTGAAGTAGTGGACTATGCAGTGTTCACAGCAATATTTGAATGTAATTTTATGTATATGATAGACACAAAAATAGATGTCCAGATGTATGACAGATGTCCAGAGGCCTGTGTCTTTTGATGGTGATAGGTATGTAGAGCATAGGAGAGGGCAAAGTCTTCCCAGATCTCTGGCTTTCTGTTGTCCCAGTGGCCTGCTCTACCCTGCTGAAGTATATGAGGAAAGAGCAGAAAGGAGTCTCTAAGCAACAGACAGGACAAAGCCACGGGCCAGTGGATACCAGGAGGTGGTGCTGGTGGTGATGATGATGGGAGAAGAAGCGTGGGAAATTAGGAACTATTGGTAAGGGTTGTCGTAGGAGGGTACAATAGAAGAAATTAAGAAAGTGTTACAAGGACAGAACAGGAATCCACCTGGAGGCATGTGTGGAATTGGACATCACCATTAATAGCTGTAGGAGGAAGGAGGACGTGTGAAGAGATTAGGAAGCAATAGCAACCTCTCACTGGCATGTGTTCTCACAGGTAATGGGAACTTTGCAAGGAATAAGGCACAGCTCGACAGCTCTTCTTGCAGCTAATAGAACCTTTTTGCCAGCCCAAAGTTTTTTCCAGGAAATGCTTGACACCATGTTCTTGAAAGAGGTTTGTCTGAGTGTTACAGAATGAAGCTCCTGTGTTTCTCTGAGGTATAACAATGGTAAAAATCTAATGAATACAGTGTGGGATTTTCTCATGTCAGTGCCTTGGCCATTTGTGGTGAAGGGGAGGAGGAAAGCAGCCCAGTAGATTCCCAGAGAGCTGATGTGGGACGGGTATTATTATTGAAAACCTTGTTTCTTGTCGCAAGCTCAATTTGGTCAGAAGTTGAAACTACCAGCAGAGTGGAGTATTGAATATTAAGAATTGCCTTGATTCCTATTGTGAGGTGAGTATTTCCAGGCACTGGCAGCAGACAGGCTGACCTGAGATACAGATGGAGGCAGATGTCCTGAGAGAAAACAAATGTAGACTGTCCTCTCAGATTTTCTCTGTGGGAGAGTTAAAGATGACTTATGCCTGTTCCATTGCTTTTAATAGTTCTGGGTTTTTTTAATGCTGTATGTCACAGGGCTTGTCAAATGGTTGAAGCTGACATAGCTCTGGAGTGAGCCAAGTGCAGGGCTCACAAATCCCAGGCAGATACTAAAACTCAGGAGGACTGTGACCTGAAGCACTGGGGAATGTGATAGTGTTGAGCAACTCTGCCTCAAGGAAAGGTGAACACAAAGCCTTACCAAAGATAAATTAGGGTGTACTAAAAGAGACTAAAAACTTTTGGTTTCTCAACAGCAGTCTGTTGTAATACCACCAAGTTATATGAATTTGAAAATGAACTTCTTACTTTATTTGCAGCACTTAAGTAAGAAAGCAGTAGGGCTTTTTATTTGTCTGTTTGATTATTCTCTTGGAATCAAGAATGTTCTTACAATGCTGGTCAAATTTGCGGTGATCTTTCTCCTGGCAAAGCTAAGTAATAGCAGTTTAGTATACATCACAACTTTTCTCCGTCTATATTATGTCAATAGTAAGTATTAAAAAAAAAAATGCAACACCCTCCCAAATCTACAGGGCAATTCATTCCAGAGCTATAGCTGTCCTGTTCAGCAGAAGAGGGGTTCTTGTCTGTATTTTTTAATTTAATCTTTTTTTTTTTTTAGTGCTGGAAGTTGTGGAGACCTCTTATCCCAAACATAAATTTCTCCATAAGCTTGACGTAGCTATGTTCCAGTGGATTCTTTTTTATGGCCCCTTCTTTGACTGTAGACTCAGTTTAAGGGTTGCAGCTCCACAGAGCTTGTTCCGCAGAAGCCTGTGCTTTGTTCCTGGCTTTCCATCCAGTCTGCTGCTTGGCGCTAAGCAGCTCACTTCTGTTCTTCCTCATACCCCTCACATATCTCACCTTTTCAGATGACAAATGTTGGGGCTGGTGCACTTTCTTTCGATGTAGCTGCGGATCACCCAGGGCAGGGAGGAGTCACCTGGTGTCAGCCGGGGCTTTGCAAGTGGGTGGTTCCCAAACTGAGCTCTGAGGGCCTGTTGGTGGGTCTGGGAGCTTACTGTAAATGGCCTGTGGATATTATGGGCCCCAAATGTTGACTGGCCTGATTGTTGTTTGCTAATCTGCAGGGAAAAAAAGCCAGGGGTAGTTGGTCTAGATGAATGCAGTCTTGTGTGTGGCAGCAACATTAGAAGGCAAAGGCCTGCCATATATCAGTGTAGAATTCTCTGATAAAGGGATGTATAGCTTTTGTCACGTCCTTGCTTTCAAATTTAAGCTGTTTACTTCAAACTGGATTGTTATTCTATTTAAACGAAATGCACACTTTGCAATAATTCTTTAAAATCAGAGATATCTGATGCTTTTTCACTAAGCCATACATATTATCATTACTATTATTTAATTTTCAGCAAAACTCAGAGTTTTGGTTGCATTCCTGTCCTTTTCTGAAATAAAGAATTCCCCTGTGGCCACGATGACAGTCTGTAGCATAGTCTTATAGATATATTTGCACTGCGGTATAAAACTCAGGCTGTATTAAAGAAAAATCTGCCTTGAAGCAGGTTTCTGCCTGAAAAGGTTGTTTTCTTTAAGAAATGTAAATTAATCAAAGCTGCAGTTTCAGTTTCTTGCAGTCCCACCTGCCATTCAGGAAGTGTCTGTTTTCAGATGGAATTCCTATGGGGGAGGAAATTCCCCACAGATTAGGAAGGATTTTTCATGTAAGACTATTTTGATTTGTATAAGGGACTAAAAGGCTATTTTTCATGTCACTGGAGAACTTCTAGCCAAACAGATATTTTCCTTTTTGAGCTGCTTAACTTGAAGGTATTCTTGTTCAGAAGTAGAGTTCCTAGGAGTTGTTGCAACTAAGACTATTTCTTAATGATGTAATTATCCAAAACCTGCATTTAGATAGACAGAAAAATAAATAATCATAAGCTAAAGTAAACCCTTATCCTTGTGCCTAGGACGTCTGTTAACCTAAATATACAAATTAAAAACCACAGCGTCAGCTCCCTTTGTCTCTGGCAGGTCTGTGGGTCAGATGAAGTCAGATGTGCTGCCCAAAGTCCAGAGCCCCACAGTGATCTGGGCAGAGGCACTGTTTGACTATGAGAGTGCATAGAGACTCTCTCCCTGATCTGTTTTCTAGTTGGAAACACCTTTCAGCTGCATTGGAAAAAATAAACTGGTTTGGACTTTGGGAAATATGCTTCAATCAAAATCCAGAAGAGGGAGCCCTCCATCAAAATAAGGCTCTGAACTGGATCACGACCAAGATTCAGAAAAGTTTCCACTTTCTCATCCACCTGCTTATAAATCACTTGGTGGAATTTCTTGCCTGTCTGCCTATTCCTTAAAGCCTAACAGCTCACAGTTTCTAGCTTTAAACAATATCGTTCAATAACTGACATGCATGTGTGAGATTTTTTTAAAAACTCTGGCTGGATATAACATGTTCAACCCCTGTAGAAGAAGGGCTTCCATTATCCTGCAAAGCAAAACAGCTTTTTTGTGCCATGCTTACTGTATCAAATAGCAAATTCTGATTTTCACTCAGAGCAAGACCTTCCTCTGCTTTAAGGAACCTTGCAGTTATCAACCTGGTTGTTGCTTGGCTGAAATCAGCAGTTTGCTGTTGTCTTTGATAGAAGAGGGAACAGGTCCTTTAGTATCACAAACTGTTTATGCAGGAATTTCTCTCAGATCCTCTTGATGAGTAATTAGCTCTGAGCAAGACCAGTCTGGAGCATATTGAAGCCAAATTACCTCTGATACTCTGTGTGGTATTTGTAATGTTCTCTAGGCCCACTTTTGGTTTTCAGATCTCTACAGTTTATCGCTTGTCCTATCGCCCTGGGTGTACAGGACAAGTTAGAGTAGGTTTGAGGTCCAACCCATTAAGAGTGTTCTGTCACTTATTTTTTTTTTTATTCCTCTAGGTATAGCTGGGAATAGCTCCAGGCTTTGTATAGTTCTCCCACATTACTACAGGGTTCCTCTAGACTCAACTCCAGTGTGACTCAGAGGCATGAGTTTTGTCTAGGAAATAAATTCCTGTATTTATTGGGAAAGGATGTGACAGTGACCTTGCCTGATAGGACAGGATTTGAGAAAGCAGGACAAAAGATGCATTGTATTAGGCAGGCGCAAAAAGATCCATGATGCTGTAGTCAGTGGCTAAACTTCCTGTTAAAGAGACCCCAGACAGCTTTGGCTTTTTTAAAATCATCTTCTTTTTCATAACTTTTTTCCCCTTCTCTATTTTCTCTTTTCTTTTTCTACTTTCTCTTTCTCTTCTTTGTCAGTTTGAGCAAAGCTTTCCATATACCTGCCCAGGATTGTTACTCTACTTACCTGGATTATGCCCTCATCTTAATTTGTCCCTTGATGTAGGCTTGAATTAACACATTGAATAGCCATTCTGGTCATAACTGTAAAGGGAATGTATTGAGATTGCATGCAATATATGGAAAAGTCTAATTAAAAAAGGAACAGGCTAGGTTCTTGGAAATCAAACTTGCAACAAATTTGTTATGCTGTATAATACCTCTGAGGTGAATGGTAGCTGCCAGTGTTTTATGGTTACACGCAGAGGCTTGTTTGTGCTGTCTAGAAGAAGACAGTAATGTAAATATCTTTCGAGCAGAGAATGTGTGTGTTTCCTTGAGCTTTAGAAAGAAAAAACCATGTGTTTTACTCGTGAGCTGTGTGCTGTGATTATCCATTTCAGAAAAGTCTTCTGGGTGTATTTTGAGGATGGCAGGCACTGTGGCTAATTGGGTAAGTTATGGCCATCCTGAGGTCTGCACGTTATCAATGGGAAGGCACTAGTGGTCAGGTTACTTCCCTTCCTTTCCCACTGCCAAAACACAAGGTTAGACAGTCAAATTGCCTTCCCCTTGGGTCTGAGTGCTGGAAGGTGAGATCAGGCTGTCAGATTTCTTTCGGTTGGAAGGTGAAAAACGTATTGGTAAATTAGATCCCTTCCTGCTGCTGGAACGAGAGCTTGGATGGGAACACCTGCCCCCTGAACCTCTGTTCCTGTTGGGTAAATTTGCTGCTAGCCAGGAGGCAGTGGACAATGGGAATGGCTTACAAGCCAGTACACAAGCACTGCTCTGCCTTCCAGGCCAGAGCAGTGTAATAAGAAAGGATCCAGTTTTTTCACACTGACATTTGTGTTTGTTTTTTAATAAAACACAGTGTAATTAAAAAAAAAAACCTAAATCAAATCAGTTCTATAACAGAGCTCATGGGCTGACTGCAGTTAATGCCCTTAAAATAACCTAGTAATATATGAAAAAATCTCCTACTGCCCAAAGACAACCAGTTAACTTCCTTTTATGAAACTGTAGGTCTTTTTATTAGGCTACAAAACTGTTTCAAACAAATGAAAACCAAATGTATAAAAAATGTGTGTGTTTTTCTTTAAGCTCGTACCAAAATAGCGTAAGCCACAGGGCTCTTCAATCGAAGCTCTGCCTCGGTCTCTGCTGCAGGCTGGCTTGGGCTTTTGTGAGTGAATGCAGGGCTCATCTATTGAGCAACACGCTGCATCGTGCTGTTAGAGACAGGACCTGTACGCAGTAACGGAGATATTAAGCAGCCATTCAGTATGGAACTATTCAGAGGAGCGAACCCTGAGATATGTGAAAGCATTATGCAACTCAGATTGGCACATGTTGTGTTCTCCAGCCCAAAATAGTTGCTATTGTGGAGGCAGGCTATTTTAACATTCACAAATGCAAAAGCTTTCAGCACGCACGGTGAACCTATGCCCTGCCTTGTAATATTATTCATTCTGTGCTAAACAGACATGACGCCAAAAGCAGCCCCGCTATAAATGAGTGCATCTACTATTGAGATCAATAAGAGCTGCACTTGCTTGCACCAGGGCTGGATTTTTGCCTATAAATTACAAACAGTTCTGCTGTGGATGGAAAATATATTAACCTCCTGTGAACGTAAAACTCAGCGTGTCATCTGTGGGATTTTGCTTTTCAGTGATTGCTTCCTTACTGGAGAACAATTACATTCAAGTGGGAAATGTTTTAGCAACAAGATCTTTGTGTACTGCCTGAACGTGCTCATGTCTTGGCCTCAGTGAAAACAATCCATGTGTAATGATTATGGTCCAGGCACTTAGGTCTTGAATTCTGATAAAGTCCTTGTAAAGACTAAATGCCAGGCTGTTTTGGGCAAGAGACCAGTAAATGAGAGTGCAATAAGGTGTGTTATTGTATAGAGCAAACCTTAGTAAGCAAAATACACAGGTTTTATTTCCTGTATCTGTGAGTCTTGTCTGGTGAGTTAGTCTTCCCATTAAATACTCCTTCATCTGGCTCATACTTCAGTCAAAAGCTAAATCCCTATTCATATATTTACCTGACCATGCACATAGTACTTGGTGCCAAGACCCATTAAGATATGTAAATTGTCATATTTTCCTGCAAAATGAAGGAGAATCCAGCTCCTAAATGTTCTTAATGCCTTTGGGCTGCACTGGATTTAGGAACTGGCACATGTTACCAACTTCTAAATTTCTGTCTCTGCCACTCTAGTTTGTGAAATTTTTTTGCTGTGTGCTCCATAGGGGAAGCAGGCTTGGAGGATGAATAGCCAGATGGGTCTAGGACATGGAAATTCCAGAGGAAACCATCTAATTCATTAGAGACACTGGGCAAGAGTCACACAGCATGCAGAAGGTCCACAGAAACTTTTGGGGCATTTTTTGGCTCCCCTTATGTTATATGTGTAAATAGGCTTTGTGAGGTCCATGGCAAAAGCAAGTTGACACACAGAAGATAACGTAGTCTATTTTAAAAATGAAAGTAATTAGAGAACATGATACTGCATTTGAGGAAAAGCTGTGATCTTGCAGTTAAATTGTGCAGTACAATGCATACCTTCAAGAGGTTTCACACAGATACTTTATTTGAAATGTTTTCTGAATATTAAGTATTTAATTGTGTGCTCTCTCAATGCAGTTGCTTCTTAAAAGGAGTATAGATTATTATTCCACCTAGTTTTCTATGGAATGATGTATGACATTTGGTCAAATGCATTGTACTCTCAGGATAAATTATAAAGTACTTAAATGTATTTTATTACACATTATACTTCATCTTCAGGCAAAAATGTGTTTTGTCAAAATATTGATTTGTATTATCAGGGCACGTTGTATAAAATCCAAGACGGAATTTCATTTTAGGGAACTGTGCAATTTGTCTAACCATTCCAAGGAAAAGGACATCAAATACATATGAGCAACTGTGTTGGTGAAATGAATTTTAATCATGTTTATCATCCTTCCAGATACACTGTACAATGGCATTTGATAAATTTCACTCCCTAGACCTTAGTCTGATCACTGATGAGATAGGAATGTTACAACGTCCTAGTGGCATCGAGCTGGATTCCTGCTCTTAATAGGGTGCTGATAATATAGACACTAGTAATTTATCTGTTACTTAAGAAAAATTAAATCTGATTTTGTGAAAAGAGGAAAAACAAATAAATGAATATAGGTGAGAATTAATGTAGACATACCCTGCAGTATATAATTGGTGTCTAGAGGTTTTAAGGACTAAAGGTATTTGAGGGATTGTTTTTTCTTTTGGTCGTGTGCTTAAAACTGGAGAGTCCTGAAACATAGAGTCTTTCACTTTCTACTTTTCTTTTTGTTTAACTTTCTTACAGATTTTCTGCATGACCTTGGAAAAATTTGATGGGGCTGATTCTGCGCTGGAAGTCAATGGGCCATATTCTACAAAGAGATGAGGACTGAAACTGCATCCCTCCTGTATCTTCTGTCTCTGCACTTATAAAAAGAGGCCAACAGTGTACTCCTACCTCCTCCTTGGGTCACAGCAAACCTAAATCACCTGCTATTTGCAAATATTCTAGTGTCAAAAATATGTAGGCTGACTCTGCTTGAATCTGCTGGGACTCTGAAGAGCAAGGGCTTTGCTCTGGTTGTGGGTTACCCAGCAGAGGGCAACATCACTCTCACACAGGGAAACTGTATGCTGCTTGATCCAAACTTGCCGAAAGCAAGAGGAATCTTTTCTTTGGCCTTTATAGCTCTGTTTAAATGCAGATTTTTACTGTGTTTCAATATTAGCCTTGAAATGAAATGGCAGTGTGTTAGCACTCCCATGGCACTGTTGGCAGCTAGCCTTAGAAAAAAAGCTTCAAAACCTTCCAGTGCCGGCTAGAAGCACAATAGCAATTTTTATTTTGTTGATGGTTGATACAGTGCTAATATCCTTAACAGCTGTGACTGAGCGGTGCTTTGAGTGTTGCATGGCTTTAGTTAAATTTCATCACTCTTATCTATTTATTTGATGTATGACCCGAGGGTATTTGAGGTACATGTCACAGGAGCTGGAAAAGAAAGACATCAGGTGGATCTTGACCTCATGGAAACTAATGGCAGCATTTTCTTTCATTTTCAATGATGTCAGGGCTGTGCCTGAGCTTTCCCTCAAAGCTTATGGCTCTCAGTGTCCTTGGGGCACTACTGAACCTTACTGACCCTGACCAGCTTCTCCCCTCTCTCTGTGAGCCCAGTTTCAGCTCAGGACTTGGCACCCAGTCCAGGCCTGCGCTATGCTGTGGGCATGTTTATCTCTGACCTTGTCTTCTGGATGGACCCTGTCCTGTCTCCAGTCCTACCTCTTGCCCTTGTCTGCTGGATGGACCTTGGAACTGCCTGGTTACTTTGTCCGGTCAGAGGCTGCTGATTGGACTCCTTGCTGTGACCTCCGGGCTCTGCCCCACCTTCAGACCCTGTGGGACTGCCACCCTGCCAGTGAGGGCATGGCCCGTGCCGGGCCGCCTGTGCTTCCTGGTTTGATCCACTCGTGGCACAGCCCTGCTCACCCGGCTCCCGCAGAGACTCGGTTTATGCCCTGTGAGAACTCCCCGAAGAGAATTTCAGTCAAACCATTGAGAGCACTTGAAGTGAACAGGGGGCTTATAATAAATCTTTGCAGGATCATGAGTCTGTGCAATGCAAAAACGTGCAACCCAGGAAATGAAATGGTTGTACACAGCTTAACAGAGTGGTGAGCAGTGCTTGCTGGAAGCCGGTCTTTTAGATATCCAGATCTGTTAAAGAAATCGTTAGTCTTTAGGCTTGCAGAGAACAGCTTGAAAAGTGAAGAACTATAGAGGTCAAAAAAATTGAAAATAGAAGTATCCAGACAACCCAACTTATGTTTATAGTACTTGGAGTTTAGGAGAGCAGGTGAATTTTAAGCTAACTTCATGATTATTGCAGTTTATTGCCTGATGCTTGGGTGCCTGTGACTAGCCAGACACAGAAGAAGACAGGCAGTGATATTTTTTCTTCACTATGAGGCAAAAGGCACAAACTTCAGTCAGTTTTCTATTAAGCTTTCCTCTCCAAGTATCAAAACAACAAATGCATAGAAACAATCTGAAATTCTGCTGGGGGGGAAAACAGCTATCCTCAGGGTATTTACCTGTAGGCTAACAATTGATTCACCTTTTATATTCCCTTCCTTTTTCTCATTTTTTTCGTTTAAGAAATACAGCCCTCAGAATGATTGGGATTTTCTTTTGTTGTTGTTAATATGAGATGCAAATACTTGTATAAAAATTTGGTCCTGAGTAGTTGATATTTCATATGTGAACTTCTGGCTCCTCTATCTTTCATATCAGGGAAGGGCTTTCTTGATTTCAAGGGTGTTTCTGCATGATCCCTGCACCGGCTTGGTTTTTTGAGTTGAAGTGGGAGAAGTGTCAATGTAAAGTAGCTAATTGCAGGGAGAAGCTTGCCCAGCCCCTGATGGGAGCTGCACCATTTAACAGGAGCTTAGCGCTGAATGGAGGGGGTTTAAAATGCCCAAGGCTCATCTGCTTGTTGTAAATAATGCCTCTTCCAGCTTTAATAGATGCAAGGAGACAACAGGTTTTGTGTGGAAAATGTACCACTCCGAAGTGAAAATGGGGTATTGTTCTGAAGCTAGATTTGGAGAAACGTGGTATAACAAAGTTTAAATCCCTCATTTGCACAGTTCTCCTGTGGGAGAGGGCTTTGAAAGTTCTTCTTGTTGCTTTTTCCCTGCAAAATGACATTCAGATTGATGGCATTTGGTGGAAAGATTTTGGGATCTGCCAGTCCAGGTCCAGGAGAAAAATTTGCCTTGTGACATATCCCTGGGTGTGCTTGCACCATATAATGAACATCATTCAATGATGAACAGGAGGGTGCAGGAGGAGCTACAGCAATTACTGAGTTCAGAGGAGTGTAACAGCCTGTGTGGGATAACGTGGTCATGCACGTCTGAGAGCAAAGCTTGTGCGAGGGACTGCACCGTGTCCCTTCGATACGACTCTAGGAATAACAGGACTGCTAAAAAGAGCTGTTCTTTCACTTCCCCATAGTAGAAACCTCCAAGATTGTGCTAATACTTCAGACAGTTACTTGGTTATATTTGGGTAGCTTTGAAAAAGTCTCTTGAGCAAGGAAGGTATAATTTATTGCTACTCTTAGGACTGTAGCTGTAGATCCCCTGCAGGCCTGTAATGCTGTACGGATACTCAGTGGGTGAAGAGGAGTGTCACTGCCAGGAGCTGGTGTAACCACTGTGACACATGGGGCAAAGCCAGAAAAACCTTGGCATTAGGGAAGGGAGCAGATCAAGGTAACAAAATAGCTGCAGTTTAGTAAGACAACAAGCTGACAGATGACAATTCACCTAACGAATGAAATCAGAATGCTTCTAACCTTGAAGCACGAGTGCTGTGGCTCTTACTGCTTTTTATTCTCTTGTTACCTTCCTCCCCGGTTCTGAGATTTGGTCAGCGAGAACATCCTCAGTGGGACACTACCTTTCATTGCCATTTTGTCCTTCTCCCTTATCTCCTGTTATCCTGTTCTCATGTAGTATAAATGCACAAGATGATGATTCTGGAATGAGTTGACAGAGGTTTCACTGTCTGTTTTACTGGTAAATTATTGCTGAAGTGTCTGTCAGTCACTAATGTGAAGGCATTGATTTGTAGTATGTACTAACCCTTCCAGCTGATGGCATAAGTTAGTGGCTTTTACTCTTTGGTTATTGGATTCACACATTTCCTATTATAAACTTTTGCATACATAGATTTCTGCACAGCACATATGAAATAACTAATTTTAGCCAACTGTCTTGGACGTCATAGAACATGAGTCCATTGAGTAGAGACCTTGATTTAAAACAAAAGTGCATTCAGAGTGAGGTGTCTAACCTTCACAGAGTGGATTAATTCATGGAAATGTTTGTTTAGTTTTTTTTACAAAAAGGTACTATTTCATAGGAAGATTATGTGTGTTTTTCCAGTAGATTTAATTGTGAAGATGATTTTGAGAAAATGACACCTTGCTAGTACTAGTGAATAAGGCAATTATAATTCCTCTATATTCATAACCTAAATTAATGTTCTGCTTCTCAAAGGATTGTGTCAGTAATGGTGTGCAAAGCATTTCGGTAAATTGTAGGAAGCTTAGAGAATAAATTATTTGGGCCTGCCAGACTGTGGAGAAATTGTAAATGTATCACCGGTGAACACAAGAAAATTATTTGTAATAAGGCACACTGCTTTCTGATTCTAAAGTTGTTGCTATCAAAAAAACCAAGTTATGGATAGCACATGCTACTAAGGCTCTCTATCAATATCTTATATGGTTGATGTCTGTAAAATATCTAAAAGAGTCTTTCTGATAGTTGTATCCTGAACAGAAAACAGCACAGCACCCGGTCATAAGATTGCAGACGGCCTACAATTAGTTTTCTGCAGTGAAAACTGGTCAGTAAAATTGTTCTGAAATTAATGCTGTCAGTTTAAGTCAGTGTTATCAACTGCACCATTTCTAGTTGGTATTTCTACCATACACATGAAGCCCATTTTCCAGGATGGTTGTGCTTAACTATCACAGAACTGGCATATGTCTGTCTGATATAACACACGGATTTCCTTTAATCAATCCTATCTGAGTAACAGCACTAGCTCCTTCTTCAGTGTGTTTTTATAAACCACGTATTTCCATTTTAGGAAGATGTTTATAGTGCATGTTGATAGTAAGTATGTAGTTATGCTCATAAATGAAAAAAGAATTTCTTATCTGTCTTTTTTCTTTCTTCTTTTTTCATGTTTTACTGTAAAGGCTGACATCATGCAAATATAGGCAGTGAAATGATTTCATACTCTTTTCAGGTTTTGATTATCTTGACTATAACAGCTCAAACCCATGATTTTTGGGCTTGTGTTTCTTTTATCATTTGTTTAGTTGAATGGGTCAGTCTGTCCAGAGGAAGTACAGTATTCTCCATGTTTCATAAAATCCTCAATGTTAGAGCTCCTTTCTAGTTTGTAGTTGACTCTCTCGGTATTTCTGCCTTCTGTTGACTCCTGCTTGCAGTACTGGAGTGGTTTCCGAGAAGACTGACTAAATACGTCTCTTCTTTAGTGTCTGTCCAAATCTCCTGCCATTGTCTATTGTCTGAGGCACAGAAAAATTTCTTCCAGAGGAAAGTGCCAGAACACTAATACATATTGTCAGAGACATTGTTCCAGTATTCAGAAATAGACTCTGATATGCCATTCAAGACTGTTATAGCATAAAGCTTGGGGCAGAGATAAAGAGAGATCCTCATCTAAGACACTGGAAGGAAGAGAAAGAAACTAAAAACAAACTTAGGGGAAAAAAAGAGATGGCAGATCCTGAGGCAGTTTGAATAATATTTGAGATTGGGATAGATTTTATCAGCGTAGTAAAATAAGTCAGTGTTAAAATTAATCTGTGAAGAAGCAAATTATTTATTATTACACTTATTAGGATTTTAATGATTTTTGAATAAATATACAGGAATTCTTTTCAAACAATCTAGAAGGATTCAAAATGTGGATGCAAAATGTCCACAGAGCTGGGCAATATTTCCTACAGGATGCTAGTTATATTAATTATGAGGTTGTTAGTGATGTTTTGCAACTAACATACTTCTGCAACTTCTATAGTCATACATGTAAATCATATATAACATACATCAGCAATTTATAGTTTATTGCTATTTAATTGCCAGTCTTTACCTCTACCTGACATTAAAGCCATGTCAAACAATTGGCAGCACCAAAGTTGTCCCTGATATTAGGAACAGTTTTTGCAAAGCATTAGATGTTTCTGAATCAAACACATGTTGTATTATTGGGCTAAATCCTTAGATCTTAAGAACTCTAGATTTTGTGTGTATTTGCAGCTGAAATCCTGTCCTCTGTATATGGTTTGAAGAATTATTTGTACTTTTTCAGAATATTTTCCATTTGCTGCACAAATCTTCTGTACTATAAACCCTGTCAAAAATGATGTGTCAGTGAAGATACCAATTTCAGCCTATTTACTCAAAGGACTTCACCTTCAGCAAAGTGTAGTTATTCTAATTCTGGTTATTATTATTACTTAAATAAAAATTAATTATTTATTATTGAATAAATAAATTATATCTATTTGTTTACTATTTAAAGTTATTTCTTTAATTTATTTCTCTCTAGGATTCCTGTCGTACTGCTTGCTTAAGCGTGTCCTGCTGTTTCATACCTGACTGGAAGGAAAAACTGAATGTAGAGTTAAACTGGCAAAGCTCCTCTGTAAAGTTCTTTCCTCCACAGTGAGCGTGCTGTGTTTCCAGACACTTCACACTTCATAGCCATTGAGAAATGCAGCCCTTCTGACAGTAAAACGGGTAAAAGGTCCGTAAATGTGAAACATGAGTGTGTCTGAGTGCTGCTAGGCTCCTTACCTTTTCACGTATGGATGTGCTGGCACAGTGGGGCAGCAGCTCCACGGCACAGCTGGCACCTTGTCCCGTGGGTTAGGGAGCACTGTGGTGCTGTGAGGAAAGCGGGAGTGGGGACCCTTCTCTTACTCAGCCCCTCTGTGGCTCCTTTTCCCACAGGCACCCTGTGTGCCCGGCTGGTGGGCACATGTGGCACTGAATAACATTGCAGCTGAACTCTCTGGTGCTCTCTCTTCTCTGTAAACCCCGAAATTCCCGTGCCTGATGCAGAAGCACATCCGTTCATCTCCAGGTGTTCCTTGCTTGGGGAAACAGGATGAAGTGAGTCCTTTCAACAGACTCTCCCTTCTCAGCTCTACTGGAGAGGTTTGTAAAGATTGATACTTCTCAAAATCCCCAGACTTCATGAAAAGTGGGCCTCTTGTCTCTCCCCCTTGTTATCTGGCCAGCATTTTGCCTCTGTTGTGCATGCCCTTGGAGCTGTTGTCTCCCCAACCAGTCTGCACAGCAGAAAGGAGGGCATGGGTAGAGCTCTGTGTTCCTCGATGCAGCCCTGGGGGTGTTGTCACTGAGCCCTCCTGTGCTTCCCTGCCTGTCTTTACACCTGCTCAGTTTGCTGTGAAATCTGTGCAGAGTAAACAAGAAACTGTCACAGCTTTTGTCATCCTGTGAGTGGTTGGGGTATAGCCTCGAGAATCTAAGGCAGAATGTGACTTCCAGCAATGGGAGATGAGAAAGCAGAATGGAGACCGACAGGATATGAGGGTTTGGCCCTGAGGTGAAGTGGAGGCAGATGCAGAGGTAGGAGCTGAGGATGTACACCTGATGTGTGTATCCCCCCCGCCTTATTCAATGAAAGGGTATTTTGTTCTCCAGGAGTTTCCTGAAGGATTTCTTTCACAACAGTAGAGATCAGCGCAGAGTTATGTAAAGTTGAGGAGAAAATAATGCAGCAAGCTTTGAAGCACAGCTGGAGCTTCAAAATGTCTGTGTGCATGACTTCAGACCTCTCTGAAGGACTGGAGCCCTGCTTAGGAAAAAATTCTCTTTTAAAAATTCCTCTAGAGAAGTAGTCATTGCTCATATTTTCTGGTGAAGCACCCCTGCATTTTGCATTAGGAGGACATTTACAAGGACTAAGAGGCAAGACGTATAGGAGAAAATTGACACCCAAGAAAAGAATAACTATTGCGTTTTGAAGCTTGCAGAGGAACAAGTGTTAGATAAATGCATGTGACAAACAGACCTTGTTTGATCTCTGTAAGAAGATTTGACAAGTCAGACACACAGGAGCCATAAATTACCTGTAATGGCAAAAATTACATCAGTTATAACCTTTTAAGCAGTTGTGCCTCATACAGCATCAATTCAGAGATAGTAATCTAAGGAGAACCAGTCTCTCTGTGCACAATTCCCTTGTAATATACAGCTACAAGAGTAAGCTGTGTATGATTTTCATAAGACGTGATAAAAATCTAATGGTTCTAGGCTGCATACCGTAAACCTGTGCAGATAACTGGCTCAGACTAACTGATAAACATACTGGGCCAGGAAAACCATTTTGTTACTTTAAAAAAGAAATGGAAGTTTGATTGAGATGTCATGGTGTGGGGGTACCGCATGGGGAAGATTCCCATAATCAGTCATCAGGCCGTTTCAAAGACAAGTTGTGGAGCTGGAGGGGGGTGGGGGCTGCCAGTGCTGCAGAGCAAGGATTTTTGTACCTGTGAGACATTCTGTGCCATCTTTAGAGGATCGCCCTAGGGAAGTTAGTTGTCTTTGCTTTGGTGCCTGGCTTGCAAGTTGGTAATGAAGGTGGGGTGGAATGGAGGGAGAATCACAGGATCGTTAAGATGGGAAAAGACCTCTAAGGTCATCGAGTCCAACCATTAGCCCAGTACCACCATGAGCACTCCCACGCCACCACCACTTCCCCAAATGCCACATCCACACGTGTTTTGAACACTTCCAGCAGATGTAGCAGTTAGCACTTGGGTGCTGGGCTGACCACCACTGGCACCCAAGGAACTGGCTGGTGCAGACCAGAGCTGAGTACGACACCCCTGCCAGCAGGGCATGACGGCACAGGTCCTGTCGATGACCACTGCTAAGGGCTTGCTTCCCTTTCTCCCCTAATGGCAGAACTTGATTTGATTTCCCCTTGCGCCCAAAGAGCATGTAGGAAAGACTATTTCCACCCTCTGCATCGCCTTGGTTGTGCTCAAGCAGCTACTCTTGCGGCTGGAAGAAAGACTTCCAGGGCTGGCTTTGCTTTTAAGCAGTCTCTGTGCGCATCTCCTTGGTGTGCTGCCTCAGCTGGGAAGTGGGGCGATTTGGCAGTCAGAGGGATGAACTGATTTTGGAGCCAGTACCAGGCAGTTACTTCAGACCTAAAGGCCAAAATTTTTGCAAGGCTGCTTTCCCAGAAACTTCTCCAACAAGTTGAATCACACTGGGAAGAGCTGCTGCCTGGGATTTTCCCCCCACCAAAAATAATTTGTTTCTATGGTAAGGAAAGCTCTGTTTGTACTACCTTTTTGGATAGGAAAGGAGAAAATGACAGACCGTCCCTGTGCTGCTTTCTGTCAGCACACTAACCACATGTGCCAGGAACAGCCCGAGTGCTGGCATGCTGCGATGGGCTGGGAGCAGCCTTGGCTGGGGGTGCTCGGCACGCCGTGGCTCCCCAGGGTCAGTGGCTGATGGCCCAATGATACCGCTGGCCCGAAAAGGCACTGGCTGTCACGCTGCTCTTCAGTGTGGCCCTAGGCTGGGGACAGGTGCTGGCGGGGGCCACAGGGGTGTCGGTGGGGTGGGGCTGGGCTGCCCTGTGCTGGGCAGAGATGGGCATAGCCCCAGGCTGACTGCAGGACCCCTCAGGGGTAGGGGAATAGAGGAGTTGGGAGAGAAGATGAGCCTGGGAAAAGTAGTGTGTGGTGGCAAGGTGGTAATTTAATTTTTGTCTCAGCATCCAATTCTATTTTAATTGGCAATAAATTATATTAATCTTCCCCAAGTTGAGTCTCTTTTTGCCCTTAAGTGATGTCCTTGACCCACGAACTTTTCCATCTCACTTTCTCCTCCTTTCAGAATGCATTGCTGTAGCTTCTGCATGGGGCTAGCCAGGTCTGTCTTCAGGAAGGGGATACTGCAGCAGTCTTTCCTCCTAGGGCATCACTTTCGTGTCAGGGTTGAGGTGCTTTTGGGGTCCTGATAAACAAACAACTGCCTGGTATGTAGTTTGGGTAAATAAATAGGATTTTTCTCTCTGTGAGTCCTTTAACTCGATGCCTTTCAGAGGCACTGGGTCACCTCAAGTAGCAGTGCTCTCTCACACTTCCTTTCTGCCCGAAATACTTAAATGATCATAGAATCATGGAATGGTTTGGGTTGGAAGAGACCTTAAAGATCATCTAGTTCCAACCCTCCTGCCACAGGCAGGGACACCTTTCACTAGACTGGGTTGCTCAAAGCCCAATCCAGCCTGGCCTTGAACGCTGCCAGGGGTAACACATGTGAGTAAAATATTTGGTAAATGCACCCCATTAGGGGTGCTGCCAGGTCAGCCACTCTCGTGCACTGGCTGCCCTGTGAGCAGGTGCTGGGGACCCAATGGCCTGTTGGTCTGGGTGCCCAAAGTGGAGCTCCCCAGCCAACATGTATTCAGAGCATCCACTTCATCCGAGGGATGCCTGGCAGCATCCTGGCTGCATGGCTTTGAGAAAAGAAACAACAGTTTGCTGAAGACTCAGCTGCAACAAACCCAGAGGGGATGCAATTTTAACCCTATGCTGTGCTCTGGCAGGTTTTTGGCAAGGAGAGTTTTGTGTAATAATACTTAGGAGGATACAACACCTTGGGTTTGTAACGTATGGCCAATGCTGGAAAGGAAGATGGGAGAAATAAGGCAGGATTCCAAAGTGCAGATATTTTAATGCACTGAATTAGACACAGGAGTATGACACAGGGCCAGTAGCTAATCACCTCAAGCATGAATACTATCACCAGCTGCCCTAAGACGACTGCTTTAAAAACAGAGATGGCTCCAGCTACCCTATGCAGGAAGAAATGAGTCAGCTCTGGCCAGCTGGCAAAATCCTGCGCACCCACACGAGTGGGCCATTGACTCTGTGCTAATCCTTGACATACTACTGACGGGGTTTTTTTCCTCTGTCAGTACAGAGAGGGTGGTAGTTGCTGCTTTAACTCAGGGTCTTCTGAAGCTCTGGGACAACAGAATTGGATGTATTGCTGCCCTGGCCCTCCTTAGTCCAAATTCTTCTTCTGGTACAAAGAAAATCAAGAAGATTGGGTCACAGTCTGTGGACACAAACAGCTGAATAGATGAAGGTGATGAAATTCAGCTTCCTAGGAAGGTTCAAACCTTCTGACTCAGAGCCCAATGCATAGCATCATTTTTCTTTAGCATTTTAGGTGACCGTGATCAGGTTATGAAGTAGGTAAGAACAAAACTCTTGACTGTGCAGTAAAGTGCAAGAGGATATCTTACTTTTGGTTAGCGTTCTTGGAGAAATGTGTTATATCCAAAGTATTTGCCTGTCACTTCAGAGAAATTTTTAGGGCTTCTGCACAGCTTCTTCTAGACCTGGAAGAGCGACAGGTCCCAGAAGGTCTGACAAATTAATTGAAAAAAACTTGGTTGGTGGACAGGCCCCAAATGAGAGCAAATCCTGAAGGAAAGATGGGAACTCAGCTATAACATATTGTGGTTGGTAAGGGTCTGGCCATCCCGTGCAGGTGTCCTGTGGGGCTAATTGGAGTGCTGCGAGGTGCAGGCTGGCCTGGAGGTGTCCCCTGTCCCCTGCCAACAGCAGTATTGTGAGGGAGAAGCACAAGTCTACAGGAAAAAAAGCTGTGTTGCTTCTGCCTTTATGAAAGAACTTACATTTCTCCCAGTGCCTCAGAAAAAGGCTATTTATTTATTTATTTTTAGCAGCATACCTTTCAGTAGGGTTTGCAGATGGCAAGGGTCGGGGTTCTGTGATGTTCTGTGTGTCTGCCCTTAATTCCTTTCTTTTGAACTCACCATGACTTCCATTAGAATCCTCTGTATTTGCTGATATAAATGGATGCAACAGTTTGTCTTTAGTATAAATATAATTTATGTTATTAGCAATAATAAAGACATCCATTTTTTTCTCTGGATTTTTTTTTTTTTTTTACGAGTTGTCAGAAAACTGAACTCTTGCTGCCCCAGAAATTTGAGCCTAGGGAGTTCAGTGGTTAGTATATGACTACTCTAGGGGAACAAAAGGTACCTTTCCAATTAAAGTTAATAGAGGGATAACTTCAGACACACAAAAGGAAAAAAAAGACACCTATAAGTCATGGTGAGTTCAAAAGGAAAGAATTAAGGTAGGCACACAAAGCATCATGGGAAGTGCTATTCAAGGTACCATGTCAAAAAGGCTGATTAACAGCAGTTCCAAGTCTACCTGATCACCAGGGAGTCTTACTGATAAAAATTATTTCCCCTCCAGAGAGAAGAATCTCCCTGAACTGAACAAATGTGTCACTTTTGAATAAGGATTCATGAAAAGGCAGAAGAGGAGAAGAAAAAAGAATAAAGGTAGGCATTCACCAAAAGATCTGAAATTTGTAACTTGTGACTGTTTATCAGTCTTTAAGTTCTGAATGAAACTGCAAGTCATACGTCAGTGAGCAGGATTCAGATCACTAGCTTCGCATTTCTTTTTTGTTTAAAAGTGGCTGTTTGCAGATAAAATTCTCTGGTGTTGGTTGTAATTGCAATCAGGGAAATCTAATGGCTTTGTTTGATGTGTTGCTTAGACCTTCCAGGCTGTAAGGCTTTTCAACAGAGTCCTTTAAAGATATTGATTGAATTCTGGAGCTACTTTGTGAAATCTGATGGTCTGTGTTGTGTGCAGAAGTCACACGAGATGAATGTAATGGTAAATTCTAGGCATAAAATAAATATATTTTATGTCACTAATTAATTTTGATTATCTTTTCCTCCCTATTTTATTTCTTTAGGTTGTTTTAAACACTTCGAGCCGTGCATAAGAAAAGAGACATGAAAGAAAATGCAATTGGAAGGTCTTTTTGTGAGCATGATGTACGAATGCCAAATTTTTTTTTAATTTGGCCTTAATCTGTTGTTTGACCTTTTGTAACTCTCATGTATAATTATATGGTATTTTGGAGGAATTTCTCTTTAAATTGCCTTTTTATGTCTTTTTTCATACCCACGGTTTGTTCCTCCATTTGTGGTGATGTGGAACGGGTTAGAGAACAGGATTGCCACAGGTGGGGGGCAGTTCAATATGAAAATGTGGGCACTTGAGAGGTGTTGTGCAGGGCTGTATGTTTGAGCTGCTTTCTCAGGGCTGCTGCAGTAGATGTGTGTTAGGTGTGTCCCGTGCTTTGACATTATCTGATGAAATTTAGGAAAAGCTCTGCACTGAGTGTAGTAGGCTTTGTTGGACTGCAGCAATTTGAGATGCAGCAGGGATGAAACAAATGGAAGCAGTGGGTTCTTTGGCTGCAGCTGGACAGGAGAAGATTATCAAGTCCAGGCTGTGCTGTCTGGGATGACTTTTTGAACTTCAGGCGAGTTGTGAGAAGCTTCACTCAGTACAAGAAAGAAATTAATGCTGTTTACCTACAAAATGGGTGTAGAAGGAGACTTTAGGTAGCAAACTGTTAATTGAGCAATATTCTGTCTTGCAAAGGGAAATTAGGAGTTTGCCTAGTTTATTGTATGTTCTAGATAAACTATTGCCTTCTGAGAAATCATTGAGAGTTTTCCCTCTGTTTGGCTCAGCACTTAGAAAACCAGTGGGCAGTGAATTTCACCTTACATTTGTGATGTTTCGTAAAACAGAAATTCTAAAACTGTTCATGTTCTTCTATTTGTTTTCTCTAAATGAGGTATTAATTATGTTCTCATATTTTTTTTAGTCGAAGTTTTTAGTGTTATGTGCTGCTATTACTAGTATTTAAATGTTAGAGTGGGCTTTTCTTAGCTCATTTCCTGACTGCTGTTCTTAACACCTTGGGGAGCCATAGAGTATGAACTATTTCATTCACTTTCAGCATCTCATTGTTTATTCATAATGGCATTGTAAAAATGCAGAAAAAACAAAAAAGAGCAGTCTAATTGTAGTATAAATTTCTCCTAAAAGTGCATGTGTATGTATAGAAATATGTCCACCTGTGAAAGAGATTAAATAATATTTACATTTAGCATTATATTATGTTCCACATTGTGTTTTACAGAACATTTCAGCAAACCTTTGGAAAATTCCATGTATAATTAAAATACGTTACCATCTTCAAACAGATGCTCATTGCACACAATTATCTGAAATAAATATTAATTTTATCTATATGTCCTCTTGGTGTTGTCCCAAACAAGAGAGTTCAACAGTTAGTAAGAGAAAAGGAAGCTTATTGTTGTTTTCTTTGTTTGACTGAAAAGACTACCACACAGAAAAGAATTTATATGCATTAAGTGTTAAGTTTGTAATCACTAGGCAAGTTTCTCTAGAGGGAAAAAGAAGCAGTGTTGTTTGTGTTCTGTTTCTGTTTGTTGCTATTAACATTTTTTTGACTGGGTTGTCCTTTGTGGAGACAAGAGAGCCATGTCCTTGCAGCCCAGACGACCACATCACCATCCAGGTCCATGTGTAAGAGCCTGGGTAGCACCTCTGAGCTCTCAGCTATTCACCTGGAAGATTGGGATCCTGTAGTTCTCAAGGGACTGCTGGGTTATTTCTATGCTCTTTACTTGAGAAAACATTGGTGCTGTTGATTTTCATGAAGAAGGCCCTGTGTCATTACTCCATTAAGCAGTTTTAAAACACACATGTTTTGGGAATTGTGCTTGAAGGAAAATGACTAGCATATTTAGCAAATCCCAACTTTTTTGGCAGGTGAGCTGACAGCAGGCTTCGAATGTAATTGATTGGTGGTTGATTTAACATGAGTAATTTCAGCAGACTGTAGTATATTTGATACCAGTTTTCTAAGGCATTATATAAGGTGGGAATAGTTTCTGCTGAATGAAGAATTTCTTTGTTGCAATAGTAGAAAGTCAAGAGAAGGTAGGTTAGCTGTGAAGAAGAAAAAAAAGACTTTTGGTGAAGGTGAAAAAAAATCATATCATTATTTGCTTTCACCTGTCATTGGTTTCCTCTCCCCCTGAAAATTTCTGCTGGTAAAATTTTCTGAAGTCAAGTGAAGAGTTTTTCATCTTGTGAATCTTCAGTTTCTTTCTTAATAGATTTAATTTCTTTCTCTCCTGGACATTAAATTTAAAATACTCTTTAATCTTTTATGTGTTGCTTTAACAACATGAATCTACCTTAGTGAGGAGATCCCTCCTTCTTGTACCTTCTTGGATTCAGCTGTCTTCTCACTTAAACACATTTCATTAGAAATATGGTTTTGCCAGAAATAATCATAGTTTGTGTTTATTGTTTAGATTATGTAATACCTTTCCTTTAGCTTCCTGTATTTTATCAGTGTTTAGTTGAAACTCTCCCACGTATCAAATTCGATGTGTCTTTGCTCCTCTCTAGTTGCCTTTGCCTCTTTACGTTACTTTTTTGATCTTGCTTTGTTCTATCAGGTAATTAAAGTAATTTGTTGGTTTTTTGTTATCTTCTTGCACAAATTTGGCCATGCCATCTTTCACACTGCCCTTTACAGAGTAACCTTCCAGAGCATATGAGCAACTCTGTCCTTTGTCCCACTGAAGCCAACCTTGTTAAATTCATCTCTACTATGCTCTCTTAGGGGGAAATTGCTCAGTGTCCCATTAAAGCAGTCTTGTGACTATGCTGGTTGTAGCTTTCCATCTTCTCCCAACTTCAATTTACTCATCTGGCTTTCTTACTGGTTAGAAAAGTACCTAGGGTATGTTCTACCTGGTGTGCAGAAAAAAAGGGGTTTTTAAAATTTATTTGGTAATTTTGTTCATCCTGGGGAACTGCTTCTGTGTAATTCTTTCATCAGGGACACAAAGTTGGGGTGCACCAACAGTACAAAGGGAGTTTGGGACAGAAGTACAAAGGGAGTTTGGGATAGTACACATAAAGAGCTGGATGATGTTGAGGACTAAAAATGGGCTAAAATTTCTGAATGCAGAAGACAACATCATGCATTTGGGGGCTCTTACTGAAACCTGCTGCTCTAAGCTGGGAGGTCATCCGCTGGAAACAACCAAGGGCTCACTCTGTCACAAGCTGACTGTAAGCTGTGGAGGTATGAAAGAGGTAAATGCAATCCTAGGATGTCTCAGGAAGGGTAATTCCAGATAAGGAAGTATTACAAGCTGCATAGAGGGATCATTAATGGGACCTCATTTAAGATACCACATATGGTTTTGACTAACAGTGTTCAAGAAAGATGATCTGAAGCTGAAGTTTGCATAGACAAGGCCATGGGGATGATCAGGGAAATGGAGAATTTGTTTTACAAACAGGAGCTAGGAGAGGTTGGTTGTTTAACTTGGCAAGGCAAAACCTGAGAGAGCATGCAAATTTTTTCTCTTTAAATACATTGTGGCAGAAAATAACTCTTAATCTGAAGGGCAATGCTGGCAAAGGAACAGAGGGGTATAAACTGGCCAAGAGTACATTTTGGTTGGGGTTAAGAAAGAAGTTCCTAACTAGTAAAGTGGCTGAGCTCAAAACTCTGGTTATTCCACGGGAACAGTCTGAGCACAAAACACAGTAGAACATGAAGGTCAGTGAGTTTATAAAGGGGATTATCTGAATGAAGGCTGCTCCTGAGAGCTAGGGATTAATCTACCTGAGCCAGGTGATCATTCTAGACCTATGGCCCTTAGGACATATAAAATTATATATTTTTTAATAATAAATATATTTCTTTATCTGTAGAAAAGGCATTTGCACTTGATTCATTGTTTCAAATAAACTCACCATTTGCAGAGAGAAGGATGTGTTTGTAACTGTGGTTACCTTCTAGAAGTAAACAAAGTTTCCATCCTTACAGTGGTGTGAGGTTTGGAGCAGTTGCTTTTTAAATCCCACTAGCTCAGCTAAGCTAACTGAACTTGACTGAAACTCTGCTTTTCTGAAACTGAGCCGTAGGTGTTGAAACGTTTCTACTGAAACAGTGTGTGTCAGCTAATTCAGTCAGTTAAACTGGTTTGGTTAAATAAAGCAGTTTTATGTCACTGACATGCATTTTCAGCCCTTTGAATATCATCCACCATCTGATAGGAGCTAAATAAAAACACTCAAAAAATTACATTGGACAGCAAGTTCTATTTAAAAACAAAACCAAATCAAAGCAAAACCAAAAAAACAAACCAAAACAAAGCCTCTAATGATTTATAGATTGGTCCAATGTGAACTGCTGGTATTATCTATATAAGGCTCTAAGGCTCTTTAAAATAAAGGATTAATAGTGTTAACTTCTCTGTTGGACAAATCTTTTGCAAGTGAAAGGAGATTGGGATGCAAGACAATTTCCAGTTGCTTCTATCAGAGGACCTAGTGAAAGGAGAAAACCACAGTAAGAGTCATAAAAATATTATCCTCCCATGTGTTCTGAAAGGACGAGTTTGGCATTTGATGGGATGCCAGAGTGCTGCAAGTGTTGACTGCTGTTCTTTAAAGCCTTATAAAGAAACAAAACTAACAAAAGGCTCTACAGACAATATTGCAGCAACGAGTGTTTCTTGGATGTCAAACACCCTCCAGCCCACAGCACTTTGATCTTGGGAACAAACCATAAAGAACAAATAGAGTAATTTTTCTTACATGCTAAGATTTAACAGTGAGGTTGATGAACTTCTGGAAAACTAGCATAATAGGCATGCCTTTTCCATTTGTTAAATTGTTTTGACAAGGGCATATTTCATTTAAAGAGGCTGTTTTCTATTCCTTCCCTTTTTGGTCTCTGAAAAAATAAAAGAGGAACCAATATAGAACTTCACAGTACAGATCAGCTCACCTTCCACATGAGCCAAGTGGAAAAAATATCACTTAAATGCTCTTTTATTGAAGGGGGAATAGGAAGGCGGGGGAAATAAAAGTGCGTGTAGACAGTATAGCTGGGTATTTGTGAGTTTTGGCTCATTTAGCCTTTTCGTTGAAAGCCTCTGTTTCCATTAAACTTGCCAAAGAAAATGTATGAAATATATTAATACACGCTGTACACATTCGGGATGGGAGCAGTGGCTTAGAGGCTATCGAAGCCCCTCTAGTGCCCTCTCTGTGACTAGATGGGTGTCGGCAGGCTCTACCGTGTTTGGTCACTATTTCCCATCTGCAAAAGGGATGCTGCTTTTAAATTTTGGTATCTCACTGTCCTTTCACCTTTCCTTAGCAACTGAAATTGCCAAAATGGAGGAGGTTCCCTCCTGTGTTGCCAGTCCAACTGCCTCAGCAGGGTGTTACACTCTCCCAAACCCTGCTTTTCCAGGATCCCCCTTTCTCAATTTGCAGACTTACGCCTTCTGTCTGTTTGTTAGGCATATAACGTTTAGGTATGTTAAAGCTCAGGCTCCACTCATGGATTCTTTTGAGAGTCATTTTGTCAGTGTATCTCTGTCTTCCTGGACACTAAATAGATTTTTTTTCAGGTATAGCTTAACAAACCAGAGTAAGACACTCTTGAAGTCTTGACTTTTTGGAGTCATGAGTTCAAATCCTGACTATATTTAACCCAAGCCTTTCATCATGAGGAGATGCTGATTTATATGATTTCTGGTGGAAAACCTTAACATGTCCAGGGCTCGGCTGCTCTGTCTGAATGGATGCTAATAATCTCTGGGCATAAGAGCCAGGATTTGTTCTACCAGTCCCATTCTTTCCCACTGTTTGCAGCAAAATGCCTGCATTTCAGCTGTGAGAGACTCTATTTTAAATCCTACCTATTGACTGAAAGACTTCATTTTTCTTGTTGCACAGACAAATTAACCAGTTTCTGCTCTTCATGGTTTTCCTTTTCAAAGAAGGCAGTGATCATCAAAACCACCGCTAAGGCACAACTGTATCCTTAGCCCTTTTCAGGGCAGAAATGACCCCTTCACTGGAAGACACTCTGGTGAATCCCTGCATTCAATTTCAATTCCTTATTCAGCTATGCCCTACAACATGCTAAAAATGAAACTCAGGATGCCTAGTCGATGTTTCTCAGATTCTGTCCTGACCATTTGCAGAAGGAATAGTGTTTATACTATCCATCTTCAGGCATCTGACATGGGCTATGGAGCTGCTTTGTCTCCTGGATCTGTTCGTGCTGCTGGATGGGATTACCATCTGCATCTGGGTATCAGAGAGATGTGTGAGCTTGTCTCACTCAGATCTGGGGACAGACCTGTTATCTGGAGAAAAATGAGCCATTCTGCAAAATTTTCTGCTTACGCAGTGGAAGCCAGCAAGGACCATTCTTCCCAGTTTGGCACATCGTTTCACATTTATAATAAAGCTTAATTGTATGTGCTTACATGTTCGCAATTGCATGTTTTGTTGCAAATGTTTCAACGCTTCTGCCTGGTTTTGCCTAGGGGTAATTTTAACTGAGGTAGGAAAAAAGATAGTTCTGCCAGAGGCAAATGTTCCCAGATGACTGTTTTTTCTGTCTTCTGAAACTGCTTTCTGTCTCATGGCAGTTAAAAGATGATCTCAGAGGAGTGTGGCATCCACACATAAACCCTTACCTTCAATTTCTCATGCAAACGGAACACAGAAATAACTGGTTAGAAAACAACTTCTAAAAATACCCCAATTAATTTCCTTCTATGCTTTGACTTGTTGTAGCTTATGGGGAAGTAAAGAGAAATTATGCACAACATGACGATTTTCCTGCTTTTTAAAAAAATTATTCTTTTCTCCATGTGATTGACTGAAATATTTTTTGGAAATCACTTAATGTAGGAGTTTTCCAAAGTTACTACGTCTGTTAAAATTCTGCCACATTGGGCCAAACGACCTAAATTCAAATAGAAAGTCAATTTTGCTTAAAGATTTATTCTGTGGCTTCTTTCCAGTAGGAAGCCTTTTTATGGCTTCTTTAAGATTTTCCAGTCTGGTTCTTAGGGAAAGCTTGGTAAATCTTGTGAAACTTTACTTTAGTCATGTTCATATGAAATGGGTATAGGCTTAACTGTGCCTTTAGGTACAGAAGGAGTATTCACAGGTGAATGGCAAGGTGGCTTCCGAAAGATTTCCAGGAAACACCCACAATTTGACACGATACCTTATCCTAGCTCTGGATGCACTGGAGCACCACCTCCGCCTGGAAAGTTTTGTGCTGATGCCTTTACCTTCACTTCTCATGAAGAACATCTCAGTAAACCTAGAGAACACATCTCCAGCAGGTACAGATTTGTACAGCTGCACTGATGTGTGCCTGCACTAATAATCAGCTTCAGTTATTTGCTGATGGTAGAACTGACAACTTCCATAAACTTTGTAACAAAAGCTTTTTCACACTCAAGTGTGTCAAAACAGAACCAGTGGCATACCCCCAAGAGTTGAACACTTCAGTGGACAAACCCTGGGGACCTTTCTATTTCCTCAGCCCACAACTATTTAGACAGCAATTGAGGTACATCATCGCAGCAGCACAAGGGGTGCAGTGCTGCTGAGTCGCTGCCCTCTGTGAGACAGCAGGGCAGACATCTCTACATCTCTTGTTGTCTGGCTGACCCTGCTGTGGCCACCATCCACGCCCAGCATTAGAGCCAGTCGCTGATCTACATGGCAGCATCTCCCAGTGTACACCCTGCAATGACAGACTTGCTGCCTTCTGCATGGGGATTTCTGGATGGGGTTCTCAGTGGGAATCCATTGACCCTTTGCCTGATCGGGGCCAAGCTGATATTGGTGCCCATTTTGTCTGTATCTCCTCGGGTGATGACTCTCCCTACCTGTCTGCCACTGTCATCAGGCTCTTTCCTAAACACTTCCTGTGAGAGGCAGGTCAGCAGTGTGCAAGGTGCTTGGAGCTCAGTGCAGAAGGCTCACTTACAGATTTGCTGACTCCTTGCCCAGCAAAAGGCTTCTATTCTCCATGGAGGACCTGGGGGCTGTGGACTTTGCAGAGGGCTTTAATTAGGAAAATTTCTGCTTGCATGTCTTTCTTCTTCAAAACAGAAGAATTTCTTTTAAATGCAATTTTAACTTTTGCGGTTGTCAGCTTGCAGTTCTTGTTTTGGGGACAGTCTTTTTAGTGTGGTGATGTTAGTGGGTTGTCTTTTCTATTTTTTCAATTGCCAAAATATTTTGAATGCTAATGTAGGCAGACAGTTTTTGGTCTATCTGTATCTGTTTAAACTGTGTGTGCATTGCTGGAGACCAATATTTCATCCAATGAGCCAAGTTAATTATTTGCTCAGCTAACAGTGGTAAATAGTTCAGTACCATGTTGAACTGTGGAAAGTCTTCATTCTTCCAGAGAGAGCAAATCTCAATCTTCCTTTGATGTGTAAGCTCGAGATCACACCTAGTTGGGGTAGGCATCAAGCAAATGACATAGGATGCTTTTTCTGCTTCTCTTCAAGAGACTTTAGTACCTCTTAGACTTCAGAATCACTGGAATTCAAATGTCTCTGAAGTACAGAAGTGTACACTTTTTTCCCTGCATACGAATGACATTTGGCAATACTTCCATTTGTCCTTGTGAGTGCATGAAAAGATGGTATTTCAGCCTGATGTTCACAACTGACATTCAAATTCTTGAAAGAATTCATCCATTTGGTAACCTCATCCTGGACTGGAAACAGTAAACTAGATTAAAACCTCAGACTTGTGCAGTATTTCTTGAGGATTTTGGACATGTAGTTTGCTAGACGAGGATGGACCATAATTTCAGTGAGGAGCTGTACCTTGTAACTTTGAGCTTGTCAGTTGGTAGTCATATTTTTTTGTCCAGGGTGTTAGGATCATTAGAATTCTTAGTTAACTGCCTATCCCCAGTTTGTCAGGAAAGTGTAAGTAATACTTTTTACCCTTGTGCTACTTTTTGTCTCAAGATTGGAAGTGTTAGATGTGCAGTATGCCTCGTGCAAGCTCTGTTTTCAAAGGAATAAACTAAAATAAAGATGGGCTAAATAACTTTTTGTTAACCTGGTTCAAGAATCTTATAAGAAACTGAAGAACAAGTCTTACTTTGTGACTGAAGTTGTTCTTTTTTCAAAGAATTACTTTGTTTTTTAAAACCATGTAGGTATTATTTTGCAGGGAATGTGGATTGTGGCTTTTCTTCTAGACAGACTGTGATTATCTACTGATAACATCAGCTGCAATCAGTGTTGCAGGCACACCACCTCCATGCCTTCCCCAAGGGAAAACCTGTTCCAGCATCAAGTCTGCAGAGATGTGGGCACAGGTCTCCACTGGTGAAACATGGATCAAGCTTGCCACATACCTTCCTACAGCTCCTGTAAAATGTGGATTATACTTGTCTTTTGCATCTTCTCCGTTTTATCTCTGACTGCAAGTACCTTAGGACAGGTGTGATTTTCTGCACTGTCCATGAACAATGCCACTGCAGGGTTCCAAGTTGCTGCTGTAACACTGTGGGTTCAATACAATGGCAATAATTACCTGGAAAAACCATGCTAAAAAAAAAGCTAAATTGCTGTGAACTCCTCACTTGCATGTTGAATTTTGGCACACTCCAAGGCATCTGAAGCTTCAAAAAGAGAGGTGCCTCCTCCGCCTCTGATACACTATCTTGAGTAAGAAGAGCAACTTTCTCATGAAAGCGTTTGATGCTTTCTTTTATCCACCTCATTTTACATCAGACTTGCTTTATGTCTGTTCTCTTGATTTTGTAAAGGCACGTGCGCTGAGTCCTGTTGTAGATGATTGTTTCTAATCACCACTATGAGTGCGAGCGTCCTCAGCCCTCGGAGGTGTGGTCACACTTGCCCCGGGAGCACTGTGCTGCGTGCCGGAGTCTCGAGGCAGCTGTCTGGGAGAAGAACAATGCGGTGCCCCGACAAAGTGTCTCAGGCAGCTTGAACATAACTTACTGTGTCAAGAAGAGAGAGCAAGAAAAAAGCATGAGGTGTTCTAATAAAAGCACCAGTGCAGTGAAGATTCATTTTTCTGAGAAAGAATCTTAAGAAGTCCTTTTTTGTCTTTTTTTTTTCCCCTCTGTCTGCATTATCAAATCTCTACCCCCTGTGTCTGTCTCTCTGTTACTTTCAATATGCATTGCAGCTTCTGTCTCCTCCTTTGTTCATGTTAGCAGGATAGGTCTTTCTAGGCGAAGGAAAGGGGACCTTTTGCTGGCCTACATATCAAGCAAACCTTGTGAATACTGGAGAAGGCAATCCAGATCTCTTAGTGCTGAATCTCTCTTTCCTGTCTCTTGGATTGTCCTTCGAAGTAGGGATAGGGTGCTGTTGTCGTTTGATAGATGCACACAAATCCAGGCAGTGATCCAAATCCTGTGTGACTTCTTTTATCTGCAAAAGGACTTCCTGCAGAGGAAATAATTAGGCTGGCTTTTGTTGGTTTGGGGTTAAGGAGAAGGCTGCCATCAGATTTTATTTCTACTGAAAGATGCAACTCCTTTAATATTTCACATCCTGAGCTGATTTGTGAAGAAAGCTTGACTGATCAGACTTTTTCACTAGATGAAGAAGCTGCTCACCTGTGGCTACAGGCTGGCCTGGATCAGATGCATCAAGCTTGCCATGGCAGTAGAGGAACCTGTATGACCTACCTTAGGCTTCTTCTTTCTGCAGAGACATCTCTTGATGTCACTGCAGTGATCTGAAGTGCTGTATTATCTTGCCACCCTTTTGCAGGGGAAATTCCCGACTTCCTTCACAGCTACTGTTTTCTATGCCATTGTAGCATTCTTAAACTTGAAAATCATTTTGGTCAGGGGCTTGGAGAGCATCAGGAGTGGCAATCAGAGACCTCCTGAGGGACTTTCGCACCTGAGGGACTCTGTGAATCTCTGATGGTCTGCTTATTACTGGCAGCAAATTCCTTTTGTGCTTAATGTGTAGTGAGTGTGCACAGAACTGAGAAAGTGCTGTCATGGAGAGTTAAAATACTGCTTATGAAGGTCTACGAACTGCAGAATCCAAACTATTAATTGTAGCTTAAATCTGTATTTCTATAGCCAGAGAATTAAAGTAGGTGGTCATAATATTATGAAAGTGAGTGGCCTGTGTGACTATGTTCCTGGGAAAACCTGTGTGGGTTTTTTGGTATTTAGAGGGAAGGTGCAAGTGATCCTTCCCACCTGCCTGTGCTGTAAGACAGAGGCTTGGCTCAGCCTTCTGCTTGAAGCAATGCCAGGAAACGTATTTGAAGACCCAGTTTTGACTCTGGTCAGAGAGGGAGGAAGTGTGCAATATAAAGATTTTTGGACAGGTATTTAAAATCAAACAAACTAAATTTAGTACTATCTTTTAAAAAAATCTATTTATCTTTATCATACAAACTTAATAGCTAGGACTTGAATTATATGAAATGCTAAGGTGGATCATTTCCAAAAGACTCATCTGTATTTGAATGATAAATGCCCTCAAAGCTCAAGAACCATCAAATTCAGGATTTGAACCTGTGTGAGGAGGTGTCTCAGTCCTTGGATCAGGTTAGTTCCTCTCCTTGTAGCTGTTTTCATTGAAGCAGTTGGGTAAATGCTGAAGGAAGATAGACCCAAACTTTCCTGTTGAGTTGAAACCTCTGAATTTGAGTTCAGACTATCATGAAATGCTTTCAGTTTCTTACTCAAATAGTATTAATCCCTGTCTTATCACCAAGGGCCACAGAACAAATGCATCCACAGAATTTAATGCTGTTTGTTGACATCAACACACAGAAAACAAATGCAGAAGGCTTCCACAAACCGAAGGAAAGTTTTCCTCTGGCAGAGAGAGTGTAGCATGAGGCCAAAAGTGAATTCCTACAAGGCAGGACTGAATGCTGTAGCCATGTGATAGATGGAGGAGAACAGTATAAATCACAGGATAAAATAACCGCTGTAAAGAATGCTCCTTGTCCTACAAATGTTGTGCAGTTATGCTCCCTCCTAGGATTTATAAACTATTTCAGTCATTTTTTTTGCAGAACCTTTCAGCAGTCCTGAATTCTCTGAATCAACTGCTCAGGAGAGAATTGAAAATGGCAGTGGACTGATGCTATAAGGGAAACCAGAAAACTTAGACTGCATTCATCTCTGATTTAACCCAGTGCAATACAACACTGAAATTAGTAAGGTTAGACTGATGTTACCATGAGCAGAAGTTGCCCTTTGCAGTTTAAAATGTGGCTCCAGCTCACAGTGGTGTAAGTTACACCCCAGGCTGGAGCAGGTGAAGTTGTGCGCTGAGCACAGGTGTGGTGCTTTGTGGGTGTGCCATGCTGGTTGCAAGAGGCAGGAGGGTGCCACGGGAATAATCTGTGTCGGCACATTCCCTTGAAGAGATCTGATTTTGCTGCAATCCCTAGGGCAGCTAAGGAGGCTTCCTGACTGAGAGTGGCCCGTGCTTGGTCACAGGAGGGCTGGGAAGGATGTGAGGTCATGCTCACATTAGGCTTCACTTGAACTGGCACACAGAAGAGTAAAGGTCTAATAACTTGCAACCAGTTTGGACTCCCGGAAAAACCAGCATGAACACAGAGTTTTATCATTTTCATGTGCCTTTTGGTTTTAAGTAATGTATATTAGGAGTTCACTGTTAGTAAACTACCTGGGTTACCAGCTTTGCCCTAGGTACTCACACAGCCTGTGCAGGCCTGTAATGCTCGTGGCATTGACACACAAGTGCCCTGCAGAATTTCACTGTATGAGCCAAGACTAGCACTATTGCCTGCCTTTGGAATGCATTCACACTGGCATTTTACACCCTACTGATTCCTTTTTGGGGATTTCTTCCACCTGATTTAAATGCTTTGAATTGGGTCCTGCTTATAGTCTCTCTTTTTTTTTCTCTTTTTTTTTTTTTTTTAAGGGCAAATTCTGCCAGTGATCTTGTGTCACTGCTTTGTCGTCCTGGTTCTGTGGTGGTGAAGCACAAACTCTTCTGGTGGTAGGTGAGCTCCTGGAAATGCTGGCAAAAGTGGTAAGAACAAGGCTGCACCATGGTTGGAGATGAAGGAAGAAAATTAGCTCATGTCAAATCATGAAACCCGTGAAAGGATTTGGTAGGCAAGCTGGGACCCTAATCTAGCATTTTACCCTTATTCTCCATCATCAGTGGAATCAAGAGTGAGTTGTGCTTGGGCCCACTTTCTAACAATAATGGAAAACGGCATTCATCCTGATGGTTTGTGCAGGGAAAAATAAATCAACTGCTTCACCAACAACCAAAAATTATTGAGGATAGATTCAAGCCAGTTCTTTTTCTATTCAAATAAACTAGTATACTGTTAGCACATACTGCTATGGAAAAAGGATTGACATGAGTGTTTGGAAAAGTGTGTTTCTAGAACTTATAAGCCATTAAACAGTAAATATTTTAGTAAGCAAGGATATGGCTTGTGTAAGAAAACCTCTGCAAAATCCAAACCAAACAAACCTCACTGTTTATCCCAATAACTTGTCAAGTACACTGTACTTTTGAGCTTTTCTCACCCTGTAGGCTTCCTGCTCTTGAAGTTCACCATCTGTGTTCCTAGTGCTGAGAACTCTCCTAGGGGTAGTCAGTAGTGGCCTGAGATTTTGCCTGCATTCAAGAAAGTCCAGCTGAAGTGAGCAAGTTAGGAAGTTAAACCTCATCAAGTTAAGGCAAGCCTGCGTGTGGCTCCTACTGAGCAGTGCTGCTGCTGTCCTGGGTATTTGAAATATCCATGAGCCCTAACCATCCTTTCTGGATTAAATATTTTTTTTTCTGAAAAATGGATCAGCAGCATTTTTCTGGTTTTCCCTCTTCAAGCCTAAAAATTTCTTTGAAAACTGAACCAGTGGAAACTGCTGACCACTGGGAGGAACACTTAATGGGTACATTCCCGACAAAGATGGGATGGATTACAGCACTTGTCCTGTAAAAAACCAAAAACCCTCTCAAAATAAAACAATTACTTTCAGATTTAAAATACATTTCTCAGACTTTCTTTCAGTGATTTCCTCACACAAAGACTTATGCAATAGCCACCTCTTTAATTTTAATGTAAGCTTTTTCTACCCAGTGTGGGAAAGATGAAAGATTGTTTCCAATTTGTAAATACTCGTGGAAAACTTGTAGAATTTTTATTGCTGGATTTATATTTTAATTAAAAAGGGCCCTGAAGAGTGAAAATAAAGAGGGTTTTGGCAGAAAATTTTCATTATTTTTAAATTTCTGGCCTTTTTTATGGAAAAAAAAGCCAAGCATGAAAATTTGTTCCCTAGATGATTTCTTTTTGTTAATAGTAGTTTTTGGGTTAAAAAGTGACTTTCAATATTTTTAAACGGCAAATACTCATGTAAAACCAGGTAAAATTTCCTATTTTCATCTGTGAACAAAAAAATAGCATGAATACCCTAAGCCAACACCCTGCTGGCACCCTTCCTTCCTTCCCACCAAACTCCCATCTCCCCTGGACCCCCAAAATACAATAGACCCATTAATGCTTACATGGGAAATCTTGATTTTTAGTTTTTTAAATAAATATGCAATTTTTGCCTTTTAAAAGATGGTATTTCTCTCTCTGCTTCACTTAAGACATTTTCAGATATTAGAGATATGAATCATACAAATGTTTAGCAAAGAAATAAAATTTGTTATCTTAGCTGTTAACGCATCAGTTCCAAAAATCTCTGCTAAATTCACTAGTCCACATCTCTGATGGAGGAAACGGTCTCATGTAATAAGAATTGCGCTTAACCTGTGCTTATGTCAAAGAGGAAGTCCTTTCTAGAGGAAAATTGTCGTTGGTAGCCCTTTTTTTTGTCCTCCAGATGTTCTTAAACACTTCAAAGTTTTGTCATGGTGAAAAATCAAGATAAATTTTTATTGGAATGTGTCTGTTGGATTTACATTTGTGTCTGTGCTCTGTGAGCACTGTGGAATTTTAATTTACTTCTATCCACCCAGCTGGGTGCCTGACTTATAGCCATAGCTCAGAGAAGGGGTTGAAAGAAGTCACGAGCAGAGATCATATACCTAATACGTGTATCAGTAAACTACAATCTGGGGGTTCAGGTCTCAGCTTTCCAGCCATGTCTGGCTGTGTTAGAGCTTATCAATAGATGCAATGAGAAATTCTCCTCTAAAATAGCCATTTAATTGATTTTTGGCATGTGAATATCTAATGAAGAATTTGTTAGAGACATCTAGGACGTGACTGGCCTGCAAAAGAACTAGAGAAAACTGGTATTTTTTCCATTAAGAAGGAACGCTAAAAATTGAAAATCTACCTGAGATTTAATTTTTGTATGCCATGGGTCTTCAGTTTTAGTTAGGACAATAAAACATTCCTGTCTGTGACAAGAAAAGCAGGAACATGGACATCAATGATTGAGAAAGTTATTAACATTACAATGGCCATGGTATCAGATAAGCAATTGAGAAGTGCTTTAAATATTTGTCAATGACCTAAAGAAATGAATAAAGCTAGTGGAAAATATGCTTAATATGTTTTGCTGAGTGCCTGAAGATACCTTCCTGTTGCGTGCCAGTGTTGCTGGTTTCATCAAGAGTAACAGCAAAACCTCTCCCACTACATCTTGTTAAAGATTTAATTTTCCAGCAGGTAGAGGCAGAGCAGAAGCGCCTGCATCACAGAGTGAGTGAGGGCTAGAGCTTGTGAAGGACCTGCACGGGCCGTTCTTTTGTACAGGGCATGTGTGGGAGTCTGTGGATTAAGTGAGTCTTGGAAGAGCTCAGATTTGAGTTTAAATTTATCTTCTGTCACAGAAGCTGAGTTTTTAAGATATTTTTCTTCCTATGAAGGAATGAATTTGCTCAAAGGGAGAATGTTGTGACTTGCTCCGTGATATTTTTGGCCTGCTCTAGTTCAGTAGATATTTTAGTCTTGTATTTTAAAATAAGACTTATTAAATATTAAATTAACATTTTTTTGCAATTATTTTCTTGAAAGAAAAAAAATAGTTGCTTTTTAAGGAAATACTTACATTTTCTTTGATATGGCTCAATTGGCTCTAGTTATTAAAGGGAAGTCAAACCAGATGCAGCTGGAGCCCTCATCTGCTTCCACTAAGGCTGACATGGACTTAATGTTGGAGTATAGCTTTGATGACAATTTGAATGGGAACTTGGAGACTGTATTTCAGGGTCTGAGGGCTTCAGTAGTGATCAAGACTTAAACTAGGTGGTTTTGTAATTTGAGATTTGAATTGTTCTCTAGAGCTGCATGAGACCAATAAAGTGTTGTAGATAAAATGAATTTAGCTGACAGATATGCAACATGTGCAATATATTTTTATTATTTCTTTACAAAGGTAAAGCCAAATGCTGAAATCTTTATTCATTTGTGTCTCCTTCCTTATGCAGACAAAACTCCCATTGGCTCTAGCCTGTCTCTGATTCATTGAAATCAGTGGAAATGTATCCCCATAAAGGCTTCAGGATGTGATCCGCTTTGTTTCAGCCTTGCAGGCCAGCCTCACTCAGGCTCCCATCACAGCAGTGTCACAGAGGCACGGACACTGCACAAGCAACATGGCATTCTTGGAAAGACGTTCATCTTATTTTGTCAGTTCTCCAACATTGTTAAAAGTTCCTGTTTTAACAGTTTCAGTCACTGATTAATTCTGCAGCTATTATCTGTATGAAGGTTTAAAAAAGTATTTTGTGGTTGTACTGTAATTTGTGTTTCTCTCACTGCCTTGCTGGGTCACGTTGGCTGTGTCACACTGTCTGGTTCTGATCCCGTTTCTCATCCATGCTGATATAGGCAGGAACTACTCTGGATTTCACACACTTTTCTAGGTGATGGTTTGCATCATAAGAAGGTGAAATCACTTGTGGATGTATTTTGATCGGTGTTTCAGTCAGTTCAGTCTGTGTTTCACAGCAAGTGCTAAGAGTCACAATATGTGGAAGCAATGTTTGACACGCGGGTACCATTTATTCGTGTACACTCTCTTGCATCTTGCCATTTTTGAGAAAAATGTTTTCAGTGATGTTCCCAGCAGAGTAAAATGAAAAACTAGGTAGCTTGGAAGATTCAATGTTTTTAAATATTTAATATAACTTAGCATTTATATTTTTTGTCGCTTGGTATGTTGTGAGGATAGAGCTCTAGCTGCCTATGTAGCAAAACTCGAGTTCCCACAGTTTGATGCTGCAGTTGAACCTTTAACCCTTTCAAATTGTTTTTGAAAACCTTTTTTCATCTCTTGTGGTTCTGTAACACCATTGGATGTAATGGAATTCTTGCTTGTTTTTACTGGTATAAGGCAAGAATAGGATTTGAAATAGGTTTGGTGATTTATTTATTTTTTTTAGTAAGATCAAATTACAATTTGACCACTTTCATTATAGATGATCAAACAGAACTGCAAACACAATTTTCAGATTAACATCCATTACAGCATAAAGTATTCAGTGGCAGCCTTTGCCAAGAGCTGTCCAAAACCTAATTATTCATCATTAAACTGCAGCCTGAAGACACAAAACCAGACCAGAGGTCTGCTGTATAACATTGCTGCACATGCACATAATAAAACAGAGCGTTGGATCCACAGGGGACTTGGGTCTCTGTTTCTGCTTCCTGCTCTTCACGCTACACACCCAGCAGTTAAAAAATATACTGTGTTCACAGGGAAGGGCCTTGAACCACTGCTGGATACCTGCTTCCCTCCAGGTGACTGCCCTGGCTGCCAGGCTGCCATCATGCTCCCTGCCTTGCTCTTCGTAGCCCCACTGCTCGGGATATCATGTAAGGGGTAACAGCTATGGTAGGACAGATGGAAAATGTTCCCACAGGCCTTCCTTAATGGGGTTGAGATGCCCTTAGAGGGGGCAAAGTTGACACCAGTCCTCTCACAGGCTATGGGACGTTACAAATTCGCTGCTCTGGGATGTCACTGCTGCAGCCAGGCACTGCGGGAATTCCTTGGTGGAAACTTGAGAGCCTGAAGGTTGGATGTGGGATGAGCCACTTGGAGAAGGCATCTCTTTTCTGCTTTTGTAGTGCCCCTCTGGTTACAAACCGCAGCAGTGGATAGCATGAAGGGCCAGCACAGACAAATACTGGAGAGGGGAGAAAGGAGGAGCACAGAGGCAGCAAGCACCCTGTCTGGGCTTATGCAGCAGGATGAGGCAGAAGCAAGCAGTCTGTGCGTGTTTCCCCACCCTGCTGTGAGGTCCCAAATCCTGGAAGATATTGCTCCTCTGGTGTCATGGGATAATCGTATTTGGCATTTGAGATTCCAGAGTACAGAAGCGAGGCACAACACACCAAGGGTGGTTTCTGTTTGCATGTCAGAGAATACTCTGAGTGGTGGAGGGAGCACACGGGCAGCCCAGAACCTTTACATTTGGACATCTCTCCATGACAAAAAGAGTTTATAACTTACTCTCAGCCTTCTAAACGGGGCTCAGCACCTGCAAACTCAACATGACAAGGTAGAGCTTGAAAAACTTAGCGCTCTGAAAATCAGATCCTCATCAGTTCCAGCTTTCCACATAGTATTGAAAGTAATTATGTACAAACTCGTGCTTCTGCTGCTTGACCTGACCAAAGACAGCTTCCTACTTCCCACTTATGCCCTCCACTTGCATATTTTACTGGAACTTATACCTTCTAATGAGAAACATGAAAATGTGTTGGGCTGTTTTTCCTTTTAAGGATGGTATATGATGAATTGGAAATAAGCATAGAAATTACAACACTTAATGTCTCCATAAAATCACAATCAGTAAGCGTTTAAACTAATCACAGTTTGAAACTGTAATGCCTGCAGCTAAAACAATTGTGTTGAAAGCAACAAGGCAGACCCACAGTATAAACTTCTCTCAAGATGTTGAGCCCGTACTTTTTTTCTGTTTGCTTTCTCTTCTCTTTTAGGCCTTAATCTTCAATAAAAACCATGGAAGAGGGCCAAGTAACATGGAAAACCTATGCACTGCTGCAACAGTGAAATCCATAGCAGAAGGAAAAATCTCCTTGATAAACTGTTCAACTGCCTGTGCTAGATGGTGATGGTTCCTGCTGTTATTATGGGGGCAGTAGGTTGCAAAATTTCGTGTCTCACTTTTTTTTTTCCCCTCCTGGCATTAAAGACTCAAATTCAACTGTTCGTTTCTTATCTTGTCTTTTCTTTTTGGGTAGAACAGGCAAAAATATGAACTCTCTCTCACCTTTCTATATCCTCTGATTTTTTTCTTTAGAGTATTGTATTGCCTTTATGAGAATTATCTCCTTTTCTTTAAATCTTAAAAGTTTGATTATTACAGCCCAACAAGATTCTTCAACGAGTGGACCTGGGACTAGCGACCTATATGCCCTTTCCATTTCACAAGTGTCAATATCTTCACAATACAAAATGGCTTTTAACTTTTCTTTCTTCCTTTTTTTTAATTCAATAAAATTATTTCAGTAAAAATAAGCTCCAGAAATTTCTCCCACCTTCTCTTCTGCTAAATGTACATAGATAATTTATATGACTGTTGGATTTCAACTAAATGAAATTTAGTTGTTGCTTAGAAACTAAATCTGCAATAAAAATGGATCTGAAATGCTGTTTTCCATGTTAGATTCTTTCACTAAAATTATTGTATGATGACAGAAACACTTATGCTCTGGAAGTCATAAAAATGTAAGTGATACAGATCCCTGACGTTATTCTCTTTCACCTCAAAATATATTTATGGCAGGACTGAATGCCTTATCTGCTGTTCCTTCTTTTGGGTCAAGACCTCTTTTTTGGAGGAAACTACTTCAGAACTGGAAAACCATTGCTTTTCAGCTGTATCTCTCCCGTTAATCAACTGGTCTTCAAAAATCCCATATCTTTTTCTTTGTCCGTAGAAAATTGGATTGTCACCTCACCATCTTGTTCTGTTCTACACTACTGGATCATGACTGGTGCCTCTTTCAGACTTGATTTTTGGAAACACAACTGAAAAATACTTGTTAGGGTCTGTATTTTAAAGGGAAGGCCCTCACCCTCACTTGAACCTCCTGCATCTTGACTGACTGATGTGTGTCTCTCATTAGAGCTAGTGACAGAAGTGTCTTGTGGGTCTCCCCAGGGCTAAAGATAAATTTGGCCCCACTGGAATCAAATGCTACATCCTCAAAGCACTCTTGAGTGATATGTATTTTTGGGGACTGGTAGTGTAGTACTCCCTCATGATAAAACTATCATTCACTCCTTGCTAGGGTTGCATCCAAGAAGGGAGTGGAGGATTAAGCACACAATTCCTGCTAGGAGCAAGAAAACCTGGCAGACTAGGGAGCAAGCAGACTCCTTTAACCCTCAACATGAAAATCTAGGGGCTTGCTTACTTACTGAATACTAGTTTTTGGTCTGTTTCATAAAGATTGGTACACATTCCTGTCTCTCTCTGGAAATAGTCAAGAGTAGAAGATGAAGAAATATGTGATTCAAATTCAAAATCATTATCACTTTCTGGTTTAAAAGGCAAGCCTTACTTTTTGTTATTAACAATGGTAGATCTACTTTCCTCCTTTTTAAACACAAACTCACCAAACTGAAGGCAAAATCAAGCTAAGCAAAACAGCACACGTATTTATTGTTTATCTGAATTGAGCATGAAATTGGTGCACTAGGTGGAAAGGTATTTAGGAGTGAAAACACTTTTCTGAAAGTTATTTTTCCTGCTTTCCAGTACTCTTTGAGGAAGTTGAAGTTTCTTATTTTTTTTCTGAAGGTGAAGAGAGCTTTGGCTTAATTACATTGAGCTGATTGCATCTTGAGGTGAACCGGAGTTATTCCAGTGGTGTTATGTGGTTTGCATCCATCAGAAAGCTTGAGTGTGGCCTGGTTAGAAACTGTTCATGCAGAGGTAATGAAATCAAGTCTTGTACTTACAGAGCACGCAGCAATAGCTGTCATTTTTACCTGCATGGTAGTCCGAAATTTATCTGCAAGCATAAGTTGCATTATTTCAATCACATTGATACAAGTAAAATGATACAATAACTCTTAATTTTTCTCCTCTGCCAATATGACTTTTTCAGACCAAAGTGCAATATTGCTTTATATATTTTATCAATAGTTGTATTTCAGTGAAGGGAAGAAGAGCTAGTTGTGGGTGAACACTCTGTAAACTGGCATTGTTGCATCTAGAAAGATAGTTGTACTAGGTGCCTTGTATATATTCCTCCTTTTTTGGGTATAAGGCCACAATCAGGAATGCCTCTGGGAGGACAGTGAGAAAAGTTAGCTACTCTACCTTTTTGTGCTCAGCTCTTCACTGCTGTCTCCCCAGCTGACAAATGGTTACGGGCTGTGTGAGTGTTCCTAGTTTGTTTTAAAGCCAGTAAACTAGGTTAGATTAGATTGCCCTCATAAGAGCTTGGTAAATTAGCCCATACTGGGCCCAGGGCTTTTCTATCTGGCCTGTGTCCAGGTCCACAACTGCCTTGTTAAAAGCTGAGCTTGAATGGCTCTGCATTCCAGGCCCTTCTGTGACTGGTGTGCACACATCCCGCAATGGTTTTACCAATTGGACAACACTCATTTTTGTATTTAATCACCTAGAAAGCTTTTCCTGCTAGGGTTCTTGCTGAGTATGCACGTTTCCATATCTTTCTCAGTTTTTATTTTATTTTTTGGATTGTCTATAAAAGATTGACCTTCCACTCTCTTAAATATTCTTGCCATCAGATATAAAGCACATGTATTGGCACAAAAACTACTGTATATGGAATGAAAATTACTGGCAGTTCTTGAAACACATTCTGCACATGAAAGCCTAAATGTATGTTGGACAGTGGCGATCGTAAAAAAGTAATCTTGGATACTTGTGGTTTAAATCAATGACCTTTACTTCTGTGAGTGGCTGCATTGATACCAAGGATGTCAAGTGCTAAGCCAAGGTGAAACTGTATATTCTGTGAAAACAAAGACTTGTGCCAATACTCGCTGCCAACAAACAGCATGCCCTAAGCGAGGGTGAATGAGGAGACTGGTGAGGGGATTTGCAGGTTAAGGTGCAAGGTAAGACCTTGTTCATGTGAGTAAGGATTGATTCCTACAACCTTGGAGGAAATAGTTTGCTAAGATAAATTTGATTCATCTGAAAGGCTTGAGGAATTGCCTTGATAACCAGAGTATCCAAAAACTTCTCCATCCAACGTCCACAAGCCGGAAATGCTTTTAGGATGCAAATGTAAGAAACTGGGCCAAATTCAGTTTCCAGGATTTTGTTGATGTAGCCATTGGTCTAAATGGAGTTTCCCTGGGGTTTTTGTAATGCTACAGTGAACAGAACTGATCTCTGAGACACTACTAAGTGTTAAATGAAGAGTCTGTATCTTTCCTCTTTTGGGAGTAGAGCAAAGTCAGAGTGATTCACTAGAAGAGCACAAATTCACATTCGCTGCCCTGTAAACATTTTTTGTCTGGCTACTCTTGGTCACATTGCATCAAGAGCACCCTGAAAGGGAGACCTAGCCAGGGTGGCGTTGGCAGTGTGCAAGCAATGTGCACCAAATACCCGTGGTACTCATCTTACCTCTGCAGAGAAACTTTTATGCAAATGCAGATGAGGAGTTAATTTAATCTAAATAGTTATTTTAGATATGACCATATGTGTGGGAAGAGGATCAGACTAGCACTGCTTTGCAGATGAGTGTTATTTTTCCTGCCTCATATAGTTTGCCCAGAAAACAGAGTAACCAGCCTGGTGCCATAAGGCCTGGTACACTCCTGTAGCTTTTTGTGTTCCCTAGTACTTATGAGAGTTTGTTTGCTGGTGTTAGGAAAAGGTGTTAAGAGATAGGTCTGAAAACTGAAGTCACATGTTTATCTCCTGCCTGGACAGAGGACACAGGCATTCCAAACTCACCCTATACAGCTTCAAAAAAGAAACTAGGGGGAGGAGGAAGTGCTGCTCCCGGAGTATCTCTGTGCCACTTTGCTACTCATCGCCCTGCTGAGAGCAGAAGCAAGCCTGGTAATTAGCAGCATCCACGCTGTGGGGTTTGCAGTGCTGATCTCCAGAGCAGGACTGGGGACACCCATTGCTTTGCACCTGAACACCACAATGGCAATCACAAGGCAGCACCTTACTCTTCCTACCAAAACACCTTGGGCGCTGCCAGCAAAGCACAGGCAAGAGAATGGATAGCCCAGTTCCTGCTTGGGCTGAATTTATACACACAGAGCAACAGAATATGCACCTCATGGACAAGAAAATAGTGCTTTCTAAAGTGAGAATGAATGGGGAGCTCTGCAGGCAAACAATCTGGTTAGTCCAGATTCAGAGCTCAGGGCTCACTTGTAGTACCCAGAAAGACTTCTGCACTATTAAATCACCTGTTTTCTGTTTTCATTTGCACCAGTGTAGCCCCTGACTACTGCAGATTTAAATCAGGAAGAGATGGCTCAAGGCCAAAATCAATTTTGTTTTAAATTTTCTTCTACCAAAATTTGGCCCTGGAAACTTGTACTTGGAATTGTACAAAGTTTCATTTTATTATGGTATGTTTCCCCCTCCGTCCCCAAATTGGTGACCATTTATATGAATTTTGGCAGGAGACGAATGATCCTTCACACTCAGCCTGTAATTTACAGCTATGTTTGGTTTTACATAATGTACAATTTCAACGTTGTCTAACATTTCTTCATGTATTGCGGAAGACTTTCAGGTTTTATTAAACTGGCATATATAAATTGATTTTCCAGCTGGATGCAGTCACTTGGCAAACTCTGCATATTCTAACTACATATGAGCTAAATTACACACTCTAATAGTGTGTTTGAATTATTTTATGTGCAACATATAGTTGCAGGAGCATGTGGCAGTTTCCCAGTGCTTTGCCTAACTAGGGTTTTGCTCCTAGCTGAAGGAACTGTTACAGAGACAGACATAAATATTGCAGTGAAAGAACAAGCAGGCTGTGCCTCTTGGTAGGAGAGACTATTGCCAATTTGCACTTGCTGAGAAGAGGTATTACTGTCTCCCCATGATATGATGAAGGATTACTTAGGGCAAGTCTAAGTCTGCAAAATTACCACTTGAGTTAGAGGGCTTTATGGATATGAAGAAGAATAGAGCTAGACTGGGGCACTTTCAGTGTCAAGGGGATTTATTTCTTATACAAATAGATGATCCATGGGAGGCAGAAGAACTCTGCAGTCCACCCAACAACTTTTTCATTACTGAATTCTGGAAAACTTGGACATATTGATTATATTTCCTCCTTGCTAAAATTAGTCAAGATGGCATTGCTCACCTCTAATATGCTCACTTCCCAATTATGCCATTCTTGCTCTTTGAGAGTAAGCTTTAATCCCTCCGTAGCCTCATGTTTGCATTACGCTTTGTGAAGGATCAGAGTGTAGACACTAATCTCAAAGAAGCTACCCAAAAATGAGGACTGGGGAGGGGACTGTGCTGAACATTTTCTCACTGAAGACAGTTGAAGATGACTTCAGTTTACATGAACCCCCGAGGGCATGGCCTGAGAGTTTTGAATTGGAAGAGATTTGATGCCACCTGCATGCTAGAAGGCTTGGCCTGTCATGGGGTATAGCCATTAGAGTTTGGGGTATTTTTTATGATGTTCACATTTACCAGAAAGCTTCAAGTATCTCTGTCCAGAAGGTTATCCTACCCCAGGGTGCAGTGTTCACTCAGTAACAGCCATCTCTGTCTCATTAAGGCAGTTGTCTTGCTCTTAGGGCGCCATCGTGGAAAGTAGCTGCAGACGGCCACACCTTACTCTGCTGGAGTCAGCTCCTCGGGCCGTGCAGGCTGATGCAGGAATCACAGGGGCAGTGGTGGCATTGGCAGCTTTTCTGTTGTGAAAACGTTTCCCTCTGCATCAGAAACAAGGTCTCATTCTCAGCCTCTTTGTAAAAAGGAATTTCTAGCTTTGAGCCTCTTCTGTTAAAAAAACTCTGCTGCAAGAGTTTTATGTCAAGCTGCAAACCCTCTAATGCACGTCCTGCTCCCCTGGTGGAGGAAAGATGGAGGAAAGGAGAGCGGTATTGGAATGTTGTCACCAATAATCTTTTCATTCACCAGATATTTGAATATTACTGTAAAGTAATGTTTCCTTATTTCCTGAGGGATGGAATTAGCAATAAATTCTGCCACTACCTTGCAGAGTTCTGATTTTGTAGCCGTTGCTCCTCTTACAGTGCTTCAAGTGTCAATTGTGCTATCTATTTACCACATGGATAAACACATAGCAAGCATTATATCACTTTATTAGGCCACTAGTATCTGAGAGCTTTGTCCTATGACATGGTTTAAACAATAAATCATATGCTCATTGCAGTTATTCTTTATGTCAAGTCTTATTTCTACATCCCAGGCAGAATAAAGTGTTTGGTACAGCTTTCTTGTTATGCCTTTCCGCCTCCTCTGTTGTTATTAATAGACGGTGTGCCTGATTATTCTGCCAGGGAAGGCAGCGTTGGATAAATTGTGGGCTCAGATGAGGGAATCAGAAAGAAATGTCTCAGTTCTTACACGGAACTCATGGCTGTGATTTTATTTGGGAGAGCTGGGTGCACTAAGGACCAGATAGCTGAAGTTCAGACAAAACTACAAAACTCTTTAGCCTAATACTTCCTATTGAAAAGGGCACTCTAGATCCCAGCGAGGGGAGGCTGTATGTAGCATTTAGGACATGTAAATAAGGTCCAAAGTATCCTGCTGGTAAGAGGTCTTCATCAAAGATTTGTTGTGTTAGATGACCTGTTGAGCAATTTCTTAAGCTAAACGCATGCCATACGGTTCCAGACCAGGTATTTCTGGTAAAATCACTAGGAAAAAGAATAGATGTGTATTTTAATGAAGAGGTGTATTAATTTTGTCACAAAAGAAAGAAGTATTTTATGTCATCACAACCACAGCCATTTGCTGTGCAGCATGTATGATTGCTGTCCATCAAAGCTTTCACCTTTGGTTTCCTGGTGCCAGGCAAGACCACGGCAGCTTGCTTAGCTGCAGCATATTGTTTGTTGGCATCAGCTTTAGGAGAAGTAGCAAGCAGGCTTTACTTTCCCTTTATTCTCTCCCACTGGATTAGAAGCGGGAATGGGGAGGTGTGGGGGAGGAGAGAAACATAGAGACATCAGCTGTGGGGTTCCAGAATGTCTTCAGCCTGTCCTTTCACCTAAAGCATGTTTAATCCAGGCTGTGGAGAGAAAAGTTCTTGCCTGCCCTTGCTGTCCAGGGCTTTCTGCATGACATTCTTGAAGACTCACTTCAGCCAAGCATTGTAACAAATGCAGTATTGACTTCGTCAGCCAGTTCCTTGAGATAAAATCCCCCTGACTGAGATTTCTTACCATAGTCATGGTCAAACGTAAAAAACTTTCATAAACAAGATTCACTGAAAGCCTTGAATGCCTGACCTTTCAGTTCGGGAGACTCTGCTGGGGAGCAACCATACCACATTGCGTATTTCCCAAGACCTTTCTTGATTGCTATCACTTCTCTCAGCTGATTTTTCCAATGGGTAGCTTTAACCACAGAGGATTATAGCTATTTCTGTGGATCTAAAGGAATGTTTCATAATAGCAAGTGGATACCCGGGATCCCAGAATCTTTCCTGACAAAGATTGACTCATCTTTGCAGGTCTTACAGGAGGCAATCAGCTTATCTTGTCCAAAGCCACAGCAGCCTACAAAAAAACTCAACCAAAACAAACAACCCAACATGGTATGATCTGAATGTCACAGAGCATTAATCTATGTCAAAGTCTCTCTCGACATATACTTTTTCTGCTCAAGTCCTTTGTTTATCTTCTTTTGCAATAAGGTAATTCAGTACTCAAACTGTTTCTGGTATGATTGTGTGAATAAATGCATGAACTGAGCTACCTGGTTGGTAGTAAAGTTATTCTGACTAATCATAACCTCATCTCTCTCTAATCACTACATGGTTCTGGAGTGAAGAAATGGAAAGGGAGGAAGGCTCTGTTACTGTCTTGAACTAACTTGAGGCTGCTCACAAGACAAGATTTGGCCTACTGAGCATCAGTTCTGTAAGAGGTAAAAGTTTGGGAGCATCTTCATGTTGCCTTTTCTTGTCTGTGTGGAGCAGCTGCAGGGAGAACGAAGAGGAAAGCTTCTCTTCAAAGCAACATCTCTCGCCTGAGTCTAAATCTGGGATTGTCTATCCAGTCCTGCAACTTCAAGGAGAACAAAAGCCACACTATCTACCATGTAGAACTTCTTACGGCATTAGCATATTTGTTCCCTAATTCAGGCCTCTCTTCTTTTTGCAAATCACTCAGAAAGACATCCTGTTTTCCACAGATTTTTGCCAGACCATTTGGGGGAATTCAATTTTAACCTCTGCTTTGTTAGCAGACTACCCACTCCATCTGTTAGTTGTTTGGTGTTTGTGAGGAGTGGTTTGTGGCCTAAATTGCATAAAGTCTTGTTCTTAGTGGAAATCAATCACACAGCTCTTTTGCTCTTTAAAAAAAAATCTGGCACTGTGTTTTTCTTCCAATCCAGTTGATTGGTTGCCTGAAATTTTTGGAGAAGAAAGAATATCCAATGAATAGTGAGGAGCAGTCATTAGCATATAAATGCACTTGTTTTCTAAATAAAATCATCATTCAAACAATATTTATCATGAGGAGGAGGGAGCATGTAGTATGGAAAACTAGTGTCCATAAACACATCAGGATTGCATGCCTTTCCTGAAGTCAGTAGCATATTTAATATTCATAAGAAATTGCTTTATCCCACTCCTTTTGTGATACTTAGAAGCTCTGGACTCAACATCCCAAAGAGCTATAGTGGATGTTTTGCACAAAGTAAAAGCTCTTGAGTGAGGATCCCTGTAAATAAGAGCAGTTCAGTTTTGTTCAGTTGTGGTTACAAGCATGTGAGTAATTTGGGTGTGTGGCACAGTAGGTTCGAGCGTGGAAGTTGGCTCACTGGAAGAAGAGAATAAAAAGAGAGTTTAAAGGCGACGCCAGTTTGCTGAAATTTGTTCACTGGAAGGTGGCTTAAGCCGTTGTCATCTTCCATAAATACAGACATGTTATGGGCTGTGGGAGTGATAGGCTGAGAATGAGCACGCGGTGTCATTAAGGACCACATCTGCCCAGTTTTGTAGTTGCTCCTAATCCAAGCATGGATTCTCCTCTTCCCCTCCTCGCCCTGTGTCAAGGTGCCTCGTGCCTCCCTCGTGCTGCAGGGAGAAGCTGACAATGTGGTATAGATCAGACGACGCGTCGGGAAGGGAAAAATTCGACATTGACTAATGCCCGATTAAATCATATGTTTGGGATCTCCTGGGTCACGAACTGTGAGAACTTTCCATGAAAATTATGAGCCATAACTCAAGCAGGCAGCTCTGGGACAGTTGCACAGCTGCACGAGGCGTGCGAGCTACCCTTTTGCACTCCAGGTTGATTTTTTATTTAATTCCCCCCCGCCACCCCCCGGTAACGCAGCCCGTGACGCGCAGGTGAGGCCGGAGCGGCGGCCCCGCGCAGCCGCAGTGCCGGGGGCGGCCCCGAGGGGGCGCTGGCGGCACGGCCCGCGCCCCTCCTCGCCCTGGATCGCTCCCCCGGCATCCTCGCGTTGGGAAGGAAGCCGGCGCCGCTCGCCGATGGCTTGTCAGCGCCGTGCCGCCCGCAGCGGGCGGAGAGCGGGGTCAGCCCCGCTCCCTGCCGCCTCCCGGAGCGATCGCCGGGCTGGGGCAGCGGGTGGTGTCCTGGGGGGACAGTGGGGACGCCTCCCTTCCTGCGGTGGACGGAGGTCAGCGGCAAACTTGGGGTAGGGCGACAAGTTTTTTCCGTGCACCCCTTGTCCAGCTCCCTGCTTGGAGAGGAAGAGTGCCCCACTGCAGATGCCTGTGCCCAGGATTATGAATTGTACTTCCTGGGAGGACAGAGCTGGAGGAGCAGAGGGGTGCTCTGCTGGCACCCTGTGACGCTGTCGTGCTTGCTCTGTGTTGCAAAGGAATGCAAGACGTACAGAGCTGCAAAAAACGTGGTTAAATATTTTATTTATCAAGGGGACTTAGTTGCAACGATGTGATTTCAAAAATCTCCGAGGGTTTTCTCAGCAAGACTTTCTGGGGTAAAAAAAAAAAAAATACTATCAGGGATCAAACAAGACACTTTCTCCATGTCTTGCTTCTCCCACACTGTGTTTGAAGGGAAAGAGAAGCATAGGAAATGGGCAAACACAGATTAATCCCTTCCTGCCAAAATTTCCGTTAGAAAACACCTCCGTCTCCTACTTGTGCCATTAGACTCTTTGGCTGCTTTGCGGGATTGATTTGATACATTGATTCTATTATGGCAGAGCTTGCAAAGAGTGAAAGAACATGAAATATAGTTCCCCAAAGAGCAGATTTCTTGGGCTAAGAAGATTCTTACAGACCAGCAGCAGAAAGAGAGCACTAGCAAGTATGCTAAATAAAAGCAGATACCAATCATAAACAATTACATATGTGCTTAAAAATTCTCCTCCTGACATCTTTACATTTGCTGGTAGAAGTCACCTTATGAATATCAGCAGATGAATTATTCTATCTGGGTAAAGAGTTGCAAAAGCAAAGGACATCTCACTTTTTCCTTTAACCTTGGGGAATAGAAAAGATCTGGCTCTTGCATCTCTTTTGAGAATACAGCGACTGTAAGGGAAAAACTCATATGCATTGGAAGGCTTCTGAATACATCTAAATAACAGGCATATCAATGAAATGCCCGACTTTGGCTGAACGATAACCCATATATAAATTATACGGTGCACTGTTTACCTTGAATATATGCTGAACTGCAAATCTAGCTCTACTGGGAAGTTTGCATAGATGAACCAAAACAGACTGACTGGCTAAGAAGTACATCTGCTTCATCCATTTTTTGTACAAGTAGAGCAAAACTGATGTTCTGAAATCTGCAGTGGAAACTGGGAATCTGTTTATATTCTCTCTAGAAGAGAGAATATAAATACTGTTTGTATTTAGAACTAACATCCTGTGGTCATCCAAGTATTAATTTTAGATAATATTTGCTATGAATGTAAATGCCTGAGTAACACATACTCTCTTGCAATCAGTCTAGCTTTTTCAGAAGGTGTTAATTATTCTCACTTCTTAGCTAAACAGTTTCAGTGCATAACTTTCAGCCTGCGGTTTGATTGCAAACTTTCTCCTTTGAATATTCGTTATGCATCTCGGATGTCTAAACATACAGCATGGTATTGTTTCTGGCTGCTGAGCGTGTGACTCAGATTTTTAAGCAGTAGATGGATAATTGGCAAATAACAAACTTTCAATACAAATTAATCATTCTGGCATCATGGAAAATGCTGGATTCTCAAGGATTTCCAGAAATACCTACTGGCTATATGAATATTCTGAAATAATGAATAGCATTACTCACAGCCAACTGAAGCTGACTGTCAGCTTGGCAGTCATGCCTGCAAAATATTTTTGAATAAGGTTTATGCCTGTTTGTTTTTTGCTGTTCAGCTAGAGCAAGTGCTATCACTTCCTAACTTGTGATGAATTCAGTGTTGCCAAATCCTGTGATTTTTATCGCAGGTCTCGTGATACTTGATGGTTTTTTTTCCCTGTAACTTCTCATTCCCGGAGACATTTAATTAGGTGAGAATCTCAGTTTTCATTTTTATAGAAATCAGTTTCTACTCCTCAGACTGTGAAGAGGTTTGAAAGTATGACCCAGGGGCATTCTAAAGACAGCCACAAACCCCAGAAAAAATAAAAATGTTTCCAACTTTTTTTTTTT
>VZTI01000339.1:1045205-1140827 GCA_013397865.1 Struthidea cinerea | reverse complement strand
ATTTTTTCCTTTTTTTTTTTTTTTTTTTTTTTTTTTTTTTTTTTTTTTTTTTTTTTTTTGGCTCATGGCAGTTCCTCAAACATCTGATTCCTGATTCATGACTTTTGAATATTTAGGGATAGGACTACCCTTAATGAATTCTCCCCGTTCCCTTCCTAAATTTAAAACACTGATACATTTTCTTCAAAGGAGAGGACTTATTGTTGTGGAGCCACAGTGAGGCCACATGGACAAGGTTCAAAGCACTCCCTCGCCACCTGTACTCTCAACCCAGCCTAACTGTGATCTGAATGCATTTTTTGCTTCATGTTATTTCTCGCAAAGGTCAAATTCTTTGATTCCCAGGTGCAATGAAACCCATTACACACTGTGCTGTTACAAGGGGACCCTCCCTACGGCCTGAAACAGGAGACCCATTGCCTTCTCAGGATAACCTGCCATGAGCAGTAAAGAGTGAAGCTTTGCATGACCAGCCTCATGTGGTGTGGGGGAACATGCAGGCATTCACAAGCGAATTTTTCAGTTACAGGAACTGATGATCATCAGGCTATTCACAGATTAATATTCGTGGGATATTACATTCACCATCAAATGCTCCCCTCTCATCCCACTTTTTACTTAATAACGCATGAAACGTTCCCAGTTTCTGTGACTGCACATGCTGCTTGTAAGTGTTTCCAAAAGGAAAAGTGTGTATTACTGCTAGGGTAAATAACATACAGTTGATGGGTTTTTCAAACTGTTTGATTAGGCATTTTCAGAGCTTGCTGAAAAGCAGTATTTACAGTTTTTGAGGATTTTTTTTATTTTTTAGAAATTTGACTTTGGTCCAACTGGCCTGGAAACTCCTTTTTTTCTTAATTTCCTATGAACTGCAAAAACGTCCTCCAGAGACATTGGCAAGGGACGTCTCATGCATCAGTCAAACTGAGGAGAAAGTTGGTCTGATTTTTCAGCCTCTTCCCCACCCTCCCAAATACTTTGCTGCTCTCTTTCCCTGCTGCCAAGCTGTAGTGCCACCATCCCTGTAACACAGCCCAGGCTCACTCTGGCCTGGGCATTCCTGGCCTGCCTCTTCTTTCTGCCCCTTCACCATCCTCCTCACTACTGCAGCTCTGGAGGGTATGAGAGGAACTATTTAGAAACAGAGAATTCACTTTGGCCCTCCTCCAAAACTGATGGCTATCCAGGGACGAGGGCAGAACCTAGGAGAGGGAGACAGCTCCTTACCTGGCTTGCAAGAAGACATTTTTAGCAGGGATGAGGCTTTTCTTTCCTCCCCTACAGGCCCTTTCTAAGAAAATTGATGATGAAATCAATGATTGCTACTGTTCCTGCTGTTTATGCCTAATCTGAAAAAAAATACTCTGATTTTTTAAAAGGGATAATTAAGAAAACAAAATTATTTTGTCACAGAGCACAAGGCTAGAAAGGTATCTGGCTAAACTAAACCTGAAGGACAAACACATTTATTGCCCTGGCCTGCATCTCTTTGACCTAAATGACATCTTCTGCCTCCAGACTTTCCCTTAACTTGTGAGAAGTTTTGATCCTGATCTGGCCATTGCAATTGAAATGGGAAGGGGAAAAAAAATTGCCAGTAAGGGAAAGGCTCTATAAAATCGACTATAGTGGAAGGAAATTAAAGATAAGGAGAGCTATGAGAGACTCACTGTTGAAATGCACATTTCACTGACAGGGCCTTCACAACATGGAATGATAAAAAGGAGCAGGGGGAATATCCTGCATACATGGGAAGTCAGAGAGCTTTTTTCTAAGTACAGGAAAAGGCACTGTGTGTGACAGAAGGCCTGGAGCCCTGTCTCCTGGCAACTGACCCACAATGTGGATGGGTATCATCTCGGGTGGATTTGTCCAAAATCTTTTCCCCACCAGCTGGCTGGCCTGCATGGTGAGAGTGTGCGGTGATGGAGGGGTCCCCATTCCCTCTGACCATGGCGTCAGATTATGTGACAGCCACCTGCGTGCTGGCACATAGATGCCTGTGTTCTCACTTGATGAGTCAGGAAATCCTCCCTTGTGCTCTGTGCATAAGTTAAAAAATGCTGATTTAATGTTTTTTGGGGATTTGACTGGAATATTTGGGAGGTTTCTTTCCAGTCAAAACAAAACAAAACAAAAACCCCAAACCACATTGCCAGATGCTACACTGCTAGTTTATTATAAAACAAAGAAAGCTGTAATTTTGTTACAGATACATCTGGGACAGGGCTGATGGAATCAGGCTGAGGAATCAGAGCCTTCAAAGAGGCCATGAAACAGGCCATGCAATAAGCCTATTTTTTATATGATTAGAGATGGTTAAGCATGTGAATTTGTATCACAAAATAAGCTCTGGGGTTCTCTTCCTGATGAGGCACAAAAAGCAATGTTTAAATGGGAAATGTTGGAAGTTGTTGGCCTGATCTCTGTGTCCCATGCGTCTACCACACTGACTCATGGAAGCTGCGGTTCTCGTGATCTGCTCTCCTCCAGGGCTGGCGCCCCCCATTCAGATGACTCTTTCCATCATGAGCTGCGGGAGTCCAAATAAAAAGAATACTGTGGTGCACTGTGGAAAATGTGCTCAAGCCTAAGAGCCAAAGAGGAAGGAGAAGGGGGGCTCACAGCACTTGAATTACTGCTCCCATGAGACAATAGGACTAAGAAGATGACTGGGAAAGGAGGCTGAAAAGAGACACTATGATTTTTGTTATGACCGCTTTTTGTGAGTTGTGTTAGCAAATCCTGGAGCTAAAAATTTTATTTTTTGTGAGGGGAAATCAAAAACTTCTGAGAAAATCAAAACTTTCTCATGGAAGGCGCATTTGGCAGAATTCACATTTTCCTTTAGCAAAAGCGGTAATGCTTCAATGAGCTTTCTGATCCGTTCTGCTTCCCATATTTAGCCCTGTTTCAAGTGGGACTGAGCATGGGGTGTAGTTACTGCCTCCACAACTACACTTATGCAGATGCCTAATTAACCAGTTTGATCAGCTGTCACTGGGCTTCTCTCTGCAAATGTGCCTGCAATTCTCTTTTGAAAACGCTGCTTTAAAAGTACTGGCTCCCCAGAGGCTGAACAGCAAGAATAGCACGATGTTACGAGTGATGACATATGGTGTCCCTTCTCTTCCCTCTAGCTGAAGTTCTGAGCCCATGTACTTGGCAGAGTGATGCAGCAAACCAGAAGAAGTCTGGTAGAACATATTTACTAGAATTTCAGGCTTTTCTGTGTAAGCTTCCGTGCCGAAATGTGTAACTTGAACGTTCAGTAGTCACAACAAAGCTTATTCTGGAATTGCCTAGCTTCTAGAGCGAAACATAAGCACAGTCTGTAAAAATGGGTCCCTTTATGAGTTCCTGGTCTAGTGGACTTGTAAAAATAATCAACAGGGTGTCCACCATGCCATATCTCTGTGAGACATGCCAGTGCTTTCATTTTTCTCAAGCTGGGTGGGATCGAGAAATTTTCCATAAACCCCAGATCGTAAAGTTTATGTGAGTCCCTAATGTCATTTTGAGGGAAAAAAGCCACACCTGACCCCTACAGAGATGTTCTTGAAGGTGACTCAGTTGAACTTGAAGATTCAGACTATTTGAAGCATCTTCCTGCGTCTTCCATATGGGCAGTAGCAGAGAGGGTGAGGTGGTACAAAGTCCCCTGATTTCAGCATCCTACACCCTTTCCTCTTTATAAGTGACACTCCTAAATGGCTCCTTCTGTCTTCACTGGCACCTGTTTAGTCAGACAGGAGAACGGTGTGCTGTGAGAAATGGAATTCTGCTAGAGGGCCAAGTGTTTTTAAGGGGAAAAAAGTAAAAGAGTACTCTTAGGTACTCTGCTTAGCCCCAGAAAGCAATGCATGATTCTGCCCTTGCTAACAGCACGGAGGAAGCAACTCACCTGCCGTCATGCTGGCCTTGTGAACTTTATTGTATGGGTGTTACACAGCATCTTCTTTTCCCTGGGCAACAGAATTTAAATATTGGCATTGAAGAGCAGAACACCATTGGACAGAGAATATCACTTTGTTCTTCTGAAGGCAGGAGATATCTGTATACTGCCCCGTCGATTTCCAATACACAGGGAATGTGCCACCAAGGCTCATGGGAGGCTACTAAACCTTCCCTTCCTTACAGTTACACTGCTGTCCACCAAACCTAATGTTAGGTTTCCGTGTTTGACTTGGTCCTAAAGCTTCTTCAAGAGCTTTATAAAATTCCAAGGAGAAAGTGCCTGCAGTGTAAAATTAGAAACAGGAAGTGGCCAGTTCTATGATTTGGCCTTTGACCAAGAGCCACCTCCACTGGGGGTAACACTCACTTTCCCAGTGACCAGAGAAGCCAGACAGGGCAAAGCAGCTCATTTGCTTTGTTGAACTACTCCAAGTGACCAGGAACAGGGGCTGAAATGCCAGTTTGCTCATTTTATAGATACATAGATTACTTAATCAGAGTAAACTAATAGTAGCATCTTATTTTTTTTTCTCCTGAGTAACTAAGTAACAACAGAGAACAGAAACACATGGATGACAGGCAAAACAAAAGAAATTTGCAAATAAGGAGGAGAGATTTGAACTGGCTTATAAGAGGCAGTGGGCTTCATCCTCTGAAGAAAACAAGAGTGACTTTTAGAATTATGGGTTTGGCGGTTCGTTTTCTGTTTGCACTGAAACTGTGAGTATTATTTGGGCCATGAAACTCCTAAGGAAACATGAAATGCTACCAAAAGAATACATGTAATAAAATCTGAAAGGCAGTAGGGGACACAACATATTTTGCAGACTTTGTTTCATAGAAATGAGTGACTAAAACTTGGAAAAGATAGCTGGCCTAGCATTTCCATCTCTGCATTTCACAATGAAAATTCTCAAGCTCTCCATAATTCTTTTAGATAAATTAGGACATATCCAAGTTAAACATGCAGATATTTATAACATGGAAAAATTTCAAGAGTTCAATGCAAGTAAGAGGAATCAGGAAGCTGAACTGGGAAGATACCCAGATTTGCAGATCTGGAGACAGGGTAGGGGAGAGACAAACAGCTTGAAAGAAGATGTGTGAGACCACAAACATTTTGTATGCTTGATCCAGTAAGAGAAGGGAGCTGTATCTTTTCCCTTTTTTGTAAGGCAATTTGGTTTCTCCAGGTGGAAAAGCTTCTCAGTGAACGAGAGCAGTCTTTGGGTATCACTAATATTGGGTAGCCCAGGAATAATGAACAGCGTCCATGTATTTTTCCTGTTCAGGGGTGATTTCATTTTGGTTTTTCCTAATTTTTAAGTACTTTTTCTGTGGTTACCTTTATTATTTTATCTGAAGGGAGATACAATTTATCACTGGGGAAGGGAAAGTACAACAAAAGTAACCTAGCCTATTGAAAAATGGTTCAGTTTCATCAGGCCTTTCTTTTAGAACTGGGCATTTGATGAGGTGTGCACATGCCTGTTCTGGAAGGGATATGGAGACCCCATAATTTGGTGGGAAATGGTAAAGGCTAGGGCCCTGGGCTTGGGTGTTACGGGGTGGTCTGTTGCCTTTATGTGCATAATTGCAAACACCAGGAAGAGAGCAGAGCATGACTCAATCTGCAGAATGAACTACGTGACCAGCAGCAAAACTCACAGTTCCCCCTGCCCTCCCCTCTTATAGGAGTTTCCATGTTTTGGGGAGGAAAGGAAAAAGAATAGCTAATTACTTTGAATGGTTCATTCTGCAGCAGAGAATGGAAATTAAGTCTGTATGAGAGTTTGGCACTGGGTGAACAGAGGATGCAGGGGCGGCTGAGAAGCAGCTCTGGAGTTCAGTTTATTTTGATTCAAACCTGTGAGAAGTGGATACTGTAATTTGTGTCATTATTTTTATTGTTTACAGGGGAAAATAGGCTAGGCCCAGAGAGCTCTCTGAGTTGTCCTACATGGAGAGCCTGGGGAGTCCCACAGGAACAGGGCTTACCCTTGCTACCTCCTCTCTGCCACCCACGGCTGCTCTTTCACACCACTCAGCTCCCACTACTCCCTTTTTTGGCAGGAAAGGAAAATCGCTGAAGGCTCCTCAAGGAATATTGGACCTTCCTTCCTTGTGCTTGGAGAACAGGGAAAAAACACTGGACCACTTTTTCTTGCCCTTGTCCCAGAGAGTGAGAGGGACATGAAGACCTTCACTCTTCTGTCCTTCCGGGTAAGGTGGAACTTGGGAGCACAGCCTGTGCCTCTGCTGCTGGTGAGCACAGTGCACTGTGCTCAGAGGAGATTTCCCCCATTATCCCTGCAGAGAGTGCTGGGGGCACAGGGAACACAGCTACCTGTCCTGCTGGGTGATGGTCCTGGCTCCAGCGCCAGCTGAAAACCAGTGGAGTAGTGCTGCACAGGAGCCAGTCAGCATGTGCCAGGTAGGGATGCAGGGAACCCAGCCACCAAGTTAACTGCTGTTCAGGCACTTCAATTCACATATTCAACAGTCCTGAAAAGTACAGAAACAGCCTCAGTTCCAAGCTGTCCCTTTTTTGTGTCAGGTAATTTAATTTCTTCCTGGAGGGACCAACGTTCAGATGATGAAAAGCCTTTGTCTTTGCATGGGGCTGTGTGAGATGGCATCAGATGAAATCTCCCAGAATCAAAGAAAACATGACCACCAACTAGGTCCAAGTTACCATCCTTTGGATTTCTGTGCAGACTGCAGCTGTCCTGCTGGTGCCCTTTCCAAAATCAAAGCCCTCTACTCTGACAGCCAGTTAGCGGGACTACAGCTGCCTCTTGGAGAGGAGTGAAACAAGCTGGCACGAGCTGTCTTGTGTTCTCTCAATGGAAAGTTACGTTTTCCTTCTATGACAGCATCCACTTGGGATACTAAAATAACTTTCCAGTGCCTAATTAAGCTTCTACATCCTTATTGGGAAAAGATGGTGGTATAGAAGGACTGCGATCTGCCCACTGCAAATAAGCGGGTAGTCAGGGGATACAGACCAAGAATCCTGACTCCGAGGGCCCCACAAGCTAATAGCAGGCAACCCCAATTTGTAGGAAGAGACACCTGCAGTGGACTGACTTTCATGCAGGGATTTAGGCCTCAACCTAAGAAAAGATAAATGAAATGCTCTTTTTTTTGGCATTGGTAACCATTCTAAATTTAAAAAAAAAAAAAAAAACCACCAAAATTCACCATAATTGTTTCTATAGTTTCTCTCCCAGGTTTTTAGTTTTTTTTCAATCAAAAAAGTAATTTAAATTTTTTCTTCTCTTTTTGATGCAGTCATGTGTCCTGGGAATAGAAGAGGGTCAGGGAAAGTATGACAGTATAACAGAAAAAAAAATTCCTTTCCAGATACTGTGGAAAAAAAATCTGCAAAGTCTGTAGCAATTATTTTCTATAGTGCTAGTCAATATACAGAGACAACAAAGTTCAGCCATATATTCTGAATTTATATTTTTATTCTGATAAGTCAAGTGGTTTAAACTACTCTTTCCCTCCCCCTTCCCTCCTCACTTCCATTCTCTGCTGTCTTTTTATTTTGCCATATTCAGAAACTGTGTAATAACTTTAATTGATCAGAACAATCATTGTCTGCAACAGAACTTGTAATGGAGAATTTTCCTCTGGTCTTGTCATGAATAGATTGAAAAGAGAACAAATAAATTATTTAGGATTTGCTGTTGATCACCGTAAACTCTGTGTTCTTATTCATAATGCATGCAGTGTTTCCATTCATACTATTTATATGTGTATGTGTAGCACTACAAGTGTAATCACCAAAAAGTTAAATCTTCAGGCATATTTATGTATCTGTAGAAAATGTTTTATGTATAACACTTCTGGAAACTTGTGTTTTACAGAACTGTTTCTTCACTGAAGTTGATGGAGTTAGTCTTGATACCTTATCACGATGTTAGGATCACCTAGTTTGAGTAGTCCAGGAATACTGATTTTTATGGAGTTAGCAAGGTGATCCCACGGTTGTATGAAGGTTGCAAGAAACTTGTTGAATTGTAAGCATCATGAGATTCTTGAACTGAACCTTGAAGGAAGTTCTATTTTAGAGATGTGGAACAAGTTATATTTGTGGGTAGAAAAGATAAACATGGGGATAGATGACCTTGCAGAAGTAGCATTTAAGTTAAATAAAATCACTCAAATGAGTCTTTCCTGCTCAAGAAATTTGGTCTTACTTCTTGCAAAAATAATAAAAAATTAGGTTCTGTTGAGAGAGCCCCTGACTAGAAGTACATTGCAGGCTGCTAATTCATCAAAATAGGTTTGTTGGGGCTATTTTTTGTTGTTTTGGTTTGGTTGATCTTTTAGTTTTATCATTTTAAAGCTTGTCTCTCCTTTGTACCAAACGTACTAAATAAAATAAAATAAGGGCTATGTTATCTGTTCTGGCTGCTGATGGAATTATTCTGTGCTTGAGTCTGATTTCTTATTGACCTTAGAAACTCAACTGTCAAAAGCTAAGAAATTTGTATATTTTTCTGAAGATGAACGGTGTATCAATTACCAAGTAATTGCATTACAAAGGAAATATGGGACTTATTTGTAAGGTTTCATTTTATTGCCACCTAAATTCATGAAGTTAATGTAAAGATACTTGTGATTTTCACAGGCCTTGGAGCAGCTCTTGTAAATAATTGCAAAAGCACTCCAGAATCCTTCCAACAGAATGTACTATAGTCATGGTGAGTATCTAAAATATTTGTTCTAATAAAAAATCCATTCTAAATTTTGGTGGGTAGCCTATTTCATTATTAGTAAGACAATACTTGCATGTGCTTAGTCAAAGTAGCACGACAAACTGGGAAACACAGCAACAATGCTCATCCGCTTTCGGAGCCGTGGTGACTACAGCACGTCCCAAACACGTGTCTGTTTGTGTGAGCTCCAGTGGCGCTCTTACCGAAGCAGTCACTTTCTTTAGAATAGTACCTGGTTGCTACTGCTGCTTAGTGAAGTCAGTGCCGCGCCAGAATCCGGGACGGCGGCACTCTGGTGCCAGCTCTGTCATGGGGTTGCTGAATGGTTTCAGTGCTGCCACTTCTCCTTGCCTTTCCAACCTCCTGGGAAACGAAATTTTATTTGGTATTTTTTTCAAAGTGCTTTCCCAGAGTTGTCCATAAGGGAAAATGGTTTGCTTTGCAAGAGAAGGAGCTCTCCCAGTCCAGACACTGCAGGAAACCTTGGGGTATGTTAGAAACAGGCCCAAGGTAGCCCTGGTCCAGCAGAGCATGGGAGTGCGGGCACAGCCCTGACTCCTGAGTGGTATCATGGATTCAGTGCAATGTGTTTCACTGCTGCAGGAGACCTGTCCTCACCTACCGCCTCAAACAGCTGGAATCAGAGCAGGCTCATATCAAAAAGAGGGAGACAGCAACTTTTCACCAGTGAGATCCGTTGTGAGTTATTTTACAAACACATGCAAAGACAGGGTTTGTGGCCTGGGGAGCTCAAAGGTAGGCATAGGTGGAAGATGAAATAAAGTTAGTTTGGAAGAAAATTCAGGAAAATGTCAGACTTGTGACAACAAATAGTGTTCATTTGCTTTTGGCTGCTTTCATGGGGTGTACTTAGACTTTCTTTACAACTTTTTTGTGTGTTACTAACTGCAGAGGCTGACTGGAAAATGTTTGGGGCAACAATGACTGGGAAGGAAAGGGTTACCTCAGGTTGAAAAAAAAAGAAATATTTCTTCTTATTGTATTCTGCTATATAAAAAATATCTTTGAATACTTCTGGTTTCTCATTGTCTGTTTGGATCATACACAGCACCCATTGTATATTCTAACCAGTCTTAATTCTTTGCAAATGTTCAGCCCTAATGCTGCCTGTGTTTCCAGTCCCACTGTCATAAAAGTAATTGACTTCATAGGGTTATTATGCATTTGCCTAATTATTGATATTTCTCTCCACCGTGTGATGCTAATTTAACTTTTACTTTTTCCATCTTGGATTTATGCCCTATTTTCTTGTGTACTTTTTTTTTTTTTTTTTTTGTTTTTTTTTTTTTTTTTTTTTTTTTTTTTTTTTTTTTTTTTTTTTTTTTTGTCCTGGCAGAATGTTGGCCTGGGCTCCAAGTATCAAATTTAAGTGTGACAGAGTCTCTATTCAATTCCAAAGTTATTTTCCATTCTTTATTTTCCTCAGTATTGACATGGGACACAGTTCCAATAAACAGTTCATACAGCCTAGTACCTCTGATGACATATGCATTTCTGCAAGCTGGGTTTTTGTTGGTTTTGGTTTTTTTTTTTCATCTCTCCATATATTTCCATATGTGGAAATTGTATTTGTGGGATATTTAGTAATATTTCTTCCATAAAATAAATTTTGCCCAAGTTTATTGCTCACTGGTTACACAGTTGTTCTTTATTAAAATAACCCTCCTTCCAGTTTTTTAAATACCATTCTATGCACCTCACCTTCAGCTACTTTTACTGTGTGACCTTGCATAATGAAACTGCTCCAGTACCTCAGATAAAGAGCAATGTGCAACTGCTCAGCTTCCAGAAGGGTGTTGGGAGATTTAATGCACTGGTTTTGGGATATGCAAACAGCCCTGCTTAGCTCAAAGATAAGATGGCCCAAATAATTCAAAGATAAGGAAATACAAATGGGAGGTTCTTGCAAGCAACACAGGGTTGTGAATTAAACAGTGGTTCCTGGGTTTTGATTTTAAATTTGCTACCTAGAAAATTTTGCTTGGAGGAAATTACTGGCCTTCTTTTCTGTTTGCAAAAATACATATGAATATTATAGTCCTCTGAACATTTGTACTTCACATTTGGTAGCCATTGCTAAGGTTAACACTGCCTCAAATGAGTGTATTCAGGAGCTTGTGAATTCTGTGTCTGGTCTCACAGAGGTAAAATTGAGTATTGTGCATTTAAATTTTATATTTTGAAAGTGTAAGCAAGACTCATGCAAGAGCCCTGTGTTGGACCTTTGCACAGGGACTGAGTAGAGAATAGTAAGTATCTGAAGCTGGAGTCAAGAATATCTTCTGAATGATGTCACCTTCTCAGTGAATATATTCGCTTATGTCATCTCCTTGCTGCTTTTAAAAAAGGAGGAAAATCCGTAGTAAAAATAAAAGTCTGTTCATGAACAATTCATAAATAGAGAAGGAAGGTAGTGTCTTATTAAATAAGTGACACCAAATAATTTGCTCCATCCAGATTTTCCATAACATGTAATGCAGTCAAATTGCATTTCCTGACATTTAATGAGTAATTTCTGGTATATACATTTAACCAGGAAAAACAGGAAATTCACCTCTATGGAGAAAGCCAACTGAAAACCTGTGTGTTGTGACAAAGTTAAAACTGCAGTAGGAACTTTAACATATTCATTTCCTGGTGTCTTGCTATATTAATTATGCATCCTTTGCCTGCCATTAATTGAAGCCCAAGGCTTTCACAACAGGGGTGTCAAGTTAGGCTTATGGCCTTGTCAGACAGACACTCAATTAAATAGTTTGATTTCTCAGAAATACTGGATATACTTCATCTCCCTTTTGCTGAAAAGCTGCACTTTCAAAAATCACATCATAGGTATTAAATTTAATTTCCTGAATGGCAGCTGGCTTTAAACACTGGAACTGGGTGGGGGGGGGAAAGTAGTTGAAGCCTTTTTTTGCTAACAGATTGTACTGCTTTTCTCTAGTTTATTGTGCATCTCTGGTCAGCCTGGTAGCAGAGCTTGTGTTTGTGGTACTGTTGCATGTTTTGAAGAGGGGGAGCAACAATAAGGGCAAAAGGCTTTTTGAATCTGACTGCTGTCAAGAAGAGATGAGTGTGTACTGTGTGGCATACAGGCTACAGCCTCTTCAAAATGAGGGTTGTTTACTGGTTTTGTTTGGTACACAACACGTGAAAAGAGTTTTCATGCCCTGGTCCCTGGGCTTTATGGCAATGAGCTTCATCTGGGATATCAGATGGGTCATCACCAAATCCCCATGAAGCACCTCCCACATAGTTTTCTCAGGGTGTTCCTTGTGTGTAGAAGCTTTGTGAGCTGTAAAAATCAGTGGTCTACAACAGGAAGAATGATTTGCGATTTTTGCTCTGCAACTACAAAGGACTTTAGTTTATGTGATGGGCTGGTGTTACCTGTTAGTGTTGCCACATGCTTCTAGCATCAAAGGCCAGAATATTACCAAGCAGACAGTGAGGACTCTGTACCCATGAATGTCTCTGTGAAATAGAGAGAAGAGGTCAAAAAGCACATCCTCAGCCCTGAATAGCTAAAAAAGTTCTTTGATTTTCTGATAGTGTTCATGAGGCAGATACTGAACAGTCCTTGGTGCTGGCTGCAACACAGCTTGCTTATTAAGGTATGATGGATTTAGTGCTGTTTTAAATACCACAGGATTTAAGCAAAACAAGAGCTATAACAAACAAAATTATTAAACTAAGTTGTACAAGTTCAAACGGGTCTTTGCAGTTTGTGCTTCACTGTGGAACTGTGGAAATTTTTAAGCACTGGAAGAGTGAAGTCCTTGGCCTCTTGATGCAGATGTTAGGGCAAGGAAGCAAAGTTGTCTTTCCACCAGTGTTGGTAAATTTGGGATAGGAATTATTTAACAGTCATCCTGTTGGTTTTTTTTTTTTTGGTGTTGCTGTCCCTGAAAGGATGCTGAAATGAAAATTAGGTGCTTCCTGCTCGTTAAGATGGCAAATTTTATTGATTTTGGAGGAGTTACCTCGGCTGGTCTTACCAAGAGGCAAAAAGATGTGTTTCTCTCCATAAAGCATAACTTATGAAGCCTCTTTGCATTCCTGTGAGGAATGGCCAAAGACTGTAGTTGGAAAGAGCAGATGAATCCCAGTGATACTGGGAAACCTCTCAGGTTCCTGGTTGCACCACTGACCCCATGGAGCAGAGATTGTCAGCTTGGCAATTGCATGGCCAAGTCACACGAAGAGGAGCTGCTGAGGTGTTTTGGTCTTCCTTATTAGTATGGGACACAGTTTCCTGTGTTTGTCCAGACACTCCAGCTCCACAGATCCCCTGTTTCTGCAGGGAGCCAGCATATGAGTTGCTTTGCCCGGTAGGTGTTGGAAGCACCTGTGTGGATAACTGTGCACATAAAAAGGGGAATTCTGAATTCTTGTGGGTAGTTACATGGCTGCTTGTGATTTCAGGAGAGTGAATGTGGTGATCCACCCATTATCTGCCTATCACATACGTGCCTCTAAATTAGACAAACATTCATACCTGTTCAATGAGCTAAGAAATATTGTAAACATTTTCTTTGAGTAACTATTAAAAAATCTCACCATTGTTTCTCTTTTGAAAAAAGTTAAACCACCTCCATTTGAAAATGAAAGTAAAGCATTGTATAATGTTTTAAAAGTTAGAGAGAAGATACACTAGAATTAATACAATGATAGTCAGTAAAAGAAAATGTTAAGAGGTTTATAACTATAGAAAAAACCCCAGACATTTCCTCTGTAGAACATTAGTAAATTATACATCTGGAATGAAAAAAAGTGAGTATCTTTACACAAACTAATGTGGTAGATTTGAGTCATCCACACAAGATGTGATTAAACTAATTAGAATTTCCCCAAAGAACCGTAATTCCATACATTGAGTGGTATAAATGGGAATATAATTTGTGCTGCAATCTTCCATAGTCCTTGGCTGCAAAAAAGACTTACTCATTTTGGACTAGCACAGTTCTTTCAAGAGGATATGTAGGAGACAAAATAGTAGAGCATGAACTACTAGAATGACAAGTTTGAATGTAAGAACCAGGGAAGTGATTAAAACCAGGCCTGGCTCAGTGTGGACAACAGAATCCTGGGAAGAGCCATGCAAACAGGCATGAGTGTGTCAGGGGCATTAGGGCTCAGCTGTTTGTTACCCTCAGATAATGAGGGTGGAAGACATTCATCGACACTTGGTCAGGGGTGCTGTGGCCGAATTCACACCACTTCCATGGCTTCAGCAGAGTTGTGCCCACTGTGCTTACCTGTGAATTTGGTGCCATGAACACCTGATCAGGGAAAGGGTAGAGTGATGCAGAGGAGCCAGAGCTGTGGATTTTTTGTAGCAGAAAGGCTACAAAAGGAGGAAGATTCCTGAGCAGGAAGATTTGTGCATGCCAAATCAGTAACGTTTTAAATGCTCTTCCTAATTCACCAGTAGTCCCTTCTGTCCCAGGTGACCCCTCTGTTGAGACATGCTGTCTCTTCTAATACAGATAAAAAGTCTCCTAAAACATCAGGATGAAGAGGCACAGTTGTTCGCAGACAAAGTCTGTGCTGCAAACAGTCCGAGGCAGGGTTATCATTGCATTTTTAGCATTAAGCCTTGTGGACCCAAGTAAAATCTTCTGACTGGATATACCACAACTGGGAAAAGATGCTCTCTCTTTTCTTCTTAGCCTTTGTTCTCCTTCTCTTCTTTGTTTCAATAAAAGCTACTGCAGCATACGCATATCAAAAACCTGAAAGTTGTCTGGCACTTCAGATCAAGGAATGGATTCAAATTCACTGCCTCAGGATATGTGTCAAGTCACTGCGCTTATCTTGCTCTTGTATTACTGACTTTCTAGTTTTTACTGGGGATAGTTTTCTACTCTTATTGGTGTTCAAACCACGAGCAAGAGAAGTCAGTGGAGCATAGCACCTCCACGCTGAAATTGGGCAGGGTTCCCTCTTTTCTTTGCTCTGCAAGGAGAGGAAAAAAGGAGATTGGGAGCCCTGGGAGGTAGGAGTGAAATTGGCCTGATGTCTGCCTGGTAGCAGTAGTCCCTAATTACTATAATTGTTATTATTTCTGTTTGCAATTATAAATGAGGGGTACTATAGACCTCTTTAAATGACCAGTGAAATCAGCAATAATATGAAAAGCACAGGCCAATTCTTTTCCCAAGAGTTAATTTTTCAGCCTAAAAGTAAATGCATTATGTGACTTGTAGTATTTTTTCCTTCAGTTTACAGGATTATATTTTTAGCCTCTTTCTCTGGAGTTACTTTGATATGTTTTCTGAGCCCCTTCGAAAAATCTAACAAAACAGAAGACTATAGGATACATCTAAATTCAACAGGCCTTTAGAAACAAAAGTTAATGCTCTAGAAATCCTCTACCAACCCAGAAAAACATGTTGGTTGACAAAATATTTAATCAGACATATTGCATGCGGAGGGGATATGCCTGTCTGTGTTTACACTGTAGTTCAGGTCTGGTTAGAGGCAGTGGGTAGGCAGCTGTTTTTGACACAGTCTGTATGGTTTTATATATATGCATACATGTGTGTGTGTGATTCTGTGCATCTGTGTACATAGACTTCAGAAATTTCAACCTGTATCTACTCATAAGTCTAGAAAACTTTTAACATGTGTTTCTATAAATTAGCAGTATTAGAAAAAAAATTACAAGGAGTCAAGGTTTCATTAGATGTTAAAATCTGTAAAAGGCCAGATTCTGAATTTGAAGCTATATTGACCCAGCACTATGCTGCAGGCTCCAAAAGGATTTTTCAGTGCTATTGGAGTTTGTTTGGATTTGCCACCTGTTTGGATTTGCCAGACCTAAGGAGAGAAGCACTGGCTCTGGGGAGAGAAGCAGCAGGCTGAGGTGCCTGTGCCTGACGTAGGGAGCCCATTGGTGTCTCTGCATGGCTGAGCTGTGCTGTTTTGGTGAACCAGCTCATCTGGAGATGGTTTGAAAGTCTGGGTGCAGCCCTTCTGGGCCCAGTGGAGAGCTGAGCACTTCAGCTCCCATGGAACAAACACTGTGGCATTATCCATGCCAGCCTGGGCTTTGGGGTCGTTGTGAGGTCTGCCCTTACAGAAGCAAGAAGTCAACTTCTCCTTTACCCATGCGATGTGCAGTGCATGCCTGCACGATTCAGCTTCTTTTATGCTGAATGAAGATACAGTGGGTTCTACTGTAGACCAGTTACTAATTTGGGGTATAAGAGAAACACATAAACCATAGTACATTCTAGAAAATAAGCAAAGGGTTAAAAGTCTGGAGTTAGAAGTCAGGAGACTTCTGACCCTGCCATGATCTCTCTGTGAGACCTCGCACAACTCCTGTTACCTTTCTGCCTCTGTTTCTCCATTTATAAATCATTTCCTGCTCTGTGTCATATGAACCAGATCATGCTTGGGCAGTTTTGAGCATTAAACACTCTTAAAAAGGCTAAGTAGTATTATAGAATAATGCCTTTTTCCCTGGTGTGATGAAGCCTGTGTCTGTTCTCTGACTTGACGGCAGGAAGGAAGGCTCACTCTGAACAGACCGAAGTACATAAGGGATTGATTAGGGAAAAGGAGTGGGCAAAGGAGGGAGGAGAAAGGCAGTTGATGGGGAGAGGCAAGGAGTGGATAAATGTCAATTAATTGACATGACTTAATACAGCGAAGGCTGAATCTCACCTTAAGTAAGGTAACATGAGTCTTATATTCTGCAGGAAATCCTAAAAGCAGTTTATTTCAGGAGATATCCTGAGGCTTGTGTAACAGAGAAGCAGCAGGAGGAAGCAGATCCCAGTGCATTGCAGTTCATCAACCACTGACCTAACTAGATGCTGTTATAAAAATGGACCTCTACGTGGAAGATCCTCTTCAAAGCAAATGTGTGCCTGCCTTGGCAAGTCAAGCAGTGCTTAGTTTTACCGGGTCTCACAGCTGAACAACAAATAGGTACACAACAGTCACTTGTATGTGCAGGCTGGCCCTAGGAACTCTGTCAGACTCTGTCATGTTAAGGATCTGTGCCATGCACCTTTCTCAGAAGATACGGTCCTGTCAGAAAAAGGGTAAGTTTCTCTTTGGCGTATTTCAGAAGAAAATATGATCTATGTTAATATAGCAATTGCAAAAATAATTTAAATATAAGAAATAAGAAGGAATAGTGAGGCATATTTTCATCCTTTCCATTTGGAAGTGTGGGAACATCTGTTCAGAAATATGTGATCAAGACTAGCAGTGTAAGCTGTGTTCATCTAGGAGTGGAGATAGACACAAACAAACACACACGCATGCCTTTTATACATGAAAATCAGGATGGTTTAAGATCCGTAACTGAGAGTGGAAGGAGTTAAAGGAAGATAGCAACCTAGTGTAGGTAACTGGGAGGGCTGTTACCTAGTCTTTGAAGATCAAGACTGAAAGATTGAAGATGATATCATGAAAAATGGGGCAGTCAGTGATGGTGTCAGAAGAGAGTGATTGTATTAGGCAAATACTAGCAAAGAAGGTAAAAGTTTCCAATTCTGTTTTACATGGATGTCACCCAGGTAATAGAAAAAAACATTGTGGCTGTCAGGACAGAAGTTGCTGAAGGTCTGGATAGGTGAATGGACATGAAGAAATCAGATTTTACTATTACAGAAGGAGTAACAGGAAGATACAATATGCAGTGAACACACTCATCTTACAGGCCCTATGCAGTTGAAAAAGACAAGAGCTGTGAACTTTTCGCATATGTAAGTGGGGGGTTGCTAAACTTTGAGTTGATAGTGAGATGGCAAAGACAGAAAAGAATGATGGTTCTGGATGATAAGGAAACTTACTTGGACAGTTTATGGTTGTTGAAATTGATGAAACTTGAGATTACTTGAAGTAGCCACTGGTTTGCAATGTCTTGCTTCAGGAAATTACGTAAAAGAGGAAATAGCCAAGTCTAAGTAAATATAGCAAATGAAAGCATGAGGAAAAATATGGAATTTCAGGTCTAAATGTAATGTGTGAGAAGCTATTTTGGAGGAAGAAAGTTTAATCTGACCCTAACCCAAACCATCTGTTTCTGTCTTTACTTTCACTGCTCTTATCTCTGATCAGAGAGTACTATCACAACACTAAAATTTGGGATCTGAATCAAAAGTTCAATTAATGCTGACTTCACATTCCATGTAATCACTGAAATTCCAGGGTTTTTATCTTCACCTGTGTATACATCCTACCTTCCCCCTCTGCAAACCCAAGCTGTCTATGCATACCTGGCAGATTTCCATCCACAGGCTTCATATAAATTTTGGCTTGTTTTGCTTTCCTTGCTGTTACTAGACACCAGTGAGGCCAAGTTTCTTAAAGGTCAGCCCTTGCTTCTGTCTACCTTCAAGAAAGGGGAGGAAGTTATGCTCTTTCAGCCCAGACTCAATTATGACAGTGATGGCCTGGCCTGGGCACTGACACCGCTGTACTGGCAGATCAGTTGCCAAAGCAATGAGCAAGAAACTGTTTTTCCATTTTCAGGCAAAATTTTACAGTTACAAACTTGTAATGGTTTAGCACAGTTCCCCTGAGTTGATACCACCACCAGCCTGTTAAAAGCTGATCTGATCACGTGGGAGATCTGACGCACCCTGGAGCTCATGCGATCACAAAGAGACACTATTTCTAGCTCTGACCCCGTACGGCACACCTGACTTGGGCAAAAGAGCTTCTCCAGGCTTTTTTTGTCCACTTTGGACCAGGGACTCAGAGCTCATGAGCATCCCAGCCACCACTGTCAGGGGCCATCTGAGGTTATTGGTGTACAGAACTCCTTGCTTAATGGGACCGTACTAAATGAGAGAGATACTTGTTGCAGGAATGCTGCCATAGCCAAATACACTCTTAACCAGAACCATTATACTCTTAGTGCATTGACATGCCTCTGGAATACCCATGGATGCAGAAAGCTCCTAGTTCCATCTTTCTCCTGGGTGAGTCTGAAATTCATGAAGGCAGTGGGGCTACCTTGTTCTTACTCTCTCCTGCTTGTCCCCCTTGCTTGGGAATACTGCAAGTAGCAAAACATGCTGGAATAGTCTCTGCCAAGCACTGCTTTCACAAGTTTTGGCCTCCTCCCTATTCATGCTGGCATCTCCTCTATGGAAAACCATTTCCCTACAGGATTCAGGAGTGTAATCATTCAAAGCTGATAGCTACAGACTGCTGCCTCAATAGATTCTCAGTTGCAGTTCTTCACTGGAGTGTCAAGCAACTTTTCTGGGCAGACTTGTTCTCTGGCACATAATTTAATATGTTTATGTTTCTGTTATGTTTGGACATGTGCTCAGTAGAACACAAGACAGATTTGCCAGTTTAACACAGACAGCTTGTCCTGTCGCACCACCTTCGGAGGGCATATCAACAGGGACGTGCAGACAGAAGTGAAGGGGATCCTGAGTTGCTTTTATTCCCAGTTCTTGCTGCTGACCATGATTCATGACTCTATAAAATCATTTTGGTTTCCACTGCCATTCTATACATTCTTCTCCCTCACCCATTGTGCCTACCATGCCTATGTTATGTTTACAACATAGAATCGTAGAGTGGTTTGGGTTGGAAGGGACTTAAGGGATCATCTAGTTCCAGCCCCCTGCTATGGGCAGGGATGTCACCCACTAGACCAGGTTGTTCAGAGCTCCATCCAGCCTGGTCTTGAACACTTCTAGGGAGCAACCACAGCTTCTTTGGACAACCTATTTCAGTGTCTCACCACTCACAGTAGTTTTCTTTCTAAGATCTAATCTAAATCTCTCTTCTTTTAGTTTAAAACAATTTTCCCCTTGACCTATCACTCTCTGCCCTCCCTGTTTTTCATAAACCCCTTGAAGTTCTGAGGCTTGTGCCCCCTTGAAGTACTGGAAGGCTGCAATGAAGTCTCTTCAGAGCCTTTTCATCTCTGGGCTGAATAACTCCAGCTCTCTTAGCCTGTTTTCGTAGGGAGAGGTGCTTCATCCCTCTGATAATCTTTGTGGCCTCCTCTGGACCTGCTCCTACAGGTCCACATCCTCCTTCCGCTGAAAGCCCCAAACCTGGATGCAGCACTCCAGGTGGGGTCTCGTGAGGACAGAGTAGAGGGGGACAATCACCTCCCTTGATTTGCTGGCCACCCTTGTTTGATGCAGCCCAGGATACCACCGGCCTTCTGGCTTGTAAGCAGACACTGCTGGCTCATGTTCAGCTTTTCATTCACCAGCACCCCCAAGTCCTTTTCTCCTTTTCTCTGAGAACTGGCTGTTCTCAGTGAGTTCTTCTCCCAGTCTGGACTCACATCTGGGATTGCCCTGATGCAGGTGCAGCACACTGCACTTGACCTTGCTGAACTTCATGATGTCCTCATGGGCCCACTTCTTAAGCTTGTCCAGGTACCCCCGGATGGCATCCCATCCTTCTATTGTGCCAACTGCACTGCTCAGCTTTATGTCATCTGCAAACTTGCTGAGGGTGCACTCGATCTCACTGTGTCATTGGTAAAGGTATTACGGAATCACAGAATTGCTTAGGTTGGAGAGGACCTCCAAGATTGTTGAGTCCAACCTCTGACATCACCTTGTCAACTAGATCATAGCACTAAGGAACATGTCCAGTCATTCCTTGAACACCTCCTGGGATGGTGACTCCACCACCTCCCTAGGCAGCCCATTCCAATGCTTCACAGCTCTTCGTGTGAAGAAATTCTTCCTGATGTCCAATCTGACCCTTCCCTGGCACAGCTTGAGGCTATGTCCTCTTCTCATTAAAGAGCGCCGGTCCCACGACAGAGCTCTGAGCGACACCACCCATCACTGGGCTCCATCTGAGCACAGAGACATTAGCAGCTGGCGTTGCAACTGATCCTAGTACTTTGGCTGGGGTCTTGAAGTCCCAGTGACACTACTGCAAGTAATAGTCCCGTCTATCACTGGTCCTTATAATTGTTAACAGGCTGAGCCTGAGCATGTGTGAGAGAAGAGTGTTGTGCACCTGAGTGCACAGCCTCTCCCATACCTTATCCCCAAGGCTTGTATGTGGGGGTGCTTACGTGTCCTTCACATCCACATTTTCTGGTAGTGCCATGTATTTAATACTAAATAAAGGCTATAGGAAGTTTGTAAACATACTGTTTACTTAAAGTGAACTTAGAGGAGGAAATAAGAGAGAAACATATAAAGTCCTAGTGTTCTTCATGTGAAATGAAGAAAATGTAGGTTCAACCTGAAAGCCATCCTCTCTTGCCTACACTACCTTCCTTGTCATCGCCTGCTCCAAAAGCATCAGCTCCCCTCACAACTCATGAACCTTTCCTGCCTCATACCCTTGTGACCACAGCCCCATTTAAATCTGCCCCTTGAAATTTGACAGAAGAGCTGTAACTCTAAAATATCTGGCTTTTGCTTGCTGCACCTTCCTTTCTGAAAAGTGCAGAGCATTCTTAAATTGTGGTGTGTTTCCCCTATCTTATTTTGAAGGAGATATAATGCTCTCTTACCGTGATTTGCTTTGATAAAGAGTTGTTTCGCCTTACTCACTTCTCTGTGCTTGCCTACTTCAGCCAAAACACAACACGCTTGATTTTGGTAAGGTTGAAGAACACATTTGCAAACAACTTGCAAATAGTGAGATCTCCCTCAAGTTCCTTCCTGACTGAGGCATGGTTAGTGTATCATCATCTCATGTTATAGCCTTGTTTGTCTTCCTTTCCTTTGTAAGAGAGTGAAGGATTTTAATGGAAGATGTTGCTTTACTTCAGTGAGATTAACCAACCACGGCCCTGGAAGAGGCCCTTGTGTAAGAATGAAAGATAAACCTTACAGAAGGGGCAATAGTTTGAGATGAAAGGCTCCAACTAGCCATCCAACTAGCACCATTCTCCAGCTGTAGTAAGAGAAGTAGTATCAGGGTGCAAATTTCTAGCACAGACAGCATAGTATATTTTGCACATTTGTTCAAGCCTAACCTTTCCCATATCTTCCTGCTTCTGTTTTCTGGATGTGTTGGTGGGGTTTAACCAAGCACTTTTTTATGCATCTTTTCAGCCCTTCAGCATGAGGTCGAGCACTTGGAAGCTTTTGGTGTTGAAATAGTGCAGCAGCTACAGCAAGGAACACATGGAGATCAGGAATGGTTTTTAAAACTGCTTGATTCAAAGTCCAAGAAAATAAATTGGAAGATTTAATTGATGTTTATTCAGGGGCTCTGACAATGCACTCTCTTTTCACTATCATTTCCCCTTCTGTCAGTTCTGTCTGGAACACACGGTTTGTCCCAGGCCCCACATAACATCAGCTGCAATAAATAAGTGGAGAAACTATTCACACTTCCCATGTGAGAATGTGCCCTCATTTTACAGCCCATCTATCAAACATAAACATACTCCAGCCCGGGTATGGATGCAGACCAGGAGGATTTATGATCCCAACTCCCTGAACACAGTTTTAATAAGTGCTACTACAAATATTGCAATAATATAATACATTTTAATGTGTTGGAATGCACTCCTTGGGAGTCTGTGGGCATTTAAAAACCCAACTAACTAAAGCCAATGTTTTAATAAAGCAGCTAAAACCCCTTGGACTGAGAACATGTAACAGTGCTGAACTTAGTGTTCATACAGGAATGGCTTGTTGATTTAGGGTTCTAGAGGAGCTGTTCACAGGTGGAAAGATTTGTGCAGGGCCTGAAACTGTTTCAGCCACATCCAAGGTGAAGGGCTATGACAGTTTTGGCAGAAGTAATGTGGGTCTCCTTTATCATTTGCTGTATTTGGGTGTAAAGTTCTGTTGAGTAAAGCAGTTACAAGTAGATTGAGAGGGCCTCTGTTGCTGTGAACAGATGAAGTTTGTTGTTTTTATTTAAAATGATCTGGTGAAACAGAGAACACAAGTGCTGAGTGATCTCCCTGTCCTTATCTCAACCCATGAGCCTTTAATTGTATTTTCTTTCCCTGTTCTGTTGAGGAGGGGAAGTGATAGGGTGGCTTGGTGGGCACCTGACAGCCAGCCAAGGTCAATCCACCATAATGCACTTCACAGTTCATTTATGACTTTAACATTTCTGAGAGTTATTTGCCTACCTACCTCACTTTGTGGGAAGACATTCAGAGCTTATCTTAAACCCTAGCAAATGTCTTGTTCCTTTAGGATTTGGTATTTTGAGTACTGAAAGAGCAAGGAAGGTATTACTGCTGTCACTTTATACATTTGTGCCAAAATTTGTATGTACATTCAGACTATGTAAATAAGGGAATTGATACCATATATATTCTTTTCATTGGGGCAGTGTCAGAGGTGAAAGAAAGGGGTTTGATTCACTCTGCATGATCTTTGCAGAGATGTAGAGAGCATGCAGGATTTCCTCATCATTCCTCAACTGTGCACCAAGTGACATTTGCTAGTTCACCGTTTATGGTGAGGTCTTCTTCTAAAAAGAAGTCCGGAATGATTTTATGTTCTTTACAATATTTTTCCAAGCATGTCAGTAGACTTTTCCTCCTTTGGCTTTAATTCTTGATATCTTTCTAGAAAGGGATGGCCGCCCTCTCAGCCTTTCTCTTGTCCTTCCAGTCATTTTCCTCTTCTGGAGGTCCTCCATGCCCTTAATCGACTGCTCAGTCATTGTTTGCCTTAATCCCAGATGGAATTTGTCTTTTTAGAACCTGAGGAATGAGAAATGTCCATAGTGGTACAGGTGAGTTCTCACCAGTGCTTTACACAGTGGTTGCCTTTCTTGCCTGACACACAGGAATACTTTTGCCTGTATCCCATTCATGGCTCACTGTCACCCTGTGATCTACTCGTGCCTACAGGAGCATTTGCCTCCAATGTCCTCAGACTGGAGCAGAAACTTGTGTCACTCCACCTGACAGGGTGGTACCTATTTCTACCCTGCAGCTCCTCATGCAAGGAGCGTTTATTGATGTAGGGGATGTCTCTTCTGTCAGAGCTTCAGCTGGTGGGGAGGATGGGGGCTGTAGAACTATGCCATGAGATAGAGCTTTTCTTCCTCATGGGTGCCACGAAATCCAGAATATGATGTGGACAAGGAAACCTACGTTCTTGAACAATGGTTTTTTGCAATCTAAATTCAAAAGACCTGACCATGAACTTCCCTGTTTCCTACACTTGATGACAGCAAAGTGTGAAGGGTGGAGCCTGAGAGATGTGTTAGGGGGGCTTCCACCCATGAGTAACCTGCTGGGGTCCAGCTCCACGCAGTCACAACCAGATCCAGCCTCCGCCGTCCATCTGAGCCATGGACGAGGTGTGTGGGTGGGCTCTGAACACGGGGCTGGTGGTGTCAGTCCAGCCCCTTTCAGAACTGGTGTCTGCCTCTTAAAAGAGAAAATATCCATGGCTGGCATTAACTGAGCTTCTGTTGGGAAGTTTCATGGGAGAAAGTGCCCAACCAGTCCAGGCACTGAGAAACTACAAGACACCAAACCCTGCTGGGCCAGTGCCATGCAGTTCATGTCCCTGCTGTCTGTGGGGATGCACTTTACTCTCCAGGAGCGTGAATAAAGCTTGCTGATGAACTTTTAAATGAATTCTGCAGCCATGTAGTGAAAAAGAAGGTTGTTGCTGGTTATGCTGACATGGAAAAGGAGGTGGCTGGATGGGTGGGCACCTGACACTGAAAAGCAATGGCCGGTTTAGAGGCCCTACATGCCTGGAGGATACCTGACCAGAAGGACTGAGGAGTTTGCTTTTTATACGTCCACTTGAAATTATCCGTGAATGTTTGTGTGGTTAAATGACTGATGATCACAAGAGTCCAGAGGAGCCCTGTTAAGGTGCTGTGCTTTGTGCCACAGGGAACAGGAAGCAGTCCCTGGGGTTCACCCTTGGAGCCACTCTGGGAGTCTTGAAATTTTCCTTCCCCCAGATGAGGGGCACGAGGGCTGCCTTTGTAGAGCATGAGCAGCTGGCACCCGGCCAAAATGACCCAAAGGAACCCTGACAAGTGGCTGTGCTCAGTGCTGCAGAGAAAGGTAAAATAACCCCCAGGGACCAGTGCCAATCTGACCTGGGGGGACATTGCTTTCTGACCCCAGTGCTGGTGATCGGCTGTTCCCAGAGCATGTGACCAAGACAGGGCATCTCTTCCCACAGACTTCTCACACCTCCCAAGAGATGCCCAAACCCTAATCTGCCCGACTTGGAGCCATCTCAGGGGCTTCTGAGAGTGGCCAAATGCCCCCAGTCTGATCTACCCTGGGCACAAAAATACTTCCTGCACCTAGCAGGCCACCAGTGGGTGCTTCAAAACCCTGGGACTCCTGGCAATGTCTCTGCATCCCATTTCTTGTGGCTGCTGCCCCTGGCTCTGCAGGGGGATGAGAATGACAAGCTCTGCTTTGCTCCTCCAGAAGGCATTCCCTTGGTCTGGCCATTGTTATCCAGCTAAAAAGGCCTGAGAGCATCAGGGACCTCCAGTGGTTGATGGTTCTCGTCTCCTGAGGGGCTTACATCCATTTGCTGAAGGCTGAAGCAGGATTTACATCTATCAGATGGACTTTGAATATGGCCCCACTGGGAGCTGGCTTTGCAGCAGAGAACCTCCAGCAGCGTCATCCAGGCCCACATCTTCCTCCCTCAGGCTAAGTAATTCCACCAGCTCCTTGGGGACTTCCTCTCAGATGTCTCTCAGATGCCTTCAGGCTACTCTCAGGCCAGATCTGTCAGTGGGGAACATGGGAGAAATCCCCTTTTATCCTGCCCTGGGAGTCTGTGATTGCCGCATTGTTGGATGGTGGTGATGTGCCATGGGGGTGATGAGGGCCCTAAGTGCAACCCTGCCCACCACAGCCCCCACAGCACCCCCAGCGCCCCTCTACCCAGCATCTTTCTGAGGAAGGCCTTTGGTGGTTGATGAACTGTAGTTGAGTGCTTTAAAATGAGTGACGGGATTGTAAACTGTCAAATCCCAACTCTCCCTCTGAGGTCTCCCACACCTCAGGAAACATTTGCTGTCACAAAAGAGAAGATGGTGAAATTTGTTTCCTATTGGGAAGGCTAGGCCACTTTAAAGCACTTTTACAGGACTTTGAAGAGATCAGTTAATGTTATTCTGCCCCTTACTTGAAAGCATGAATGCATAAAAGTTGGTCAAGCTGGCGGTAACCTCTCTTCATGTGTCAGGGAACACCAGAGGGCTATAAAGTTGTGCTGTGTGGAAAATTCAATTCTACCAGAAATTACATGGGTATATCCAGCTACATGAGTGAGATTGGACACTGACCAAAATATTAGAAAAACAAGTGACCACAAACCACAGAGAATTCTCAGACCCACAGCACACCAAAAAGTGCTCCAAAGCAGATTTTATTAAAGCCATACACTCTTGGATATGGATGAAGTACTGAACTGTTTTGAAGTGCTATCAGTTTATTTAGCATTTTACAGAGGATCAGGCCAAACAAGCCCACATTGGGCTTGCCCAAACACATCCTCATGATGTAGATTCTTCTCTCCCTGCAGTATCACTGAATGTTTTAGCAAAGGCACCAACTGAGCAGAGCGGAGAGGCCCCACAGGAGTCAGTAAGATCTGGAGAAGCAGGAGAGGTGATAAGTAGAAAAGTATGCTCTGGTGCTACCCTTATTTGTCCTTACTTGTTAAGGGCCTGATTCTGTGACTAGCTGTGTGTTGTCTCTGGTTCTCAGGTGCTACGGGATGCATTTGTGCAAATCGCCTGCACCACTGCCCTTATGCACAAGTATCACTTTCCTGTCCAGAAAATAATTTGATAAGAACAACCCTCTGCCATGGCTTCTTCTGCTCACTTCTCCTGTTGATGAAAACCAGGTTGTTTTAATTTTATTTTCACTCATTGCATTGCCAACTGCCTTAGAAAGCTCTCTCAGCACCATATGATGTGCTGCACCGATGGCTGATCGCTGCAGCAGGGCTCAAACCACGCTCTTGTCATGGCTCTGCATACAGGATCTGAACCTCTAGCTTGCTTTCCCCCTGGGGTGTTCTCAGTTGCTGTGGTCTAAAGTAGCAGCTGCAGCTTCCAAACTCAGAGTGAGGATATTGGAATCATGTGCATGTGCCTGCCTGGAGTAAGAAGATTTTCTTTGTACACTGCTGAACACAGCAGTCTCTGGCTGGGAGCTGCACAAGCTTCCTTCCCTTGGAAAGGTGCCCCACCAAAAATGAGCAATGGTAAAGATTTCTGCAATTAACAAACTACCACTACATGTGCATATTGCAAATGGGGCTGGAGCAATGCCAAATATGGTCCAGCTTATCTGAAACACAAAGTGCCTGTTTCTAAGAGGGAGGGTTAGGGTTGCAGTATTGAAAAGCTTCTTTTGATGTATGCTGTTCTGGGGTTGGGGGAAGGGAAGACATTTTTAAAAGGTGTTGTTGGAAGTTCTTTTGAAAGAGGCCTCCAACCTATTTGTGTAAGAGGGTTGGGATGACAGAGAACATTGTGGATATGGCCTTGCCTGTATCAACATATTAACCACTGAAATCAGCTCAGCATGAAGTGAATGTGTGATAGAGGCAACCACTGATTCCGTGGCTTGTATTCAGTGGGTCATTGCAGCTCAATGACAATAAGATGCTTTCCTGTCCTATAAGTGCTAATTCTCAAACTATGCCTCATGGCCACAGTTTTACTAAAGATCATCAGCTCCAAATCATGGACTACTCCATTGCCATGCTTGTAGTGTTGCTACATCCCATCCTCACTGCCATTGCTACAGTTGTGTCAGTGTTTCAGTCAGGATACCCGTGTTCAGAGTTTAATACAGCTGGAGAACAATTAGCTCTGGAATTAATCATGGCAGTCAAAACTCAGGGAATTAATTTGTATTTTTTCTTATTATTTTGGTAACATGTTTAAAAGATTCATCTGCAGCCTCGTAGTTAAGCAAAGATTTCTCTGCTTACCCCAGTTTTTTGCTCTGGGTGGTGTCTGCAGAAGAAGGATGATTAAGTGATAGAAACTGGGAAAGGAGTTTCTTAGTTTGGGTGTGATGAAAAAGTTCTTCCAAGCATAGGCACTGGGCCAAGTGATATTGCATGAGTTTTGATTTCAAGGCTCTGTGTCTGCCTAGGATAAGTGAAATGCATGTCTTAAACACTTCTAAATAAATAAGTGTCATTTAGGCATGCAGTTGCCACCCTCAGAAACTTTCCAGTGCTTCTCTTTGCAATTAGATGTTATCTAAACTTCCCTGCACTTAATATAGAGAATGCTTAAGCAACCTGTGGATAATGAAGTATCATTATTTAGTTACCTCGGGCAATTGAAAAGATTTTAGAGGTGGCTGCTGTAGCACAATGACTGCTATATCTTAATGAAATAACTTGTCAATATTACAAGACTTTTCTGAGGTCAAGGAGCAAATATTTCTATTCCTGAGCATATAATGTCAGGAATTTAAGAAATGAATCGCAAGACTGATTGTAAAATAGTAAGATATTTGAAAGTATATAATTTCATTTCTTTGCATTGGATACTGTGTTTGGAGCCCTTAGATGCCATATTTTGAGGACTTTTCTGCATCTACCAGGGCTAGAAATCTTTCCTTTTAAAATGGAAACTGACCTTTGCATGTAACTGGACGACTTCAGGAGTCAGGGCTTTCAGGAAAATCTCAACCATCTCAGTAACCATGCAGTGACCATCACCTATGGTCAGTAGTATTCAGTACCTCAACATCCTGTAAGTCTATGAAAAGCATTTCAGCAGGCCTGTGGCGGAGGTAAGTCCATCAGCCACATCTGGGGGCTGATGGCATGAGATGAAGGTGCTCAGGAGTGATCAAAAGGCTTTCTCCTCTCTGTTTCTGCTCCATGGGATGTTTTCTGTGAGACAGACGTTTGCGGCAGCACCAGTCACCCCACATTGTCACAGCAGTTACACCATGAGGCTCCTGTGTTTATCATGAAGGGATTAAGAAGATCCTGGGCATGGAGGGAAGCAGAAAGTACTTCCCACCCATCAGCACAGATGCAGGCTTTGGGGGTTTATCAAAAGCTCAGCTCCCATTTATTGTGGGACTTATATATGGTCTTATACTGGACTGCGTCCCCCCTTGCATGTTCTGGTTTCTAAAATCACATCTGTTTTCCCCTCACCATGGTAATTGATAGTGGAAACCACTGATTTTTCATCATGTCTTCTCATCATTACAACAGTTTGGTTATCAAAGGCTGCAATAGTTCGTCTTCCTACATCTCCATTGCCTGTAAAATATTCAGTGTTCTTACAGGTGACCATCTAACCTGACAAAATGCTTGCAGCAGAGGTTTTGTTGAGTGATATAGGCCTGATTTTGTATTTGTGAAATGAAAGATATACATTGTGAAAAACAATTATTGGCAATGACAAACAGATTCCTGAGCACAGTCATCTCTTTACCTGGTAGGTGACTGACAAGGACTGCAGTACTAAGTCATTTCCCTTTTGACTCTGACCTTGTCTGATGAATAGGAGTGGTTTCATCAATATCTCTCATAGCCTGCTTCTCTGACTGGCTGGGCATGCTTCTTGTCATCATGAGTGTCACCAGAAGAGAGCTGACTGATCTTTCTGGGTGTGTCTGAATTGTGGGTGCCCTACCAAAGTTGCCTTAGAAACTGTTGGTAAAAACAGAGTGTGTGCTGCTCCTTGTAATTTGTTAAGGCGGTGGTATCTGCACTTCCTCCCTGAAGAGGGAAGTACAGGAGATCTGTAAGCAGAACAGGGTATGCACCTGTGCTGCTGGCCCGAAAAAAAAAAAAAGGGAAGGCAAGGTGTTTCCCAGAAAGCAGGGGTAGAGATCATTAGAAGCAGGGATTTTCCTTCGGTGCCTATAGTTTGGCTAACCCTTTAGAGCTCTCCATCAAAAAAAACAAAGATATGTTGAGGTAAGTTTCACGGGGAATATATCAATGAAACACTGAGCTTTCAGAACTTTGAAAAATAAGTTGAGGGCTTATAAATTAAACAGAATGAATTATAGTATGCTGGAAATGTCAGGAAGCCACACTGCTTTCATTACATTGTTATTATAGGATCCTCAAGTTTTCCTGATGAAGAGAACCATTTTAGTACTTACATATAAATTGTGTATTGTTTTTATATAATTCAGATCTGGAAACTACTTGTAATATCTACAAGAGAAACTTGTTGAAAAACTGGATTTTTGAAAAATTAATATTCAGTACTTGTTTCCAGACTGTCCCATGTACTCCTGAATTTGGGATTTCTGTCTCAACACAGTTGAGGTGGGACTGCTGTAAATTTGAACTGTGGTAGAGCCATGACCACCAAATTACAAGGGCGAGTTGAGACACCATCAGATTTTTGGAATCCACAGCCCAAACTCAGCCTATGGGGCTCCCTTGAAGATAAAAGTCAGAAAAGTTTGAGAACAGGGTTTGGTTTGAATTCAATTTTCTAACACCTACTCAGCCTGAGATACTTGAAATCACACAGCTTTGGGGTATTTCATACGCTTCTTGTGCTCAAACACTTGACAACACACAAAACTTGCCAGGAGAGAGCTCCAGTGCTGATATTTTTGTTCCCAAGTCCAACTGCTCGGATAGAGCTATGGAGTTCTCTCATGGGGAAGTTGCATCAAGGTGATGGATTGAGATGCAGAGATTAGGCAAAACAGGATGCTTGAAACCTAGCCTAGTAAAGGCCAGACAGGATTTGAACTTTAAACAAATGGTTCTCATTTTCTCTTAGTAACTTTAATTTACACATAATCTGGAGAGAGTCAGAAAGATCTTCTTAAAATATTCTTCCTTTTGGCAGGCTGCTCTTTTCTGAACCTTGTTTTCTTCTTTACATCTTCAGAAACATGATCTGGGAGGGATGACTTGTAACCAAAATTCCCCACTGCTGGTATTAAAAACAAAAAGGCCGAAGTGTAGCCTCTCCAACTCCCACCCACCTCTGACAGAATCAGGCCCTGACACAGCTTAGAGACAGATGTCCTAGGAAGTCTCAGGTTGCTCCACATTATTTGTTCACACATCCCAGCTGACGCTAAATCTTGTTAGAGAGGTGTTAAATGTCTGAAGACGACAGAGGCAGTATCCATTCCCAGAATGAGTCACTGGGATGGGAGAGATGAGTCCAACTATTACTACCCGCCAGCACTTCTGAGACTTCCCCACATTACTCCCCCTTTTTCATTTTAATGGAGATATTAATTCCATTCCCATGAATTGGAATTTGGACACCATCCGTGATTTTCTTATGACATATTAATAGCAAAATTGGAAAGGCACAGGATTAAGAAAAAAAAACAAAAAACCCTGGTGTATGGTCATAAGTATATAATAAGAACAAAAATCTCAGTTTTTCTTAAATGGAAGGAGCTATTCTCCTTCTAATTAAAAACTCTTCTAAAAATATATGAGAGCTCCTTGTATACAAAGAAATGGTTCTGCGAGGGGAGCTCAAAACACTTCCTTTATATACTTTCCCTGGGAAAGGGGGGCCAAATTTCACAGATGGGGAAACAGAAGCATAGAAAGTGAAGAGGCTTGTCCGTTGTCAGCTGTGGTCAGGCATCAATCCAAGCAGTCCTGATTTCCAGGTTTCGCTTTAACCCGTCAAGCAAACTCTGCTTTTTCCTCCTCCTCCTCCTCCTTCTCCTGGGCAATGGCCTCAGTGGTTTTGCCTCTCCCCTCCATACAACCTCTTTCTTAGGTTCCAAAGGAGGCCAAATGTCTGTCCAGAGCTGTGCATAAGGGAGCATCGCACCATACAGTTTCCCAGTATAGAAAGTAAACACAAAAATGGCCTTGTCCCAGACCTCAGCCTTATGCACACATGGTGCGCAGCCCCGCTGAAACCCAGTTAATGTGTTTAATATGCATCATCCATGACTTATAGGTTGGATGCAGGAAAAGAAAAACAAAACATCACTGTAAAACAAACTATGATTTCAGAGAGTTGCTGAAAACGAAAAGTAGGGACAAGCACCAGGGATCTTTCAACAAATGTAATTTAAAGAGCTCACTTTCAGCTCTCTGGGCAGTTTGACAAGCATTTAGTGGGATTCAAGCAACTACTGAGTAGTAATGGGCAGCTGTCTGTGCAGCATGGCTGTGCTGGGGCAGGAGGGAGGGGATGAACATGAGGAAGAAGCAGGGGTGACAGGAGGGAGTAGGGCTGAGTGATGTGTGCTGGGGTCCCGTGTGAACCCCGGCTCAGAGCACACACGGCTGCCTGCTGAGACTTTCATGGGGCAGGTAGTGAACACCCTCCTTGGTAACAAGTCTGATAGTAAAACTGCCCTCTCCAAGCCAAATACCACGCCGTTTCCAAGGCTGAGGAGGACCCCAAGGGAAGGGCTGCAGCTCCAGGTGGCTGAAGTATAGGGGAAAGTGGGGAGGTGGGAGACAGGAGGGGGCTGACGGGAGGGAGCAGCTTGGCAACAGTTGAGTTTCGCCCAGAGCTGCAAAATTTCTCTCAGCTGCTCATTCCTTGCAGGAAAACTGCTCCTTTCTTTCTGGCAGAAGGAATTTCTTCTTGACAGCCAGCACTGGGTTGCAACAGCCCCCCAGTCAGCCATATGCACCCTCACTAGAATGTCTTACATGCACTAGGGAAACCTTTGTGTGGACTGTCGTAGCCCACATCTTTATTTACCAGCTCTGCAGAACCAGTGGTTATACTGGACCAGTCTTCCTTCACCTTTTTATCTTTCCCAGCACCACACAGCAGAAGCAGGGGAAATCTCCCCTTCCTTTGCTAAGATCTGCATGGCTTGTGTTTCCACTTACCTCCCCACATAGTCCTTAAATTCAGGCATTGAACACAAGTCCAGTTTACTTTGATGTCTCTTTCACAGAATCACAGAGGTCAGAAGGTGCCTCAAGGTTGCGTAGACCAATCCCTCTGCTCAAAGCAGGGTCATTACAGTGAGTGGTTCAAGGCTGTGCCTGGTTTTGGTTTTGACTATCTCCACTAGTGACTCCACAACTTCCCTTGGAAACCTGGAGTAGTGTTCAACCACCCCGTTTCTCATGTGTTCCCAGGTATTTCTCTATTTGCTCTAGAACGTGAGTTGTGCAAATGCTCTTGTGGGTTTTCCTGGGACTGGCTGCTTCAATGGCATAAGGCCCTTCTTTATTTCTTTATAGTTGATACCCCCTTCGTCCCCATCTACTCTCCACCAAATCTAGGCTGTGCATTTTAGGCCCACTTGGAAATGGACAGCACTGAATATTATTACAGTACATGAGTTACACGTCTGTGATTGTGATACATGCATGATTTTGGATTTATTTTTGTCTTCCTATAGAGATTTTACTTGACACATTCAGACATCAGTGGCTTTTGGCTGGTTATACTCTACTTTCCCACCTGCTGTTTATCTTTATGCGTAATAAACAAGCTTGGATTGTTTTGTAAAAGATTATTCATGTATCATAATGGTTCAAACATTTAGGAGAAAACTGGTCTCCTTCATTATCTAGGTAAAAAGAGAATCAGGTGGTGTTTGATTGAGTGATAATCGTGTTCCTGAGCAGGTAGACTTTGAAAACAGGTATCAAATGGTTTTTGGCACTGGCTGAACCAGGCTGTTTCCTAATAAACTGGAGCTCTCCTTCCTGTTTCAGCTGCACTTGGAAGTGGACTTAGCGATGTGAATGTTGCTGAGGAGTTAAACTAGCTGGTGGCTGCCTCCATCTGGCACAAACACCAGCACACCCCTCCAGCCGCTGGTCTGGAGCAGCTTCCCTTTACTATCTCTCCAAGGCAGGAAATGCCCCCACGCACAGGCTTTGCTCCCTGAGTTATTTCCTGGGACAGGGATCCTTCCCACCCTTCAGGAGGAGATATGGCTTTTAGGAATGGGCTGCGAGTGCCAAAACCCACCCACTCAGCCAGCCAGCAGGAGAACTCAGTTACCGGCCTCTTTGCCTCCAATTCCTGTTTGGGTTTGTTCCCTCTGAGGTCGGAGCAGTGGGGGCCAGCCGGGTGGTTTTAACTTTTTGTGCCAGCACAGCAATCTGATGATGACACATGGTCTCCTGGGGTACTGGCCAGCTGAGGTCACTGCCTTGCAAAAATACTAAACAGCTCCGCATTTTGAGCATGATTTCTGTGAACCAAACCCATTCTCAGCTCGGTCAGAGTCAGACTCCACCTTTGACAGGGAGATAGCCATGCTGGGCCAAATGGTGTAGTAGTGTGATGCTGCTAAGAGGGAAAATAGCCCTTGTTATGCTGTACTAGCGTTGTATTTCCACATTTGCATTATGGCTTTGCCAATGTTGCCAAGAGAGTCATAATTCCAAATCTGGAATAGGTAAAGGCAAGGTAGGCGTAGGTTAAATGACATTCAGTAGCTTTTTTTCCTTTGGTATGTAAAGCACTTGAGAAGTTCTGCTGCTTTTGTACTTCTTTCTGCCAGGCAGAGGCCAAACCATCGTGTGCATTAAAATAAACACCTGGGGGTGATGGAAATAAAAATGTGAGACATCAAGGATGCCAGACAGGAGAGACTTCCCTGGGCTCATGTCTCCAGTACAGATGCACGGAAAGTGGAAGTTGGTCTCAGCCAAAGGTAGATTAGAGGATCTGTGCTTGTGTCCAAGAGATGACCCTTCTGGTCAAAAGGAGCCAGGTCCGTTTGAGAATGTGCTGAGTAGAGGAGCAGTGCTAAATAACATGGAGAAAGAGAGGAAAGTGGCCCAAAGACTATGTTCCAAGCCTGGAGTGAACTTGAGTCAGGCCAGCACTACAGTGCAGTAGCCTTGAGGCAATCATGCAGCCAGCATGCTGCTCGTTTTGTGGTGAGGAGAGCCAAAATCCAAACATTTTGCAGGGCATTGCAAGTCGAAGCATGGGTTACATGCAGAGGATCATTTAGTATCTAAGCTGAAGACACTTGGATTGATTAACCAAACTTAGGGAACTGCACTAACTGAACTCCCAGCCTGTGAAAATCAGTATGGACATGGTTCTCCTAGGAATGTAAATTAATTCAGCGAGAGAATACATGCCATGGGGATTGTATGCATGTATGTGCATACGTCGAGAGATTTAAAGACATGATAGATTTTCAACATGTGCCACATACTGCATGTCAACTATCATTAAAATGTCATCTTTGGAAAATAATGCTTGTGTGGGGCATTCTGAAAATACATTAATCATGTTTATAGCCATATATTAGGTTGAATGTGTTATATATTTTTCCTGCTTAGGACATGAGGTAATTGACACCAGATTTGCAAGTTTTCCATTCAGTCAATTAAATAATCATCAAAATATATTCATTTTACATGTACAACATTTGCAGTAACATTTATTTTGTTGGCTAAGAAATAAGCTCTGTGGTTATCCTTTGAATTAGAAATTCAAGAACATACCAGATACTTTATACACAAAAATCAGGGAATTAAATTCAATTTAGTTTCATAAATGAAACATGTAGAACCACTCCCTTCCAATCTGTAAGCCAAAATCTCTTTGTATATGGAATTTTAATGGTGGAGAACTTCAGGTAATGAATACTTTTTTTTTTTTAAGTGTAAAATGGTGGGAGAGGGAAAGGAAAGAGAAAAAATTTCATAGTATTGACTATGAATTACTGTTTTGCTACTCTGCCTGCATTATCATGTTCAGTTATGTTACCTTTGGTATTAAGGTGCTCACTGTGGCTTTATTTCAAGTAATATTTAAACCAAGCCATCAATTGGAGGATGCATGTTCTTTGAGGAAGTATCTTTCATTTACTGTAAAAGAGTAAATCAGCTCTGAAATTATTTCTATTCATTGCTCAGTTGGCTTTGGTTTCAGCTTAAGGAGGAAGGAGACCAATTAGTGATAGCCCAAAGAAGAAAATTCATGAATATTCAGAGGCCTAGAAAGCATGACCTCCTGAGGAAAGACTGAAAGATTTGGGTTTGTTTAGTCTAAAGAGGAGAAGGCTTAGAGAGAAAGATGATCACAGCCTTTGAGTACATTAAAAGTTGCTTCAGAAGAGGATGAGAATACATAGTTCGCTGTGCCCTCTCTGGGTAGGGCAAGAAGCGACAGGCTGATGCTGAGGCAAGGACAATTTGGTTGCCACTTGGCCGGAGGTGCCATCGCTGGTCTCTGGGAGCGAAATAGCGGAATTACATGTTTCAGGAACAGGTTAGAAAATCTCAGGTAGATATTTCTTGTTCCTGCTTTATTAATATTCCTTCTGGTTGGGACAGGTGATCTCATAAAATCCTGCTCCCAAAAAATAGTCCCTTTTTTGAAATCCTTGTTTTCTAAGATCCTGCTTGTTTGCAATGAAATTGGATGTGAATGTATCCATATAAATTCCTACGCATATGTTGTGCAGTATTATGCTGTGAAGTCATGTATTTTAAGAGTTTTGGCCATGAACATGCTGTGAACACAAACAGAAAAACTATAAATTTGAACTCTAAGGCTATATTAATCAAAGACATTCAGGTATTTTTAAGTATTAAATGAAGCAGGTTAAGGTGGAGACAGCACACAGAACAGGGCTGGAACGGGCAGAAGTCTGTTCTGGAAAAAACGTTTCAAAGGAGGGAAGTGGTTCTAGTTCTGGGTTTTTTTGCATGGAGGGGAGGGGGGAAGGGACATGCTAGGCAAGATTACTTTTCTGCAGAATGTAGGGTAACAGGGAGAGCAAAAGACATGCAGTCAGGAAGGGCAGAGTGGAAAGTGTTACATTAGGGTGAGTGAGAGAGAGCAGAGACACAAACCAGGCTGTCAGTAAGGGTGGAGAAAAGGGGTCCATTTTCAATACGTTAACTGGAAAAGACCAGAGTGGAGCAAGGAACCAAATGTAAGGAAGAAAGGAGGAATCCAAACTAACACAGTGACTGAAAGTAGACTGAAGGAGAGGTTAACATAAATTCTCATGGAAAGGGAGGAGATAGAAACAGAGAAATAGAGAGAAACTAGGAGATCAAAGGAGATGTTTTGTATTTGTGGTGTTTATGGAAATGCTGAGATTTCCAAGCACATATCAGTAGTTAGAGAATTATATCAGCCTTAGTAGCATGAGTGTCTTGACAACACAATGCTCACAAACATAAGGCGATTTGTCTTAATTAAAACATAGAGAAATAGTTTTCATGAGCTAAGTTTAATCAAAAATCTGGTTTTGCCTTAATGTGATATCTCATAGCACATGGTCAGATGCCAGCTGTGTAAGACCAAGCAAGCAGACTGTACTGTCTCATAATTAATCTTTTTTTCCTACATGCATTGATAGATTTCAGAAGACGTATAATGTATCTTTTACTTGTGGCCTGAAGTTCAGATTGCTAAGGAAACATGAGTCCACAGAGTCGTGGAATCCGCAGCCTAACCCCAACAAAGCATTTGTTTATAAATAGGAAGAGAATATCCTAATAACAGGAGGCAGATGTTAAACATCTTGATTCATTTCAAATCTACTCAGCCTAACTCAATGAACCCAAAGTCAGGCAACAGTGGACAAATAGAGCTTTCTTTTTGTCCTTTTGGGTCACTTTAAAATATATGTCATGTTTTCTGCAGTTTGTGAGCTTATTATGAAACAGTTTGAACAAATTTTGGAGACAACCTTTCAGGACTGATTGTTAAAATTATTAATCATATCTTGATTTCTACTATTATTGTTTGTTTAATATTTTAAGCATTCTGCATATTAAAATCCTCAGGAGAACCTTGGGGTTTGTTAGCTTGTTGATTATATTACACATAGTTTTACACATAGTTTCTCCACCACCATCCCTATTAAAGCCAGTGTTACAACATCATAAATAGTTGAATTTTTATGTTGTTAGTGGTTTTGGTGACGGCAATTTAAAAATATTCATAAGTGTTCTTTTTCTGCTTGGCCATGTGTACTTTTTCAGTGCTGTTCATACACAAATAAACAATTGGGATAATGCTGTAAAGTTATTTTTGAACTGCTGCCTGGGCTTGAAAAAGCTCAATGCACAAAACTCACTGAGGTGAATGGAAACATTCCAACATATTTCAGTGAGCTCTGGATCAGACTCCTGAGCACAGTGCTGTTTCAAAGCTTTTTTTTTTTTAACATATTGTAATAGACAATGTTTACTGAACTTATCTAAGGTTTCCAGTGATTAATATACATTAGTTCCAACATGTTTTGACTAGCTGATGATTTGGTATCATCAGGACATTTCTTAGGGTTTTTTTTTATTCTGCCCTTCTCAGGCATTACACAACACTGCTCCAGCTGTCCCAATGTCCAGATGTTGGCTGTAAAGCTCTCTGAATTTAATATTGTATGCAATCCCCCCCCCCCAACTTTTATTATTTTTTCCCCAAAATGGTCTGAAGCTGCAATGTCTGTGTTAACTGTTTTCTTATAAGGACTGTTTTGAGGCAGCTTTTACTCCAATGTGCTTTAGAGAGAGCTCAGAATTCATCAGAACCTGTGCACAATCACTTCATTTGTTTGAAACGATCTTTCACATTCAAGGTGAAAGAGCCTTCCGGACATGCAGGACACATTCTGCTCTTGTGTTGGATGAAGAGCTTTACATGTTTTTAGTCCTGCATCCTTGCCATAGTCCCTAGCTAATTTAGGATTACTGAACAAACACCTCCTACAGAGCTTCTGCCTGGGTCCCTACACAGAAAAGGCACGTTTTGTCTTTGTTTTTACAATTCCTGTCATGTTAGGGTGAACGATTTCTCCCACTCGGATATTTTGCAGCTTGTTGTACATATATGCTTTCCCTGATATTTTTGCATGCCTGGAATGCCTGCCAGGTGAACATCTCTGGGCCATTATAGGTGCTAATCAATCTTCACAATTGCTCTGTAAAATGGGTAGGTCTGCTCATTCCCATTTGGCCCTGGTTTGAAAGCTAAAGAATGGATAGGTGTGCACCTATGAAAGCATGCGGTAAAACCCCTATTTTTTTCCTTTCAGCTAGTGTCTCTTGAAAGTTGTTTGCTAAAAAATATATCTGTTTGGAAGGAAAGCAGTTAATAGTCCCCAGATATTCGACAATGTTTTTTTGGTGTTGGTAACAGGCATGTAATTTCAGTTGCTGTATACCACTTATTGCTTTGCAGGTCTCTTGAGAGCTCAAAGAGGGTTGAAAAATGTTACTAATTCCTCTAATCGTTCAACATAGAGTTGAGATGGGGCATGAAGTATGTCATTCAAAGGATACTTGAGCAATATGATTGGCTAATGGGGAGTCCTAGCAGCAGGTACAACATTTTAAATATGCACTACCAGAACACAGGCTTTTAAAAAGCATTTCTCGTAGCCCTCACCTCAAGGTTTGCAACACTGTAGATAGCTTTTCTAATTGTAATAAGTCACAACAGGGCATGCCTTGTTGGGCCATAATCATACTTCTCAGGCTGCTGATAGCACTCCTCCTTCGGGTTCGTGGCTGGCGTACACCCGAGGAGAGCAATTATGGTACAACAATGATTGCCCTGTTGTGCCTTATTATTCAAGCAAGGCACTGAAGCAAGTGTTCGTGTGTGTGCACATGCAGAGACAAAGTACATCTGAGCAGGTCCTTACCAGATAATTAACAAACTTGTATTAACCCTATCCCAACATTTCCTTAATTTGAATGTTCCTTTCATAGCTGCCATTTTATGTGATTTGCCAGGTAGGTTCCAGAAAACCCACCAAGGGCTCTCTTTTCCTTTACTTTTTGCCATTTTTGGTTTTTTTACATATTAGCATGAATTTGAGCCCTGACAAGGGTGGCATTCTACCAGCCTTGGAGTAGGAAGATGCCTGTTCACCTGTAGGGCATGTAAACTTGTGGTAGTAGGAAGTCCCTTCACGTCAAGTGGAAGACTTAAGCAGAGCTTTTGTGCCCTGATGGCCCATTTGCCCAGACCACTTGCAAGTGTGTCTTGATAGTGCTAATAACCACGATAGGTCCTAAGAAGAGCCCACAGCTCTTTGTAGACCAAGACCAGAAAAGCCAAGATCTCATTTCACAGAAATCCCACTTCTTTTTGATGGGTGCACCTAAAACCACAACAGGGAAATGAAAGTGCAGCTACTGTACCAAACCCTTGAGTTGTCCAGTTCCCTTTAAAAGATTTTGGTGTTATTTTTTAGCTTGAGGTATATTTAAATATGCAGAATATGAAATGTATTCATGACATATAGAGGTGTGACATGCAACAAGCAACGCCCTTCTCCTGCAATAACATCTGCAGCAGTGGACTGCTGCACAGGGCTGAAGGACATCCTAGGGTCAACACAACCATCATTTGTCACTGAAATTTGGAATTGACAAAGCTGCTTAAACAACAGACAGGGAAGAGGCACTTCTCTCATTTTTCTAGGCTTATGCTGTCAGATTTTTAAGTCATAAGAACGGAATGAGTTCTATGATCCACATGTTTTTTTGGAAGGTCTCTTCCAACTCGAGCATTTTTAATTGTAGATGTTGTTGAGATGTCATTTTTAATGGCCTTATGAAAAAGCTCTGCCATTTCCACATTCTTGAGCTTTGAGCAGTGCGCATTCTTCAGCTGCTCAACAACAACAGCCTGTCTCCCCTGGTCCCAGGGATGCTGAGAATGGGAACACTCTATCTTTGCAGACCAGCTAGTGTTTGTCATTGCACTGTGGCACATTCCCGGTTCAGGGGCTGTAAATTTTCCTTGAGATGTGCAGCTTTGTGAGAGTCGGTCTCAAGTGAGATTCTGTGAAAGCTAATGCAATGCTTCCTGAGATTACAAATTGCTAGGCTGGGGTCAGTGTTAGGACCACAAACATAAGGTGTTTGAGATAAAAGTATTTTACGGCATCTGCCAAACTGGTGAAATTTTCCATATTTGCTGCTGTGTTCAGTTCTTGAAACAGTTACAGAGAATCTTGGCTCCCCCTTTATCCTCCCTCGATAGCAAAAGTTAATCACTCACACATGGACTCACTTGAAAAAAGTATGTAATATTTACTTGTTTTCCTCTCTCATGTTAAATTTCATTTCCTCTGTTTCTACCACTTCTCTGTGATGTGAACCTATTGCTCATTGGTGTATAACATATAGAGGTGTTTTTTCCTGAACAAAAAAGTGATACCATTCAATTCTTTTAGAAAGGCTACTCTGCCCATCTGAAGGCAGGATGTGTGCCCTGATCCCTAAAGCACTCTTGGATTCTCTCAGTTCCAGTCAAGGGAAGTAAAATTTGAAGAGAGCAAAAATAGTGGTGTGAAGCTGATGGGTTTTACACTTGCGAGACATTTCTGCAGAGAGGTACAGGACTGGGGGTTGGGATGCCAGATTCACTAAACACAACTTCTGCATTCATGGGAAACAGGCTAATGGCCTAGTTGGACTCTTGGGATTTGTGTTCAGCTGCAGAAAATTACCAGGAGGGAGCCTGGTGATGGGGAGACCAGGACCATTTTGGCCTGACTGTTGTTGATCCTGGCTGCAGGGTGGGAATCCAAGGGAAAGAGATATGGTATCCCTGTGCCTCCGTGAGTCCCAAAGGAGCCCTGCTGACCCCCAGAAGCCTAGTTTGAGTCAGTCTTCTTTCCCTCTGTGTGCAGTGTAGGATTCCCTCCGTCTCCCCTCTAATTCCCTAAAGTGCTGTGTCAAGGTGTTTTGGCTCTTCCTCATTGTATTTGGTATGAGCTATCACTTCAGTTCTTCAAGGGTTGCACCTCAGATGCACGTTTTTCGTGCCCAGTGCTTAAGATTCCAGGGCTCAGTCTGGCATACACCATTCAGGATGGTCCCTTAAATGAAATCTCTGTCTATCACATATACATCCTCATCAAATTAGTCTCCCCTCCCCTCTGGATCTGCATACCGACCCTGCTGCTTTGATGTTACAGCACTGAGGAATTTATAAGACATGGTATTTTTTCCCAGCAAGAAAACATGAGCAAACCATCTATTATGATAATTAATGAAACTGATTTACATCTTGTGAAAAGATTAGGCAGTGGCTGCTGCTGATGCCTTGGAAATGTCCCATAATGATATCAAACTTCAGGCCTAAGGAGAAGTACAAAAAGGCAGCTTGAAAACCTCTGGATGTATATCTTCTGATAAGTCTCCATGGATTTGCTGATAAGACTGCCCCTGGAAGAATTCTTCCTTCTGGTTCTCTCACCAGGCTGAGGGATTTTCCCCTCCTTGCAATTGTGCTTCCAATGAGCATTTGAAAATGGACTTTAAAGAATGAAAACCAGAGAAAAATTAGATTCAAACACAACTAATGTTTCAACTGCTTTTACGGTATTAGCCAGCAAGTCACACTGAGAGCTCTTCCACAAACAAATCTGGAAAATGTGTATCCAGAGACAAGTCTGTTCAGTATATATAACATCCTTTTCCCTCCAGCCTTTGGAACCTCATCTTGCAGATGTGTTTACACAAATAAATAGCTTCACATCAATAATTCTGTACGACTGTGTAAATCCTTGAAGCATCTTGAGCCTCTGCTGTAGATATTAAGGGGAATCTTGTGTCTGTCTCCAGACAGGGTATAAGGACAGCTCAGGTACATTGTTTGCTTCCTCCTTCACTGTTTAGACACCTCTCAAATAAAGTATATGTAGAGCTGGGTGAATTAGGCAAGGTATTTAGGACCCATGCACTAATTCTTGCTTTTGTCAGCCTGCTGAGGTTTCATAAGCAAATGGTTCTTACTTTCAAAATAACTGAATTTCAGACTTGAAAGGATGAGCATCTTTTGAAAAGTATGTTTTTGCTAAGAAAGCTAAATTTATACAGTCTAAAAGAAAATCAATAGCATGTGGATTGAGTTGGGGCTGTTATTAGATAGGGAAGACAACCATATCAAGAGATTAAAAAAAGCTCCATGATGAAGTACAGTTAGGCCTTTTTTATATTTGGATAGTTTAAAAAAAAAAATTATGAACAGAAGGCATTCAATGAAACCAAAGGGCCTTTCAACATCTTAGCTTAATAGAATACTGAGGTTCATTCCAGTGATAGGAGTCTAGCAGGGTTCAAACAAAAGTATGAAATTTTATCTGGACTGTGGTAGGATCGCCACACTGCAATACCACACATAAAGCAAGCTCACTACTTTGCTTCCCACTTTTGTCATTTCGCCTGATTAACAAAAATAGTTTTTGTATGGAACAGTACTTTGGCATGGGCACGTGTCACTGTCTGGATCAGGGAGTGATTCAGTGCAAAGCTCAGATGTTTGAATGTTAATGTAAGCACTGCTGAGGTTTTCATTCAGTCTTTTAAGCTATGGAATACTGTCAGGCTGTGCAGACTGAAGAAGATGGGCATCAGTTTTTCAAGTTACTATGAGTGATGAGAGGTAGATTTTAGGATACTTAGGATGACTTTGCTAAGGGGGAGATGTGCAAAAGGTATTTAGTAATTTTAAACACCACTAAACTGAGGGCAGTGGAACACACAAAATATATCTTCCATGGCATGGTCAAAAAGAGGTAAATCAATCATACATTACTGTATGTGCATTTTACTATGTAATGTTTTATATGGGTGCTGTAGCCAATATAATTTGTCCACTGTTCTTATAATGGTTTAAGATAGGGCTATGAACATGGATACCTTTTATAACATATCTAATTCAACATGCTTAAAATGTTTAAGCCACCACACATTTATTATTCAGTGAGAAACATAAATCTGAAACAAAAACTTTGGCCAAAGTCAGCATTTTGGTTGAACACAGTGGTTAGTGCCACCATGCCTCAGAGACTGCTTTTCAGAGAGTGTTCCAGCCACTGGTATCCCGAGATACTTTATCCTGTTTTGTGCAGCTATGTTTATTGTCATATCTTAGTCCAAAATGAAGCTATTCTTTGTGTTTAGATATTACATCAACAGATCCCTGTAAGGTCCACCCAGCATGAAGAGGAAAGGTTGCTTTACATGGTGATGACCACATACTGCTGGGACACCAGAACAGAAAGTCTCTTCCAAAGCCCCAGAATCCCTGAGCTGTTTCTAATCCCATAGAGGCTCATGGAGCTGCAGCAGCACTGCAAAGCTCAGTCTAATGTAAATTATCAGAATTACTTGACTTATTTGCTTAGGAACTCACTGGCACCAAGTTTTCCCTGATGACTGCTAACATCCGTGTGGAAAAGCCCTACAGGATGTAATAGGAATCTTTGCAGAAACATTAAAAGGCCCTATTTAAACTGCTCTGAAACCTATAGAGTTTAATAGAGAGTAATATCCTTTCTATTGTTGTTTTTAACTATCCTATATAATTCTATATTAAATTCTTGAGAAAGGCTGTAATTTTCTATTAAATTCTTTCAGGCTTTTCCACAAGGGTTCAGTAACATTTTTCATCTTTCCCAGAAGTCAATCACTTCAAGCCGCTAGCCATATGTACCCATTATATATATTTATAAATATATATGTGTATATATATATACACACACGTATGTAGGTATGTTACTCCTCTGGAGTCCCTTACTCAGAGCAAGGCTCAGTTCCTTGAGAAGTGATTCCTGTGAAGAGCTTCACCCTCACTGCCTGTGAGCCCTCAGCCCCGGGGAGAATATCGCACATGCATGCTCTCAGTTGGAATCACCCTTGCTGGGCAGGTCTCCTTTCTCTGTTTGACTGAACAGACCCTCTGCATCTGCTTCCATTTTGGATTTCAGTAAAGCTTTTGATACTGGTCCTCACAGGATTCTTCTGGACAAAATGTCCAGTCCACAGCTGGATAAACACATCATGTGATGGGTAAGCAACTGGCTAATGAGTCCAGCACAAGGCGTTCCAGTGAATGGAAGGGGTGACATCAGACTGGTGACTTGTCACTAGTGGCGTTCCACAGGGCTCCATCCTTGGCCCTGTGCTCTTCAACATCTTCATAAATGACCTGGACACAGGACTGGAAGAGATAATAAGCAAGTTCACAGATGATACAAAATTGGGAGGAGCTGTTGACTTCCTTGAGGGCAGGGAGGCCCTGCAGAGGGACCTGGACAAATCACAGGACTGGGCAAGCACCAGCCATATGAAGTTTAACAAGGTCGGGTGCTGGATTCTGCATCCAGGACGGAGCAACCTTGGTTGTATGGGCAGAGTGGGAAATGAGATGCTGAAGAGCAGCACCACAGAAAGGGACCTAGGTTTCCTGGTCGATGGCAAGTTGAACATGAGTCAGCAGTGCCCACACAGCCAGGAGGGCCAACCATGTCCTGGGTACATCAGGCACAGCATCACCAGCTGGGCAAGGGAGGGGATTGTCCCACTCTGCTCTGCACTGGGGTGGCCTCACCTTGAATATTGTGTGCAGTTCGGGGTGTCACAATATAAGAAAGATACAAAGCTCTTAGAGGGTGTCCAAAGGAGAGCAGAGAAGATGGTAAAAGGCCGTGAGGGGAAACGTCATGAGGAGTGGCTGAAGTTACTTGGTCCGTTGAGTCTAGAGAAGAGGAGGGGTTTAGGTTGGATATTAGAAAAAGGTTTTTCCCCCAGAGGGTGGCTGGGCACTGGAACAGGCTCCCCAGGGAAGTGGTCACAGCACCAAGCCCAGCAGAGTTCAAGAAGCATTTGGACAATGCTCTCAGACACATGGTGTGACTCTTGGGGATGGTGCTGTGCAGGGCCAGGAGTTGGACTCAATGATCTTTCTGGGTCCTTTCCAACACAGTGTATTCTGTGATTCTGTGATTAGCTATGGAGCAAAGGCTGGCAGGTCATTGCCCAGCACCTGCACCACAGGCGTGCCCATAGCGGACACTTGCCTTCCCACCAGGAAAGGTCTTTTGCAGGGGAAGGAAAAGCATGCTCTCAGGAAGCAAGCAGCTGAAGCCAGCAGCCGAGCAGCAGTTCCAGCTGAGCTGCCTGGCTCACATGAATTAATCCACCCTTTTAAAACATTCACATGCTGATCTGATTTTGACTGCTCCCTGCACCCAGGCGGCTTTACAGCTTGGTGTGGTTTAAAGGGAAATTCCGACAGCACTTTCTCTGCAGATTCAGTTTATCCCAGTGCTGGCACTCAGACCACCTGATGTGCATGTTATGTTTGTTTATTTTGCTGATATCCTGAGAAGGTCGTTGGCAGTCTGTTTCCTGCTCTTTGGATACATATGCTGCTGCAATCACTCTGTTCCATATACAGCGTGCAAGAAATGTAAAGTTCCGTAAACAAACCAAACACACACTATCTGTGCATTGGAGAATATTTTGTTCTTCCTTCTGGATTGCATTTTGACTCCCATGCAGCAGGTGCGAAAGGGCCTCCCTGTGAGAAGCCTAGCCTGACCTGACTGCAGTGCTCACAGCACCCCTAGGTCTGACACCGAGCCCTGAGGCTGCGTGTCTATCAAGGTTTGATGGCACTGAGGTCCCGACCTGAGCCCCAGATACGGAATCACTCCTTCTCCAGTTTGGCTTTGCAAGCTTGGCTTGAGGGTCTCTGCCGACTTCATTGCAGTGTAAGTTATCAAAACACTTACCAGCCATGTTCACAGTGATGCCGTTTTTGGGTTTTGTGCTCCTGCCCATGGACCTGAGGAAAGCAAACACATGAAAATTATACATGAGGTATTCATCCCTGGGAACCCTCAGCTTGGCAGCTTATTCCCTGACTTACAGTAAAGCACAGCCAAATAGATATTTTTATCTTGGGTATGGGGACTATTCTACCATGGTGCTGTAGGAACCTCACCTCTGGGGCACACAGAAAACCTTGGGCCCAAGTTTGCAGCCTACCTGTGCAGCACCCATGCATGCTCAGGAGATGAGAGGAGTATGTCATTCTTCTATGTAGACATAGCCTAAGTGATGCTTTTGAAGCATTTGAGAGAAAGCATGTCTCATGGTGAGAGGCTGGATTCAGGGAGGCTTAACTGGTAACATGAATATTTTAGCTGGAAGAATTAGCTTTCTGCAGTAATTTTGGGGGTGATTAGGTTTGGGATGAATACCTAGACTGTTTTGCTGCGAAGAGAAGCCATTTGTCTTGCTACTGCTCATCTCAGCTTCATTATGTGACTAATCTGCTATGGTGCCTAGGCCCTGGACTAGGAACTTATTTTAATGTCTGGATGTCCAAATCAAAGTGTATAAACAATAGAGTAAACAAAAATGTATCAGTATTTGTATTTCCATAAATAAACAGGGCATTTAATATGAACCTGTATATTGAGCTGTCCATGCATAGCCATCTCCTGGGATCGTGCCTGCCAGAGCTGGAGAGTGAAGTATGTAAGATATGGAGCAGCTGGGCATATACACCCTAAGATACACTTATCAAAGCCCCTGACAGCTATTCCAGAGAAATTCCCAGATCTGTGGAGTGTGAATATCTTGAAATTTGGGGAAGAAAGGGATAGCGTACCAAAGTTTGCCCATCAGAAAGTGCTGCTCCAGCAGTGGTGAAAGACTGTGGTGACTCCAGTAAAATTAGTGGATTTGCAGTAATGCAAAACTTTTGTGACATTGGCATGAAGCACTTTGCTTTTCTAGGGGGTATTAATCAAAGTTCTGACCTTTTCCCTGGGTAGTTTTATTTCTTTTTAACTCTGTCCATGGGGTTACCAGATGTGCTGTGTTACTGGGATTGTTCTAGCCATGCAAGGCGTTCTTAGGGTCTCAGCTGATTTGCTGAAACCAGGATCTGTCCTGATTTCAATAAGGCATTGGGATTTCCCAAGGGCTTCCCCAACTGTCATCTCCATTCTAGCAGCATGTCTGTGTGGCCAAGCACATCCTCTCCTTCCTCACGAACCTCAAACCCCAGCTGCTAGTCACAAGAAAGCCTGGCACAAGCAATAGTATTGCTGCCTTTATGTGGAAAGGTGTGTGCTGTAACATCAGGAGGTCAGCAACACTGAGCCTGACATGTAGGGGAAATGTCTTCATCTTTGCTTGCAGGCACTCACAGCAGAGCTGTGGAAGGGGTAGACTGAGTACACTCACTGTGGAAGGATAAAGAAAAGAGAAAAGCCAGGAAACCCAGAAGAAGCAAAGTTAGCAGGATAGAGGATGAAGCAGGACTGGGAATTGAAGGGTAAAAGGAATTACAAATTACATTTTTGGGATTTTACCTCTGCAGAGACATGGTAAGGTTTGAAACAGATAAAGATTGTTTATATAAATGATCTGAACTGGCAACACAGGTTTAAAAACTAAGTCCAGGATCTTCTGACACACTGAGGGAGCTGATCTTTAAGCTTGATATGAGATGCAGGCCAGGAATGTTTGGCATGATTTCGCATTTCCTAATAAAACCTCACAGTGCCTCACATAGCATCCTACTCTTGTTAAAACTGCAGTAGAATTTTTAATGAGCAAGTGTTCAAGAAATTGCTTTAATGTCCTCCTCAAAAAACTTCCCCTCATATCGCAGCTCTCTTTAACACCATACACAGGACTGTAACTTTACAGCCTCCCTGGAGCAGTTCACGGTGCTTAGCTGTCCCAGACCTGTGCAAGCAGTGAGCTGCAACTTGGTCACAGACCCTGTACCCCATCTCCTCTCCCTTGGGGTCTAGCAGAGAGTAAGTACCTCTTATCCCTCTAAGTATCATAAGCTACTGCACCTCAATTTGCATTCTGGCTGAGATGGAGAATGCTTCAAGCTCGGAATATTGAACAGGCTTGAAACCCTTTATGTGTGAGATGCCCACATGCAGGCAGTGCTCCGGCTGGGTGCAGACAGACTGGCTTCCACAGGCTCCCCATGAGCTCCGCCCACTCCTCTGTCCCACCTCCTTCATGCAGGTTACAATATGAAAATTTGGCCTGGTAGAGAACTTCCATAATGAACTTTTCCAGCTTCTGGAGCCTTCTTTCTTCCAGGTGTGTGTTGTTGGGTTTTTTTCACCTATCTGTTGGCTGTTGGGGTAAAGAAGGATGGAGCCTGTGCCACCGTGGCTGATGGGTGTTCAGGAGGCTGAAGCAGCTTCACATCAGAGCTGCTGGCAGGGAAATTGTTCCCCTCATGCTGCCAGCTTGACTCCATTGAGTCATAACTTGCCAGTCTGAAATAAACCTATTTTTCTGAATTCACGGGTGTAGGCCGAGGCTTATCCCATGTCTCCTGGCCTATTATATGTGCTGGATGCCTTCTATGTGCAGTCTTGTCATCCCGGATCGGTAGCTACCTCACATAATGAGCATTCCAGTGCAACTTGGACATTGCCTTTTGTCCTTATTTTATGTATCTATTTGACAGCAAGGTAAAAATCCATGTGCACTGTGATCCCAGGTCTTTTGATTTTTTTGTGACAAGCAGGCTTTCACTCTGTTCCCTGCGGACTTTGGACTGCTCCTTCTCTGGGCTCTTCATGAGAAGTTATTACATCTCCCTGTCCCTTCAGTCAGTGCTGAGTAACTATCTAGTGCTCAGGAAAATGTCTCATGTTGGCATGTGATGGTCCATGCTGTCTGATGAGCAGCATAGTTCTGCCTTCTGTGTCTTTGACATCAATCTCCGTCCGTCTCTACTGCTGATGGTACTTTTTCAGGCATTCAAGGGAAGGTGCATGGCACTTGGATTCCCCTTTGGCACTGACTTACATGAAGGCTGCTGCAGGGCACAGTGGGCGGTTAACTGAGCAAAGGGTGTTAGGTTATGACCCTCTACAGAACACAACATCAGGTCCCTGAGTGTGCCTCTTCCCCTCATGTTCCTTAGAAGACCATCCTGGCAGGAATAAGAGCAGTGATAGGCTGTGACCATACAGTCCCTGTTACTGGCAGTGAAAAGCCACCTTAGGCTGAGGTTTGGGTCTTGTGAAGCAGTAGAATCTGAAGATTAGAAACTATGGCTTCATCCTCCAAATTCTGTTTTCATGAACAGCATAGTGCAACCTATTTTTTTGGATCAACTCATGGGAGTCCAGCCCCAGGTGTGAAGCACGTACCAGTCTCATGAGATAATTCCCAATCTGCTTGGATGACTGCCAGTCACCCTGAAGCAGTATTACTTTTCCCATTCAGCTGGAAGCATGGGGTTACCTTTTGTATGAGTTGCTTTGTGAGCAGCCTGATTACCTGATCAGCCCTGGGATTTGCCTTCCTTGTGTCCTCTGGGGTCTTCTAAGAAAGACGTTGCTGCCCTTTTGTGCTGTGTCCCACAGCAGCTTTGACCCCCAAGAGAGAAATGCTTTTCTCAGAAAGGTTTGGGGGGATCACTGACAAGATGGGTGTTTCTAGGGCACATTGGTATCTTACATGCTGAAGCCGGATTCCCAGCTACATGTGTTGTGGACACAAGTATGGCTCCTAAGTCTCAGCCTGAAATCCCATGCAGGAGTTTTCCATGGGTGATAACTTCAGGCCCATGTCTGCTCACTATTTCTCATGTTTCCAGTAGCATGTAGTTCTGCACCTACTGTGACTACACAAGTAGCTTCATGGCTCTCAGTTTTCTGTCTATTGTGCATCTTTCTTCTTTAAAAATGGCTGCCTCTTTCTATATCCCAGAATTTCTTTCATAGTCCCTGCCCTGGTGATTTCCTTAATGCTTTCCATTTTCTCAGAATGTTTTGATATCATAATCCTGAATTGCCTCTCTGTTGTCAGCTCCTTCTGTCAATAGTTGCAGCCTTGGTGGCTGGGAGTTGCTCTAATGAATGGTTCAGTTTACCCGTCAGGCTGGGCTGATGCCAGAGGTATTTGTGACCAGCCAGTGGTAATTGTGTAATTGCCAAAAGGTACAGCAGAGGTTGTCAGGAGAGCTCTTCCATCACGGTACATCTGGGTTCACTTTTGGCATCACTAGCGGGAATGATTTGCCCCAAGAGCCCTATGGAGTACATTTATAATGACACCAGTTCTCCATTACACCAGTGTGTAATGGTGCGAGTCTGGTGTGTACCTGAACTCTTCCTAGTCCCTGTTAAGCTGGAAGTTATAGTGGGAATAAAGATGTAACTCTGCCAGCTCTTTCCTTAGAGATTCCATCATGGGTAATGGAGCTCCACATTTCAGCAGACTCAGGTTGCCAACAGGGATCTGTTTTTAACCTTAGTTTATTCAATGTGTCTGTGCCTGACATATATCTGTATATTCAGCAGGAAAGCTGCACAAGGAACTGTATTCCCTTTCCTTTAGTGCTGCGAATACCAGACATGAAATTACAGCCTATCTGAGGCTTGTCCTGTTCTCCTACATCTCTTTCTATAACTTCAAGTTATAACATCCCCTGTTTGGTGGGTTTCTCACAAAAGCCAGAATTTGCCCACTGGTCTTCAAGTGTTTTCCCTTTAAGTGCTTTCCCTGTACGTGACTGAGGTATGGTTATGTGTCTTCAGTCAGCTATTGCTGTTTGTCCATGTTCCTAGGATTGCATTGCAGCTGATTCCAGTTTCCAGGTGGAAGAAAATTGGTTTAACAGCACACTTGTAAATGTGGCAAGTTAAATGCTTAGCTATCCCCTTCTGCAGCATGTGTGTGTACTGATTACCTGTAACACCTGCCAAGGTCTCGGTGCAATCGTAAAAAAAGCTCCTAACAACATATCTATTTAGAAAATGAGAGGATGGCTGTGTAAAGATTGCACGAGAAAGATGCAAAGTCCAGCATAAGTGAACACAAGGGGTGTAGTGGCTTCTCCAGCCCTTTGGAGGTTTATGCGGTGCATGTTGGTATGGCTAGAAAAATTAGTGCTGTCATGACGCCATGAGTTGCTGTATACAAGCTACAGTGACATTGCTTTTTTTGTTGTTCTACAGATCTCTATACTTGCTATATAGTTCTGTACAGGTATCTAGTAAGTGTCCCACCCTCTTCTTTTTTTCCCCTTTTTCTTTCTTTCCTTTTTTTTTCTTTCCTGTTTTTTTCTTTTTGCTATTGTAGCATTTTGCCCTTACGTCCTTGGGTGGGTTGGTTATTTCTCATTTCCTTCACCTGTCCTGGCTAGCTTGAAGTGTTTATCTGGATTAGACCCTTGTTCCTCAATAGCCTCCATGGGATATTAGAATCTCATGTTTTACACAAAACCACGGTCTTCTTGAGGGAATCCAGGTTGATGGGTGGATTCTATTAGTCTGCATTACCAGTATCTATTCAATCCTTGTGGTCTTAAGGAGTAGGAAGAGGGCTGGTTGAAGGGGGATGAGAGAGGACCACTGCCTTTGCGTGGTTTCATTCCTCTGGGATGAGAGTCTGCTAATGCCTTTCCAAGCTGCCCCAGGACTCTCAGGATTACTCAGCAGCATCTCTCTCGCATCTTGTGTTTTTTCAGAAAGGAGATGCTTTGCTTCCTCTTTCTTACCTTCCATGATTCACCCTGCTTACAGATTCAGGTTACTCTTCTTCAGGGCTTGTACAGTGATATCTGGCTAGAAATTAACCTTTCTGGTGATCTCTTCCTTCATGTTAGCTGCTTGCCTCCTTTTTATGTACTGTATCTTTTACCTTGTAGACACATGTTTTTATTTACTATTGGACTCACTGAAATAACCACAATATTTACTGCATTTATGCTGGGAAGCTAGAGTGAATTAAAAACATTCAGAACAAAAGCAATTGGAGTTTGCAGAAGCCTGTGGCTTTGATAGCACTTTTCTTTGAAAAGCTCTATCTACAGTATGTAAAATAAAATAGGCTTTTATTAAAACAATTGATCATAGAAGTGCTAGGTCTGAACAGACACAGACTGGTTTCCAAGCGCTTCCTCTTACCCCTTACCAGCTGCACGCCACATGCATTCCTCCAGCTTCCAGGAGGGCTGTGACTGTCTTGCTGAATCACCGGCTGCCTGCAGCCCTGGTGGGATGGAACAAGACTGCTCTCTCCATTGCCCATGGGAAGGAGAGAGAGAGAGCTGCTGCTTCTCCCTTCTGCTTTGCTCGGGAGTGCCAAGGGAAGAGAAGGGAAGGGAAGAGCCACAGCTGACTGGTGTGAGGCAGGTCAATATAAGCAAAATAGGGCACTTGAAGGGGTGTAAGTGGCAATGGGAGCTTGAGGACTTCTCTGTCCCACTTTCTCCCTTAGGCATGGAGATATAAAGAAGCTGAAATGCTGAAAGCATTTTAATACAGTGACATATTCAGTTTTGATACGTGCTCCTGATTCTGAGAGACATGTAAACCCCACAAATCTTTTCTGTTTTGGCTGTGTGTCACAATAACTCCTATGTAAGCTTTCTGTAGAACTCATCAGTGAAACCCTAAGTCCCCTGAAGTCAACTGGAAAGCTCTTGTTTTCCTGGACAGTGCACGGCAAGACCACTAGCAAGGATTTTTCTCCTTGTGTATGTTGCAATACTGATTATGGATTAATTTTTGCTCTGTGTTCAGGTCCTTCCAATGTATTATTGTGAAATACATAGTGTCTGGTTATCATGACTCCATGATAACTCCAAGTAGAAGAGCATTAACTGCTCTGAGCAAGAAGTAATTTGATCACTAAGTACGCAGGAGGGAAATTATCAAACCCTGAGTTAGCTAGGAATTTCTGCTAAAACAAAGGTATTTTGGATGGATTTAGATATAAGATTTTGCTTCTTTGGCACAACAATGCATCATGCTGCCCTTGTTACGGGGCATTATAGGAGCATAGCTGGCTGGGGGATAATGTCCCTCCAAATTAATGATTTCCACTTTAATTGCACTTTAGATTAATATTTGCTCTATGGAATTTGGGGTCTTGGATCAATTTTCTGGGAGAATATTAAGAAAACAGACCTCATCTGCAGAAAGGCCATCCTTTATGCAGACAATTCAATGAAAACCCACCTAGAAAATCACTTTATTGTTTTAACATTTGTTCTATGATCTTGCATCTGGGATACAAAATCCTCTATATTTTATGTGGCCCATGTGTAATCAAGTTTAATAAATAGATGTGAGTACAGATTTGGGACATGACCTTCGCTTGTGTGAATCAAAGATTTTTCTGGAAAGGGAAAATTGTTGTTAATGCTGAAGTTCTCCAGTGATCAAAATATGTAACACATGGTCACTTTTTCAAATGGTCTCAAAATGAATATAAATTTCAGGTTTCTGGTTTAGAAAATCACTTTCAGTCACCTTGAAGTTTGCATTGATTTTCACACTCGGAAACAGAAAAATCTTACAATAACCACAACATTTGTGCAGCTAGATCAGAGCAGATACAGTATCTATGCATTGGCAGTGTCTCCTACTTTCTGCAAACAGATTATAAATTTTTGATAGACTTTTGGAGGTCTTTGAGTTACACACCCAAGTTGGAAAAAGGCCCGAATACAAGAAAACAACCTTGAATGGGAATATTTTCAAGGCTTACAAAGTTAACATCTGGCTATAAACTCTGGGCAGTACTCCGGCCCCTTGCTGTGAGGCTGAGGACAGACTCCAGGCTTGTTTTGAGGTTTATGTTTGTGAGAGGGCTGGATGATTCAAGGCCACATGCATTTCACCAAGGTTTCCAGAGCTGGGTCCTCGGGGAAGGGTGGTGGAGGTGACGGCAAACCAAGTGCCGCCCCTGCCTCTCCCCTCTGAGCTCCTTGTCACTGTCCTCGCCCCCATCACTGTCAGAGGCATCAAGTCAGCTTTCATTGTGTGCAACCCGCTGGGGCCGGGGAGCACTTTGCACTTACTCAAGTGTTGGGTCAGTCCTGTTTGTTTCGCTGTTTTAATGGGATCCTGCAGTGCCATCCAGGTCACTGGTTTTTTACTCCATCGACTCTGACCCATCCGGTGTGACAGAAAAACCTTTGACTGACGCGTTGTCAGAGCAGCCTTTGGACCAAATCCGCTCTTGTACTGATTTCCATCCTGGTGTGAAACTTGACTTCCTTGGAGCTACTCTGGAGTTGCAGCAGTGTAATTGAAAGTGGAATCAGGCATCAGAGTGTCCTTTATTCCCCTGGCTGAGGAGAACTGAGTTATCAATGTGAACATTTGAATGTGAATGAAGCTGGAGAAATGGAATTCTGTAGCCAAAGGCTTTAGTGAAACGCCTTCACCAGTGTTTAACACAGGCTGGTGATCGTCTTTTATTCATAAATTCAATACTAAGGAGGAGTACACCCCGTCACTTAGTGTATAAAATCACAATTAACGTACCATAATGGACTTTAAAGAGCAAACCCTGTAGAAATGATTTATATCTCATAAAATATTACATTAAGCCCTCTCTTTCTCCTGATATTTTTGTCGTATTTCCTCTTTCTGCCTGTGTTTTAAATGCAACTTTATTTCTTGTTTTCTGCTTGTGCAAAGCTGTGAAACAGTGGAGACAATGTAGGAAAAGAAGAATCTGGGCAAAACAGCCATTTTGCAGTGACCACGAACCTGTTGATGTAGCACATAATTTTCCATTTGCCACTAGCTTTTAAAGAACAATAATACAGTGAAGGACGGGGGACAAAAGATAAAGCAGTAAGTTGGGACCTCTCTGTCTTCTGCTTGCTCCTTCCTTCTTTTCTTGGTGGCTGTAGAAGTAAAATCCCAGTGGCACAAGCTCTTGCAATAGCTGTCAGAGGCCTGGTCTGTTGTGCTTAGACCTGTGAAGTCCCAGAATATGTGGCAGCCAAACAATATGCTGGGACAAGTCAGCAGGGTCAGCTGGGTTAAAAGGGAAGGCAAAAGTAGCAGTTGACAGTTTACCTACCTCAGCATCACCTATGAAGGTCCACAAAGGACCTTAGATATTTGGTGCAATGCAAGTATACATCTAACTGAGTTGAATTTACCTCAGTTGTAAGGCGAATTTCTTTATTATTCACTGGTGATTTGTGATGGCAACCTGACATTTTTTACCTGCATCTTTGATAGAGATTAAGTGGTTGAGGCTTTTGCATTCAGGAGCACAGGACAATCAGTCAACCAGGGACAGTCCACTTCTGACAAACATTGTCACATGATTAAATATATGGGTGGCCTTGAGTTGTGCTTGCACATTGTTCAGTTGGAAGATGCTTGGAAAAAATGGACACAGCTTCTCACTGAAGTAAACAAGCACAATTCCACAGACTTAGTATGAAGCTACCCCAGTTCAAACTACATAAGGGTTTAGCCTGTGGTGAAATGCTCTTCCTTTTCCCCCCCGCAAATACTTCACTAGATTTCCTGGATATTTAATGTCTGGTAAACTAAAGGAAACATACAAAAGTAGAGGGCTGCATCGGTGGATTAATGTCTAAGGACCCCTGACTTGTACCACTCATAACATAATGCAGATGGAAGGTCAGGCAAACACTGTTGAAATTTTTATGCTTTCTTGTGTGGTCATACCAAACCATGTCTGCTGTCTGTTTTAGAGATGCTCTAAAACCTGATCATTCCTGCTTGCTCTGCATTTATCATCTATGAATAGATAAATGCAGCTTATTTGCTGCTAAACCTCTTATTGGGTAAGAACTGTAGGCACAATGAATTGAAATTTAAAACTGTTGCTTCATTGTAAAGAAGGATAGCTGCAATTAGGACCAGGAGCTGCATGTCAAAGAGTGGGAGCTCTGATGACTGTTATTAAGTGGAAATATTTTTAACTCTACAGTTCAGCTTTAAAGGCCTAACAAATCAAACAGAATTTTGATCTAAATAATTGGGAATCCCACCTGAGAGGGTTAAACAAATTCCTCTCCACCTTTTCTTAGCTTCTAGACAGGATCAAGACTACCTTCCACTATCCTGGTTCTTGAGACAAGAATATTCATAGCTCTTAGAGATCTTCCGGCTGTGTATATGTATATGAGCATATATGTTTTGACATTACAAACAGAAAAGGGGAAAGAGAACAATATAGCTTGATGTGAAATTCGGGGTTGAGAAGAGGAAGGGAGAGCAGTGGTTCAGGAAGTTTTTTTTTCTCCTCCAGCAGTCAGTGTATCGTAGTTGAAATCAAAACCCTATAGCAAGCTCCCTGAAGGAAGCGGCATAATAAATAGGTCTTTAAGGTCCTTTCTGAATGACATGGAATGAATGCCTCTCTCTTTCCCCCTCTCTTCTCCCAAGGTAGAATTAGAAAATGATTCTCCATGTAGAGATATGTGATCTGTGCTAATGGCAGCAAATGAGAATGCCAGCTGCTGTTTCACCCTCTCTTGCACCCCTGCCCTGCTCCCACCGCCCCACAGTCACTCTGGCAGTAGTTTCATGCTTTATTTCAGACTTACTGTTTGAATAATGATAATAATGTCTTGCACTCCTATAGTGTCTTTCATCTGAGGACTACAAAGCTGTTTTACAAACGTCAGCTCTATAGGGGTTCATTCTGCAATGTACTAAAGATGATCACAGAACGAACGTACAGTCCTATAATCACGCAGTTGATTATTTACTCCTTGCAGGTCTATGTCGTCTACATCTATATCCATCCCACAGTAAAAACTTTATGACTGTCTTTAAAAGGTACAATGAATATATGCATGTTTAATGCATAGAAAAAATTTAAAGGAAAACTTTCTGCAGTCTTCCCAGGAGGAGGGGTACTATTTATTCACTCCCTACTATAGAATGAAAAATAGAAAATGCTGAGGTATTTGTGCATCATTATCTAAGACAGGTTTGTGTCAGTTCCAGCAGAAAGTTGTGTTCTCTCTACAGTCTGAATTAAAATTTCTGTGTCCTTGCTGCAAAGTACCAGGTCCAAATAACCCTGGATTTTGTGACCTGGGAGAGGTTGAACCCACACCCTTGAAGCAAGGTCATCTGTATTCTTGGGAAGTTTGGGATTCCTCAGCTGAGCTATGCAACTTGCAGTTCCCATCTAATCTAAACTTCATGAGATGTGTTTTGTTGTGTTTTCCTGTTATTTTCATGCAGGGTAAGGCCAAATTCTGCCCTTTTTTCTGTTGATAAGCAAATTTCACTACTTGCAGTTCCCATAAACAAATGCATGTCTGCTTGTTATCTTTCCCTCCCAAAGCTTCAAAATTTTGCTGGAAAATTCCACAACTGGGCTTTTTCTAATCAATTTTACATCATCATAACAGGATCTCTCATGGTATGTCAGAATTTTATTTTCATCTGTCTCTATCTCAATCATAAAGACACTGAGTGGAAATGAGAAATAGGCTATCCAGATATTTTGAATTCAGAATACAAAAGAAATTTGAGCTAAAAAGAAATGCATAAAACTCAACAACATGCCTTTTTTTACAGTTTATCTAGTGACTGGCTGTATTTTGACAAAGTCGCTGAGGTCAGGCTTTTCAAAAGAATCTGTGAATTTCTGGCTCCCTCCATGTCAGTGCTCAAGTGAAAACACACAAAACCTGCTTTGCATTGTCACTGTCCCAGGTTATTATTATTATGTGCTCAACATCCATAACTGGCCACTGCGTTTTGAGAAGATCCTGTGGCCACGTAGTCACCTAAGTAAGCTACAGATAAGGTTCATATGGGCCTTGAGAGAAGTCTCATGTATTTTGATTCCTCAGTGAAAAAAACAGCTCCATAGAGATTTCTGGAATCTTCATGTGTTTTGAGACAGGCTGTACCTTATGCTTGGATTATGCAGCTGTATTTTCTTCTAATAATTTGTAAAATTTTTCTGGGAAAAGCAGGCATAAGGAGAACTGTACTACAATAAACCAGTTCTGAAAGATTTTTGAGGTCTTAGAAGAGACAGAATCACTATCCTTGAAGGCTCATTCGGCCCGGGATTGCAGTGCACAGCAGAGTGAATCCCAGATACACAGAAGAACTTGGCACAGCGCAGGGGAGATGCTTTTTCAAGAACTAGCTGAAATGTGCCAGGAGGAAGCAAAATGGAGCCAAGGAAGTTCCAGGGCTGCTTGAAACTTCACCAGGTTGTCCCCTGGAGATGATACTTTTCTAGACAGAAGAACATGCACGTGAATTTTTTGTTACTTAAAACCTACTTTTTAAAAGCTTATTTTTTCAATATAGTTTTACTGGTAGGGTGATGGCTTGGCCACATTATGCCTCTGATCAACACCTTAGGCCAGCAGCCAGTAGGACTCAGGTTTGACTTGCCCTTACAGAGGCCACTGCAGCTAGAACCCAGCCTAGGAAAGAAAGCAGTAACTACCTGAGGGGAGGTGCAGACTTGGCATCTGTAAGGGGACAAGGTAAACCTGACCAAAATAAAAAAGGAACAGAGCTTCAGTTGTCCTGTAACTAAGAAAATCCAACACCAAGTTTATGTGGGACCTTGTTATGATGAAATGTAAAGCTTTTTTAATTGAGTGGTTAGAGCAGGATTGGTACTTGGGGTTGACACTGTGAAACAGGGACATACTAGCGAGATACTGTTTGCTTTTCAATTTATGGTTCTGTCTGTTGAATTAATTTGGTAGATTCTCTGTTCCACACCCAAGAAATCCCAAAACAAGGCTCAGAAAAGCCCAGCAGAGTTAGCACTAAATCTCTATGGCTACAGCCAGGAAAACTATTTCAGGCTTCTCTCCATCAGATTTGAATCAGCCTAACCTAACTTGTCAGTGGTACATTACCTGTGACTGCCATCAGGAAAAAGGGTCATACTCAAAATACAGGTAACTTGGGCAACCATCGTCTAAACAGAGAATAAACTGAAATGTCTTCTTTGAAAAGGTATAGTAGTCCTTTTCAAAAGACAAACAAGTTTTCAGAGCAAAGACACCTGAAGTTTCCACTTGAAAACATGTCTTGTGGCTGTGTGACACTTGGAAACACCTGTCTAGGATATCTCCCCATCACTCCTCTCTGAATGTTTCTCTCCAGCCACTTTTGATTTGTGAACCTGTAGAAAGTGTCTCATGTAGGTGTGGGCCCCTACATAGGGTCATTTAGTCTGGTGACAGTGACTTTGTGAAAAGCATATTGATTTTTCATGCAGGTGCTCCTCTGGGGGTGTAATTCCCAGCTTTTCCATGCTTCATACACATCTGCAGCTTCAATGCACCCTTAGGTTCCCTGGCCATGGAGACCAAGTACAAAGTACATGCACTGGGCTCTGGTCTCTACACCTGTACAGGCTGTATGACTTGAGCAGGGAGCTTCAAGGACCTCAGCTGCAGAGGTGAAACCTGAGTTACCTTTTGGAGACCCCGAGGACTTGTCCACAAGGGTGGAAGCCTTCCTCTTGTGGGCCTTGCAAAGCATTTGTTAAAAATCACTGAATTGCGCTGAATGACGTCAAACACAAGAGTTAGGCATATGGAAGTAAAAGCTAAAAGCTGGGTATGAGTGTCTAATGACAGAAGCTAAAGGCAATGAAGGACATACTGGTGCAATGTTGAAGGAAAATGTGCTTCATGCAGGAACGGTGAAGTTTCGTTTTTCCTTTATCCTCAGGAAGGCCCCACAGTCCTTGCTGGGAAGGCATGAGAGCGATGCAAAATACTGTGAGTGGCTGAGCTGTATGGTAATCAAAGCCACCCTTGATGTAGCAGGATATATATATGAAAAATTATTCTGCTTCAAGGTCATGCTTCAACCCACAGGACAGTCCCCAGGATGCTGGGGAAGATTACTAAAATGAATCTCTGTACTGTTGCAGTGCTCTTGGACCATCACTAGCTTCTTGGTATTTTAGAAGTGCCACTGAGGGGAGGTTGGGTGGTGCCTGCGTGTAGCAGCTGCACAGATACATTGCATTACTGTAAATTCCTGAGTGGGCTGGAAGGCCTCCCATGGAAACAGAGGTTCAGTACCTAAATCGCCTCCAGGTGCCCGCCAGCAGCCGCCTTGCATGAGGAGCAGCGTTTAACATGGTCACAGGCAGGGTTGTGCACATCAGCACCCACCTCTCAGGCAAAGGACTAGTTCTCAGATGTGTGCCTCTGCATACTGGCAATGCCCAGCGCAAAATGCAATTAATTTCCTTAGCTACTGCTGCCCTGTAAATAACAGGATAGCACCAGTATCTTCTAGTATATTTTCCCTATGGGGAAAACAAACCAGTTTGGACTCAGGGCATAACGTTGCCTTCAAACATACGTGCACAGCTGACATGGATTTCCATGGCACCTTGCCCTGAATGTATAATTGCATTTGGGTTTGAACAGCTTTGTTTATTTGTATATTTTGTTAATGTGTTTTGCACCTCAGGCATGTACTTTACAAATGCAAATTCCTTGACTTACTGGGGTAATTTACGGCTTTTAAAGTCTAATTTTTGAACCATTTTGCAATAGTAAAAAGCCCTTGTTTAGGGAGATCCTTTGCCAGGGGGACCTTTGCTGTCTTTTCAAAAAGGTGCAGGGCATTCCCAACCTCCCACTGAAATCAGCAGGACTCAGCCCGCCAGAGGGAAGCTCACAAAGTCCTTAGCCTGGCACGCAGGAGAAAAATCAACTAACCTCCTCCTTATAAATCATTATATTGCAAGAATACTCAAGGGCCCAGGGCAGAGAGCAAAGCACACTGCTATATCTGCCATCCAAACATGGAGAGGAGAGGGAAAGGATAATCCTGCACAGAGGAAACAAGAAGAGAGTGTCTAGTTTAGGGAAGAGCTGAGAAGATTCAGGGATGGTTTTCAAGCAGGAGCTGGCATTCGTTTTCCCACCACTAGTAAAACCCTGCTGTGGGACTGACAGGAAAGGACACACAGGCTCTAGCTTTGGCGTGGACAAGTAACTTGGGGTTACTGATACCTTGTCCTGCAAAGGCTCAGGAGGAGAATTACCTCCAAGTTTTAGATGGGCAAATAAGACAAAGAATGGTCTCCAGATTTCTTCAGAGGTGTGATACGAAGCCTAAATCAGATCTCTGACTTTCTCTCGTGTTTCTTAAACATGCAAGCAGCTTTCCAGCTGCTCTTCAATGGCAGTTCTCACTGGGGAAGGAGTAGGCAGGTTTCTGTCCTGAAAACCTGTTAGAATTGTTTTGTTACGTGGCTGAATTAAGGGCGTTAGCCTGGTGTTATACCATAACAAAACTGGGCCCAAGCTTGCTGTGTTACGAAATGTTTCTGTTTGTATAACTGCTTCCTGAAGCAAAACCCTTAAATTTTAAATTGTAAGTACTTAAGATATAAGGGGTTTTTTTTTGTTTCATAGTTTATTTAAGAAATAAGAAATGGGAAGAGAAGGGTTGCTCAGTTTTTTTAAGAGCCACTGAGGTTTTAGAGTTATTCCAAGCCTTGGGGTTAATTTTCAAAATGAGGTCTTTGAGAAAATAGCTTTCTAATAAAATTTTAAGATTTGGAAGCCTCTATTCTCTGGAGTTTTTAGGCAACTTGGTTTATTAAGGAATTTTGCCACTAATAATTCTCAGAAATGACTGTGCTGAAATTAAAAGGGCCTAGTGATGACAATGGAGTGTACTGGTTCCCTTTGCTGCTAAGAACCAGGGGGTCAGAGGAAGTGCGTTAGTTGCTTAGTTTATCCATTCTGTTTTGTGATGAGAAAGTTACTTTAAGCCAGCTCTGCTCAGCCCAAAGCCCTGTTTAGACATGAGAGTCATATCTCGCTGATCCAGCTACTCCCAGCTTGCATCAGCTTTACCTTACACTGGTGTCTTGTACTTGTGAAATGAATTGCTGAGGCTCATGCCGTTTTGACAGAGGGCTTAAAGCAGCTCAGCAAGTCAGAGTGAGACTGTGTTAGGGCATATGGGGTCTGATCCGTTAAACTTTTGGCCATGCAGCCCAGCATAATTGTATTCTTTCTATTCACAAGCTGCTAAATTCCTAGAACAGGTTGCTTATATATACTTTTTTCCTCCCTATCTGACTAATAAGATTTTTCAAGGCTCAAAAGCCACACAGCCTTGAAAGAAATCTTTTCTCAGTTGCTTAACAAAAATATGTCTGGATTTTGTGCAGAGGGTGTGGGTAGCTGTCACATTAACCCCTGAAGCTGTTGTCAGGTTTCCTGGTTTACTCTAGAGGAGGGTGGAGGAAAATCATGCTTTGCCCTTATAAGAACAACACTCATTTGAACATGGACTGAAATGTTAAAATTACAGCCAACAGTATTTGTTAGGCTTAGGGGCTTTTTCACCTCAGAGAGCCTCTCAGCTGGTATCATCTTTGTTTCACCTGGAGGAAAATGAAAGACAGGAGATGCAATTCTGCAATTCACTGGTGAGTGCACAGCACCATGGTATGAATCTGATCTCTTGAAGCTGGCACCCAACCCAGGTCGCTGCCTCCCAGCCATGCCTGAGGCACAGGTCTGCTCTTCCCCAGCTTCACAGACCACAAAATGGTTATGTTTAATTTCCTCCTGTTTAGGGTCAAGTACACAACAGAAATAATCTGTAAGATTGTATAGTAAGGCTTCAGTCCTCCCTGGAGACCTGTAGGGATGCCATAGGGGCAGTGCATCTGAGAAAAGATAACAACAGTCTCCTCACTTGCTACGTTTCACCAGCCCTCTAAGCCTTGGTGAAGTAGGTGAATAAAGAATGTAACATTCAGTGGTAAACTTTTCGGGTTGCACTATTCCTGCAGGGTGCTCATAACATGTTGCCTCCCATACCCAGCAGGAAGTTATTTCTGCTTGTTAGGAGTTTATTCCAATATGTAAGAGAAAATGCTGACCTTGATGACATGGCAGATGAATGCCATTGGAGGAGTAAGGAGCTGAAATAGTGCTTAATACTTAAGAGGCAGATTTTTGTTTAAATGTCAGTGCAAAACTGCTCCTTTTTTTTTTTTCCTCCTTTTCTTTCTACTTCACTTGAAATTGCTGAAGAGCTAAGAGGTATGCATCCTGAAATATGGATGAAACACAAGTGAAAACAATTGCAGAATTTAGTCCAGGGTCTAGTTGCCCACATGCCTTATGAAGTTCAGTAAACCTAGGAACTTGTCTCCTGAAGCTTTAAGTGTAACACTTGTCACAGTACAGTTTGTGGGTCTGCAGAATAATAAACTCAGAGATAACAAGATACCCTTATCCCAGCTTTGAACAGTAGTAGGAAATGCTGACAGTGTGCACCAGTGCCTTGTGCTGATCCAGACTTCTTAAATTTCTAGCTTCACTCACATTCAGCCTTCCAGAGGGGATCACTGTAAAGCCACACTGTTGAGATTTACCTTGTGAACTCTGCTTAAAACTGAGAATCAGACTTATACACAGCCTACTGAGATAACTCCAGTGGTCTGAGAAGGCAAAAATATACAAGAAATTCAGTGTTAACTCTCAAACTCTGTCTTTAAACCTGTCGTTCAGACCCCATGATTTCTGCTTCTGGTAGGTGACATCTGTAGTGATTTTGAGGATCCCTGATAATGTGTGAGCTGTTTGTTAACTCTTTTCACCCAGGCTGAGGTTTCACATATCCTTGCTGAAGGATATGTGGTAATCTCTACAGTAAAAGACTTAAAGGCAAAGATTTAGGGCAATAATCTTATATACATCAGAGGTTTTTTATTAATTTTGATTTCCTTTTCTTTGAGGAGTGAGGAAGCAGAATGACTAATTTGGCTCTCTAGTACTTGCTAATATTTAATCTTAAGGACTGGGTTTTGGGTGGGGATTTTTGTCAAAATCACTAGAATAAAATTGTTATTGAAAAACTATTTAATCAGAATACTGACCCATTATTTTTTTCTTTTGTAGCAAGATTGTATCTTAGCAGTTTGTTTTAAGTGAAGTAACAGTGTAGGCACGATGTAATAATTTCTCATATAGAAGGCTTTGGAAACAATTTACGTTCGAGGTTACTGTACTGCTTTAAACTGTGTAGTATCTGCTTTGTGTATTCAAACCAGGAAGTGTGACTTTCCCTCTCTCCTTCTCTCCAGTGTGACAAGGGTAGATATTCAGTTGTGGTGTACGTGGTTGTGAGGGATGGGTTGATCTGAATAGGCCTGGGCCATTTCTGAAGATTGACTGAAAATCTGTGACAGTCTGCCTTTGAGTGTTTTGTGTCATCTTCACCAAGTAGATCGTGAATCCGCAGGCTATGCAGCTCAGCACTGAGAAAGCCCTAGTATTCCAACCATCTGTGTATGTCCGCCTATGTAGAATTTTCCCACTGTGCTGTGCTTTTACCTCCCTTCTACAGCCTAAACCATCTCAGTTATTGGCATCTTCGCTCTGGTGGCCATTCCACAGCCTAATGTATCCCAGTGTTAGAAAACTCCTCCATAACTTTGATCTCGTGGTTTTTTGCAACATTGGTCTTTCATGCTAAGGCACCGTGCCCTCTGCTGTCTCCTCTCAGCTCAGCATTCGCATCCTGCAGATAGCCGTGCTCTCTCCCCTTGTGCCTCCATTCTCAGAGCTCAGTCAGAATGTGCTATTAGCAACTGGGCTCTCTTTCCACGCTAGTTTTCCTGCCCTTCTCAGAATTCATTCCAGTTATCTTTCAGGTAACAGCATGCCCAGAAATTAAGGCTACATTCCAGTGTCTGAAACAAAGCTCTTGGTGACTCAAGCCAAAACATCTTTGGTCTGTTTCGCTACTGTGTTACTCTTTACTGTGTGTCCAATTTGCTGCATACTACTACTATTAAATCTCTGTTGACATTACCGCTTTCCAGGTTTCTCCCTCCCATTGTGTGACTATTTCCCATCTGGGCTTTTCTCACCTGGGAAATATTCACACAAATTCAAGATTTCAGCAGAGCTTCCCAGCTGCATTAGGTATTTCACCAATAAATCACTGTTTCCTGTGGCAGAAGAGAAGACTGATTGGAACGGCCTTTCAAATCCCAGATGCAGTGATACTCACCCTTCCCTATTCCCTTACTCCCAAATCCTGTGTAATATCACAAGCAAAATTTTAAACAGAAAATTGAATCCGGCAGGATTTCGGGGAGGATTCAAAGTTTCAGTGCTAACAGTTGGCAAGGGTCCACATGCTACCTCTGAAAGACATTAAAAAACTGACTGGAGAAAAAGCTGAGTTTATTTTTGCTGTGTTAACCAAGGTTATGACCTAGTGTGCAGCCATCAGGATTATTTCCCAGTCCTTAGGTTTTGGCTAAGTTGATTGTGTAATTTAGTGTTGTTTAGATGAGGTAGAGTTGATTTAGACGCCTGGCCACCCTGCAGGGTAAATACAGACAACATGGGGTGTTCAGGAGGGACAGCCTGACAGCCTCTTCCTGGTGTCGTGCAAGGCCAGGACCCTTCAGGAAACAAAGCAGTTCCCATAGGAACATTTTCAGTGTGACTTCAGCCCTGAGGATGCTGAAGAGATAATATTTCATCCAGAGTTGTTCTGTGTCACTGGTAAGGATGTAAAAATTGCTAAGGTGGTTCAGACCCTGGACCGCCTAGTCCAGGGCTCTGTTCCCAGCAGTGCCTCTAGGAAGGCAAGGATGAGAACAGGACAAGAATATGTGATAATTGCTTCTTTCAGCCTACAAATATTTTCAGCTCAGGGGATTTCCTGGCCCTGGTGAAGTTTGTCTGTTTTGTTACTCAGGGGATTTCTATTTCAAGCACTTGTCCAGTCTCCCCTCAAGCCTATGTGAACTTTTTATATTCATGTAGTTCTTTGGTAAAAGCTCTACAGGCTCTCTAATTGATGACTAAAGAGAACACTTCTTCATGTGGCAAACCCAGCTCCATTTACCTTCGTCTGGTGGCTCTGGTTCTTTTACTGGAAAAGGGAGTGAGCAGTCATTCACAATCCAGCCACTCCTTGCTACTCTGGATTTTGTAGACCTTTATTGTATCCCCACCAAGTCCAGACAGAAGAGTCCAAGACCACTCAGTGATTCCTCACATGGAGCCGTTTCATACCTTTGATCATTCCTGTTTTCTTTCTTTGAGTCCCTCTTCCAGGGCTCTCGGGTTGTGTACAGTACTGAACGGAGGGAATGGAGGAATAGTACAGTGGCACAACGATTTCCCATGTTTTTCTTTTTATTAATTTTCCAGCTTCTCACTGACTTGAGTTGCCTTTGGATTGAGCCAAAAGTCTCTGCACGTTGATAACATGCAACAGCCTGTGTTGCTGGAGAAAAAAGACTTTACTGTCTGGTCACTGCTAGAATTAAGTTTCTTAGCAATAGATCAGATCTAAGATGAAAGATTACTAACACAATTCAGGGCAGTTCCTGGATTTCTTAGCTCAGGTAAAGCTGTAAATTAAGCAGTGCCAAGCTTTGAGCCTTGGAGCTCAGTCATTGGCACCTTTGTTAGTGTGCTCCTGGCTGTGGTTTTGTCCTGCACCAACCTGCCCTCTCCCAAACAACTTCCAAGCATGCTGCAGGAATTTGCATGGACCAGGGATGGTTCCCAAAGCAGTCTGGCTGCAACTCGGATGCTGTTAGTTCCTTTAACTGTAATTTAGAGGATGAGAGAGACTAATAGTATAAATATGGCCAAACATGCCAGCTGGACTCAGAGACAGGGAATGGGGTCTTGGATATATCACAGAGCTTCCTTGTGGGGTTGGAATGATGATGTTCACAGAAGCAAGGGCAGGATCTAGAACAGGCATGCAAATGGTTTGGCCTGATTGTGGGATGCTGAGAAATTAATACAAACATTGGTTATGCTTTTTGTATTTATGAATTTCTGTCTCCGGGACTTTCCACCTGCCCACTTTTCTCAAGCATCCAAAATTGGGGATGATTGAATTATTCTAGATAAGAAGATTCATAAATGTATTTCGCTGCAGGGCATGAAAGAATCCACGCTGAGGGGAAATGTTGATTTAATTGATTTGGTTGCTAAGCCAGTTCAAGGAAACCCAACTATAACTTGCAAGGAAAGCAGTCCTAAGTCTTGGTTGCTCTTGACTGTGATGAAAGGCTATTCATATATTTTACAAAGGTAAACATTGCTGGGGTGTAGAAAGGTGCAGACCTTCGCCATGTGCCTCAGTCGTAGGTTACCCCAAAGCATTTCTACTGCTTTGGGTGTTGCCACTGCCTTACTCAGTTTGCTGATCTATCCTAATGCATCTCTTTTCTTCCACTTGTGGGAGCACTGGCAGCATAAAAACAAATTTCCGTTTAAATTTTTTTACCATCTGGGGTAACAAATAATACATAAGGTGACTGTAATGGAAAGTGATGAGGGACAGGAAGTTTCTCATTTATTGCAGTTAATTTACACTGTGCATCAAGAGCATTTACATATAGTTAATGCACCATTGCCAGTGATTCCCCTGTTGTTTGTGCAAGTCTTTTACACAGCAATGGAGAGAAGAGAACATTTGAACAGATAGAAGAAATTAGGCACAGGCAGCAGAGATTCACATCTAATAAGTAAAGCTTCAAGTGCTCACAGAGACCAATATAAGCAGAGGAGGATTTCACTGGATATTTTAAGTTGCTTTTATGGAAATGGGTGAAATAATGACCATACTAATTTATTGATACTGCTTTAGTAAGGAGAGGCCAACATTCCCAGTGAGTGATTTGCATTAGTCATCAGTTACTTTTTTTGTGGCTATGAGGTACAAAGAAGCTAAAAGAATGTCAAAGACCTAAAATCAAAATTCAGCACTTGAGAAATGCCAAAATTAAGATTATTTATTGGAAACATAGTTAAAATGAAACAAGTTGGAAGTTATGGGGGCAATGTACACAAAAAGAAATAGATGTTCCATCCACTTGTAAAGTGGTGATTGCAATTCTACAGCTTGAAAATGTTAGTCGTATAATACACAAACTCTGAGTCTTAGAAGCTAGTTCTTTTATGTTACTATTTTAATAATTAAATATGGAGCCTATTGAATAAGAGGAACCTCCTCTCTCCTTATGTTTACTCTACTTGAAACAAGTGCTGCAAAATTTTCTGTTACCTTTAGACTCTAGACTCTTGCCAAAATTCCAGAAGCTCTCAGATCATAATATCCTTTTGGTCCTCCCTTTCCAAGGAACTGGAGTTCTCCTCCTCATCTGTTTCACTCATTCCCAGCAAACTGGAGGCTATATCTGTATTCCCCAGACACATAGTTGGCTGCACAGATGGACAATTCCTGGGGACCCTTTTACAAATTACAGAGCACTTCGGCTGACTACAACTGGTCACGCTCTGATTTCCCTGATCCATCCTGTCTTAGGGATTTTGTTTTCTGTGCACTGCCTGCTGCCCTGAGCAACACCTGTTTCCTGCTGATGTCTACCAAGTTGTTACAGATAGATGAACTCCGCAGTTCTCTTTTCCTTGTGCTTGCACTGTGTCCTCAATCCCTCTGGTAGCATATGTGTATAGTATCTGCTCTGAGGAGTTCCAGGAGCAGAATGAAAATGAAGGCACAAAAACATGTGAAAGAAGTTGGTTTCTGGGGGGAAAAAAATCCCCATATAGTAGTTACATTCAGTGATGTCTGAAGCACTGTGTCCCATACTGGTATATGCAAAAGCTTTCACCTACAGCAAGAGGGATTTGGAGCCTGCAAGGGTGTCAGCACCTCATATAAGACTATATGGCAGGAGTGGGAATGGAAAATGCACTAAGGAGGTAACAACACAAACCCATATTCTTGTCTGTAAAGGAAAAAGAAGATAGGGGAAAAAATTCCTTGGCTATTTAATCTGGAGAAAAAGGAGAGATTACGGGCTGAAGAAACTTGGAGGAATACTTGTTGACCTTGTGAAGACAAAAGCAGACTCATCTGCCGGAGCTTTGTCTCACTTTGGCTTTCAGTTCTATTGCTGTGAAAGTCAATGCACTAAGGCATAGGAGACAAGTGGAGGGGAGCTACTCTCTTATCCCTCACTGGAGAGCCAGGTGCAGCACAGAGACCACTGGTGACTGGCAGTGTGAAGCAGGCAGGTGGTGACATATCCCCCAGTCAGGAGTGATGTGGGGTGGGACGACCTGCTCTGCTCATATTGCCATAGCAGCACCTACATCATAAGGATGTGTCTGGTACTTTCCCATCCATCTCTCGGATGATTTCCAGTGACGGGGTACCCTGACATGCTGCACTCAGCAACGCGCCTGAGCAGCTGAATGGTGGTTTAGTTTTGATTGTCATAGGAGCGAAGTTCTTTGTTCTTTCCTTTTCATTCTTTCTGTGAGCTCTGTGGAAGCCAAATGTGCTCAGAAAAGTAAAGTTATCTTCATTTGCAAGGAGTTTTTAACTGTAAGGTGCATCATACCCAGTTTTCTGCCTTTAGAAATGATCCTTTAAGCCCTAAAAATTCATGTAATTAACTTTTTCTAAGGTAATACCTTTTTAAGTACTTTTTTTCTATCTTTTTTTTATCCCCCAGGCCTTAAGTTCATGTTTTCAGACTTGTCTCTGCAGGAACAAAACCTACTTTTTCTTTTAATGAAAGCTGAGATTTTTCACAACTCCAGAACCTGGAGCTCCGAGCAAAACAAACAATAATTACAGCTGTGAGACCTGGCAGTACAGAGAAAGTAAAGTCTTCAAAACGCCTTCCTGTCTCTACTAGCAAAACCTTTCTCTTACTGGATAAAAGCAGCCACTCTTCACCTAGATGATCATTTAAGTTACAGCAGGACAGCTGGAAAGGGCAGATGCGATGTGGACAGTGGCACTGTTTCTGTGTTGGTGGCTGTTCTGCTTCCCTCTGACCGTACACAATCCCAAAGGCACATATGGATACCTGTGCCTGGGCAAGGGCAAGGGAGGTGGAGAATTTTGAGAAGTTTTAGAAAAGAGAAGTTCTGCTCTGTAAGAATTCATCCTGGTATTTTCTGAAATCTGATCCGTACTTTCATCTGCTTGAAACAGAATATTCATGCTGAGCAGATACCTTGAAAAGTTTTAGAAAGAAAAGCGTACATATCTTTCTTCAGTAGTTGCCTTTTCTGATTTTTGTACTGCAGATGTACTTAAAAACTACAGTCCAGGTCCAAACCACCTTTGGGCTAAATACTGGGCAGGCATATAACAAGGTGCATGCTCTGAGTACATGGCTGGGGGAAAAAAGGTAATTAACCAGTAAAGACAAAGCATCAATTTCCTTAGTCTTCTAGAAACCCTTACTTGTACTCTTATGAAGGTCACAGAATTTGTTATCCAATTATGAATCTATGACCTCCTCCAGCTGGCTGTTACATATGAAGAACTCAGAAGGAAAAAAAAAGGATCTTGTTTTAAAATCTAGGCTTGTTCTAATATAATCTTCATTCAGCCCTGAATACTTAAAGAATTTGTTTGCAAAGTTAGTTCTAAGCTTTCATTCATGTTCAGTGCAACAGTTCAGTAAAGGCTAGTCTTTTCAGAAACATGATTACTGCTAAAAAGTATAGCCTGCACTACAGCTGTTATTTATGACTGACACAATTAGAGGCCTTTGTCTTTCAAAATAAACAGGGTAATAAATTTGTAAGAGCCTCAGTGTAGCCTCTGCAAATTTCTCTAGGGTTATATTCCATGCCACAGAAAGAGTCTTTCATTGTGTGTTTATGCAGAGCTTATGTCTGAGAAATTAATTGAATCACAGATGGTGACTGCAATTATCACTCAGTATCCTTTTTGACTCGTATAGTGGTACTAACGTCTCTGTCAGTGTAAGACGTTCTTCTTTTAGTTTAAGAGGCCGCAAGTAAAGGGTTGTGAACATTAAAAATATGCATATATACACATATATACACAAACACATATTTGTGTGTATGCACCTATATATTAAATATATATTGATGTATTATATATAAAGGGTATATATATCTTCAAAGGTTTTCAGAGTTTTTCTTACAAAGCTTGAATAAATTGACAATTTTGGCTGGCTTTTCTGGAGTCTTCCCAAGCCCCACACATGTGTGGAAAGTACCAGAATTGCCAGTCTAAAAATGCAAGTTAACCTCATCTTCCTGCATGTGCCCCTGTGTGCAGACACCCCCCCAGCCCCTGTACCACAGTCCCTTCTGTAGCTGCAGTCCCTGTAGAGGGGGTGGTGTCCCTGCTCCAGTGTCAAGCCCTCGGCACACATTCCTCTGGAGACACAGAGTTCCAAACCTTTTTTAGAAAGACCCAGCTTGTAATTCCTCCAGCTGTAAATACACAATAGATGGATACCAGGCACCTGTTGCCTAATTCCTTGCCAAGCGTTTCAATTTTAAATTGCACTAGATACTTGTTCAGGGGAATCTTTGTAACTTATTAGCTGTAGAATGTGTGGGAAAGTACCAGCCGAGTATGGGAATGGCAGAAAACTGTCTTCTGAGGTATCAGAGAAAAACAATAGCCATGCACTTACAGCATAAATATGAAGCAACATCTGGTCTTAATTACTGTTGAGGAACGTACGTATATCATGCATGGAAATGATATCTATCAGAGGAAATTCCTATCAGTTATATACCAATGTAATTCAACTGAATCCAAGTGATTTACTCCAGAGTCACCTTGCTGTAAATGAAAGTGGAGCTTGGTCCACCAATTCACTGCAATGATCCTGTGTAAGGAAGGACATATAATGAAAATATATGGCATACACTTGAATTGTTCTTTGCTGAGCTTGTACTGCAGCAGAAAAATACACATGAGACAGGGACAAGCACATCAGGGGCCTACTTCAATAATATTTAACTGTCTGAAATGATCACTTTAACTCTTAGGAAGAGTTATTAATATTTATTATTTGCATTTTAGTTGTGACTGTAGGTCTCAACTGAGAAAGATAATTATGAGATGTAAATCCCTGTGTTCCTGCAATATCCATCAGAGGATCCTCACAACAATGACTGACGTTATAAAAGCTCTGTGGATGGTCAGTATTCCAAGGAAAAATCATTCAAGATGGCAATCAGAGGGAGCTGCAGCTTGCGTTACACAAGGATTTTCAAAGAGATCCTGCAGAAATTCTTGGTATCAGACCCTGTACTTCCTAAATGGCAATCCTCTTAAATTCACATATATTTCGCCTTCTCTTGTTTAATTGTTCTGCTTTTATACACTGCCAAAAACAAGGCCATGTCCTTGTATCCTGTAGGGAAGAAAAGCATTAATTCATATGCTATACATTTCACATACAAAAATGCAAATATTTGCATAGTTTTTTTAAATTAACTAATTTGACAAACTCAGTCTGCAGTTGAACCTCTGTAATATTCCTCACAGATGCATGGGTTTTTCCACTGCTGCATTGCTGCAATCTGTACACATACCAAAAGCTTGTAAGACTGATTCTTCTACCAGTGTCGCTCACTGTCATACACAAGATAACACCATTTATCCTTTTCCTGTTGTTTTTTCCTTGCGATTCTGTCCGTTGCAGAACATAACTGCTGTTAAATCCCTCTGTTATGCTCCAAAAATGTATTTCTAACTATATGCCTGAATCAACTTATTTTCAGCTTCCTAAAAACAATCTGTGTAATCACTCAATGGTCTGCGTACTTCTAAGCTGTGTTAAATTGGCATATAGGTCACCTGCAGGCAATGCCAGCTTTGATTAGCCACTATGGAATCTCAAACAGATTCTGCTTGCGCTGATCCCTGGGTAAGTTTGCATTTCACACTTTGCGTATTATTCATAAATCCTTTTGCTAAATGTAAAATATTTCTGAAAACAGAGTGTCTTGCTATACTGCCTTAGCTACAAACCACTTGCAAACCCCCTGATTTGAAAGATAAATGCTGTATGGTCCTCACCAGTACAAATAAAACAAGTAGAGCAGATGCTTGAGGGTCAGTACCCTGCTTCTCAGAGATATGACACAACTTCTCCACTGTTCTTCAGATTTGACAGAGTAATATTTTTCTTTCAAATTGGTAGGATCAAGCTGGGCAGGAAAAGGTTTAGAGACTACTCTTGTTTTAACACTGTAGCTAGTATGACATAGTGGAATGATTTCAGTGTTTAATTTCTCGGTGCTTTTCACTCCAGAGAGCAGTCTCAGTACATCCTGCTTATCTCTCTACTTACTAGCAGCCAAGCACATTTTTGGTTCCTCTTCCAATAAGCAATACTGAAAGCATGTTACCTAATTTCTGTGTCTTTGCCTAAGGAGACTTGAGAAACTGGCATGATCTTTACCATGCTGTCTACCAAACATGAAGGTTCTTGAATCTGAGCAGGGATCCATCCCCCATTCTTCATTATGATGCTAGAAGTTGTTCTTTTTGTGCTTCTAATTAAATTCATGCAGCTTAAAGAAGCCAAGCATACAAATTATATCCAAATAGACCTTCTTGTGAAGAAAGCCTTGTGTGTGACTTCTTTCCAGCAAAGCACTCCACAGCAAGAGTAGTGGAAGGGTTCTCATGCATTTTTGATGGAGGCCTGTGAAACAGCTTTGAGCCTTTTTCTGTTTGCTCCTGAGCAGACATTCCCTTCCCCTCTAGTGCTTTGTTTAGCAGAAACAAGGCAGAATGGGATGTCCTAGTAAGAATAAGTTCCTTTTGAATTTTGCATGGATTATTTTCCTCCCATAGGGATGGCTCACTGTGTACTGCATCTCACTACAAATCAACCTTTTTCTGCAGTGATGTCTGAGACCTACATATTACTGCAAAGGAGGGACTGTAAAAAGCTAAATCTTGTAAATTGTGTGGGTTTGGACCTCTAGCAGATAAGATGAGCTTATGACACAAGATTGGTTTGTCCCTGAGGACCCTTTTGTCTGCCATTGGATTATTTGGGAAAACAGGACCAGTACTCCAGAAGTCCCTTCAGAAGATCCATGTTTCACTTACAGGGTCTGTTGCAAATACTTTGAGATTAATGACACTTTGAAAACTGCAGGTAGCTGGAATCTTCTGAAATTTACATATTAAATTCATGCCTTGGACCTTGTTCCTTTCCTGTGGCCACAGAGAATAGGGAAGGTTGACAGTGGATGATGTTATGAGGAAAATAAATATGGGAATTCACCTTCTTAGGCACCATAGTTGGACAGCTGCTGCTCTGAATATCTTAAAAATGGACACTTGTTCCTCAGACTGGAATATTTGTCAGTCAGACGGGTTTATGGTGGCTTTGCCAGTTTTACAACCAAGTCTAATTATAACCTTTGATGTTAGGAAAGTGATCTATACTATGTCCTTCATATTCTGCTGACTTCTGTACCTAAGCTGCATTGTATTCTAAAAAATCAGTTTGAAAAGTTCAGAGAATCAATAAAAAGAATATGTTAATTAAAATAAAATGTATACAGCTGTTTTATTTAAGGTATATAACATTACCTGGCAACTGATTTCTATTACTGCAAAAGAGCTGTGAATGGGTTTACTGCACTTAGCATATGTTTAATGTCTTAATTCTGTTCTCACTTATGGCCCATTTCAATTCCTAACCTGTGATTTTTCCCCTAAATATGGTCTGCCTTATGGAAAAATTAGGACCTTTACTCTGGAAACTATGAGTGTTTTGTTCTAGTAATGAAGAGTCCCTTGTTTCCTGTCCTACTGAATTCCTGGTGTATAGCTGTCTCGAGTCTTTGCATCCTATACCAGGAGTTGAAGGAAAGGTCTAATAATTTATTTACATGAATCTCTTTGGTTTTGGTATGGGGTTTTTTTGTTGGGTTTTTTTGGTTGTTTTTGTAATATTGCAACTATTGAGCCTTTTAGTCGTCCTGAGCAAATGCAAAATTGACTATGAAAACAAAGAACATAAGTTATCTTTGGTAGTCATTCGAAATATCTACTACTCAAAATCCAGGTTTCCTTTGGTTAATCATTGTCACATTTTACATTAAGGCACCCCATTGTCCATATTAATTTCCTTTCTAAGGGCATCTCCGTAGCTCGGTAATTTACAGTTGCATGTTTTGGAAGTCCTGTTTTTAGTTTATTCAGCAAAGTGCTAAAGTAACACAATGGCTAGCCCTTCTGACAGAAAAGCAGTACAGAAAGCTTTCTTGTCTTTCATCCGGCAGTTGTGGGTCGGTGCTGAAAAGATGCTTTGGTACTGCACAGGGGAAAGGAGTTAACCTGTATTTATATGTTGTTGTTGATTTTTATGTCAATATCTTGCAAATTAAAAATCCTGGCAGTAAAAGTGACATGTGAGCAGTCAAGTGAACAGACAAGCAATGCTTTCATTCAGGGAGGTTTAAACAGGCTAAAAATTGGACTGGGACATGAATGTTTTGTTCTGAAAATGTCAGTTTGGCTCTGCTGCAATTTCATTACAGTATTTCTAATCACATTTTTTCATGTTTTTCATTAATCTGAGGTACAATAATCAAGTTCAATGTTTCAGCTATGTAAGGAAAACATGAGCTGCCTATCTAAACCCATTGAAAATATCCTTACATGCACTTTGGAAAAATACACCTTCATAAACAAAGTGCACATGTCTCTCTGATGCCTAATCATGTTCCTCAGAAATAAAATGACTGCGCTATGTATGATTCTTAAGTGATATATATAGAAACAAGCTGTTCCATACGCAACGTAATTAATGAAGCCTGGTTTCCTTAAGGTTTGTGTTCTTTGTTCTCAAATCCTCAAATTCTGTTCTCTCTGAGTTTACAGTAATGATGACTCACCCATTGTGGATAATATTAGAAGTAAGTCAGGGCTTAAAGAAAGGCATGTTCCTACAGCGTGGCACGGCAATGTTTGTTAAATCTCTGCAGGAAATTTCTACTAAATGTAGAAATGTAGGGTGCTACATGCAGAACTGGTTAGTATTGTTCAAAACCAGAAGACTCCAGGCTCCAACCATAAACTTACATGTAAGTTATGCCAAGTGTACAAAGCAGTTTCTCCAAGCCCAGGCTAAGGACACTCCTTGCATCATGCTGAAGGTGAACTCGTGCTGTTAAGTGACACCTCCAAAAGAGCTCCCAGTGCTTCAGCACTCACCTGGGAGATCAGTTTTGCGCAAGAAGAATGGGAGGTACATAAAGGGAAAAATCGGGGAAAGATAAGCCCATTTAGGAGTGCTCTGTCATTTGTCCATTTTGTACTTTGACCATAAATTAGAGACTGTTTTGGGTGATATACTCCTTGCTCTTCACTCCTTCCAGTACAGCTGTATGCCTTTGCAGAAAATTGATTGACTCCTTGGCCCAGCGGGTGAGACAAGCAAGCACCTGGGTTTTCTGCAATGCACTCTGCTGCTGTGGCCCTGGGCTGAGAACTGGGAGAATTCGGTTCTGGAGTGTGGCCCTTGGACTGTGTCTGTGCATTGTGGGAGGACTACTCCCTGTAAGACAATAGCATCTGGAGGAGGAGGAGAGGAGGGAGTTGTGAGGTTGCACCTCACTGGGCAGGGGAGACAATTTAATGTGGGACCCTGGGAACTGGCAGAAAATGGGGAAAAAGAGAAAGAGGGTGGGAGGACAAGCTTGATCACCACCCACTTTCCACAGGCTGTGTCATCCACATGACTGCTGATACACCTGGGAGGAGTGGGGAGCCCAGATCTCTTCTTAGTCACTGAAGTCTCCACTGCTGCTCAGGTGAACCCTGCAAGGCAGATGCACATGGAAATGCACATCCTGGAACTCAGACAGGCTCAGACATTAGTTATGTACCCACCTGCTCTTCCCTAGTGGGACAGGTACCCTGGAGGCTGTGCAAAACCACGATTTTAAGTAACAAGGCCAAAATTAAAACTCAGGACTTAGGGACATGTAGAGTATAGGCAGCAGGATTATACAGCAGCTAAGCAGACCTGTGAACACTACTTATAGGGTGTCATCCTAGTACTTAATAAAATAACTTCCATCTTGGCACAAGTCTTTCTTCTCTGGCCATGGAAAGAGAGAGAACAGTTTGCTTATCAAAATCATGCTCAAACTTGATGTTGGTCTTTGTTGATAATGGTATGTGTGTGGGCCAAGCTTACCTGTCTGCTGCAACTGACACAGTGAAGGACCAAGAGAGGTTGGAAATGTTACCTGGTGGGAAGCAAGAGGAGAGGATGAGACACTCTTTAGGCACAAGTTAGAGATGAGTCTCGCCTGTAGTTTCTCCTCTTTCTTCCTTGATTTATTCTTCCTTCTTGGGAGTCACTGTTCCTCTAGGGGAGAAGGAAACACTGCTGGATATCTGAGGTCCCATCTCACATCATGTCTCCTCATGTTGGCCTCCCAGTATTACTAATAATTAATCTGGCCTCAACACCCCATTTATTTCCAGCTCACACTCGTGTCTCCATTAGTTTTCTCTTGATGACTCTGTGTGGGTTCCCAGAGCACCTAGCAAATGGTCTGTAGATCCTGCTTATTGCTTTGTGCACTAAGTCATTAGTAGCAGCAGTAATCAAAAGAAATTAGTGTATTAATCAGTTATTTTAAAAGCTGCCCATCTCCATCTCTGAATTGCCTGGTTTGTTTTGTCCTTTATGTACCTGTTTCTTAGATTGCTGTCTTTCCTTGATAGAAACTGCATTTACTTACCCACTGTCAAGAATGTCAGTGATACGAAGATATAAGCAGGCAATAATCTGTAGCCTCTATTGATACACTATTGTAATAAAAATAAATAGCACATTTAGCAGTTTACAAAAACCTCCCCGCCAGATGGTTTCTTCTGGCATTACTGATCTCTTTGTGGTCTTTGGCCTTATGTATATCCCATAAAGTTTTTCTGTACATTATTACACCTCTGCTTTTTAACTGTTGCTACTGTAAGAACAAACTAATCAGAAGTCTCTGAATGCCAGTCTAATAAAAGTGCATTAAGATGGATCATGGGAATGACCTGAATGCATAGGGGATTTATTGTATGAGTATGAGAAAACATCTTGGACTGTTTGTGACTAATATTTTTGTTTGATTTATGGATTCTGTCATCTTTTATAATCCTCAAATTAATAGAAAACACAAGGGTTTTAGCTTTACTAAAACAAAAACACTTTCCATTGGTAAGCTTTATCTACATTAGTTTTTCAAGCATTTTGAAAGTCCAAAGTTCCTGAATTTTTTGAGCTGGGTTATGATTTGCTAAAATAATAACGGACCCTGTGAGAGTGCAGGTTATTTTCTTTTATTTCATTTGCCCTAATATGCAGATCTGGTTTTGTTTGCTTTGGGTGGGTTAGTTTGTTTTAAAATTCAAGACCTGAAACAAAACGAGTTCTCGCTGCAAAATGTTAAAATTTGTGTTGTTTACAATAAAAAAAAGAAAGAAAAAGCTTTTTTTGACATGTATTTTGATTAAGTAATAGTACTATCTTATAAATGCATGAGATGGGTTACACAGGAATAGCTTACTCATTTCCAGTTGGAAATAATTTTGAAAGCATAGAGATAAGAAACATTGTCTGTGCAAGGAGAACACCTAGAATGAATAAAGAAGGAGATGAAGAAAGGCGAGGGGAACTAAAATCCATAACTTAAGGAAAACCCGACATTTAACGCCTAAACATATGTGTGCATGTAAAAGCATACCTTATAAAATGCTTAGTTTTCAGAACGATATAAAATTTTTTGACGTTTTTTGCCTGAAGGAATGTGCGAGAGATGTGAGACCATGTACCCCAACTGGCTCCTCTCTGTCTGGGAGGTGAGTTGTTTGGGATGACTGTGAATAGTGGGGTTGCTGCACAGAGCTGAGATGGGCTCTGCTATTGCACCATCAGTGAGCTCTTTGGTAGGTAATTGTGGTCTGGTTGAAGCTCAAGGGACTACTGGTCAGAACCAGCCCATCTTCCATTCTTTCTCATGGTTTTCTCCAATAAGGATCTTTCTATTTTGCTTTCTGCTGCCTGCCACATTTCCTGGAATAAGAGATCTCTTAGAATGCAATGCTCAGAAGTGAATATTCTGACTGTGCACAGATAAACACATGGTGAGATACAAAGCTAACTGCACGTTGCTAACTGCAACTTCCTCCTCTGGGCCAATGCTTGTCTTGTGCCAAAGGGATTGTAGGCTTCCAAAGAAGCTAAAATAAGAAATTGGATCGTTTTCAAGTGATTTAAAAAGTTTGTGGAGAAGATGAAAATCTACCATGTTTTCACGTGGGAATAAAAAAGAGAGATACTCTTTCATGTCAGCTTTTATTCAATGTTAGTAAGACATTCATCCTGTGAAGAGACCACTCTACCATTAACTATTGTTCAGGTTCTTCCATGTTCATCTCATGTCAAAGTTTACTAAAACAACCTGTGGAGATTAGACATTACTGTTCTCCTGCTATTATCCTGTAATTTCCAAATTCCTCTGATATAACAAAATTTACACACAATAAGCTGGTCCTGAAACTCATAGCAATATGTTGAACTGCAAAATGATGTTTTTTGGAAGGAAAGTTTTGTGGGAACTACTGTTGACTATTGAACCAGGAATAACTGGCTGCATACTGTGGAATGTCTTCAGAAAAGGCTTACATCACATTAAAAATGAATTTTCATTCGGCCTGGTTTTATCTCAATATTATGTGCTGTTGAGGCACATCAGTAAGGGAAGAACTTTGATTGTACAAATATTTATAGATATTTCAGAGTCAAGTGTAATAATGAAATTCCTTTTGGGCAGAAGCTTTTTATGAATCTCCGTCAGCCAACAGATATACCATGCCATGAGTTAAGTGCCAAACACACTATCTAAGATGTGGTGGTGAATTCATTGATTATCCTTGTCATTAGTCCTTATATCTGCATTGAAAAATGAGTTATAATTTGTTTGGGGAATTTTTCAGTAGTTACTAATTTTGCTGTCTTTATTTACAAAAGTTTAATGTATATTTATGCTGGATGTAGTTACTTTGTTTTGGAAAAAAATCAATAGCTTTAATGTCAGCACATCAGTAATGATATCTGCTAAATATTAAATGGTAGGTAAAAAAGCATGAACAAACAAAAACCAAACAAGTAATGGAATAATTTTGCATTAGGAACAGAGGGAAAAATAACATGGAAAATATTAGTAGGCCATTAGGCAATTAGGTATGTGGTATGTGTTCACTTAGCACTTCACTGTGCCCCTATGTAGTGAATAAAGACCAATCAGAACCCAGTGAAAGTAGGAAAACCTCGGGGAAAGGAAGGATTAATAGCATATGGAAGAAGGAACAGCTCTTATGTGGGGAGGGAATACAAAATCTGGTTGTTGTGTGAGGCACTCCCGTTATCTGAAAGGAAAGGACACACATGAATTTGTTCCTGAGACTCCGTCACTTATTTCAGTTGAGAATATAACCCAAGAAACATAAAATGAATAAGTCAGTCCTTAGTGAATTATTATCCTCTGGAAGTTTTTCTGCATTTCAAAGTTGAAGACGGTATTTGCACATGGGTTTTGGTTCTTCTCTACCCTGAAATAGGATGGAAAATGATGACAGAGTAGGGCACTTTGTCTCAGACACTTTTTTTTTTTTTTTTTTTTTTTTGAGAAGCAGAGGAGTCTCTGACTCAGAACATGTGATACAGAAAAGATCAGAGACTAAACCTCTGCTGTGGCCCCCAGGAAGTCCTGCTGCAGCCTTTTGTTGTTGTTCTGTCCTGGTAGCTGTCCACACTCACTCTGCATGGGTAAAAATGACAAGATGATGTGTAGAAACTGGAAAATCCAACTTAAGAAGTTCTTTCCAATTTTAGTGTTTTACCTACTCCAGCAATAGTTCCTACAGTTAATACTGGAGATGACTCTACAAAAGGTAATCCTATCTTAAGAACACATTTTGTATTAAAGAACAAAACAGATCAAAACCACATCGTATAGACAGAACATTAGAAAACACTGTGAAAATAATATGTAAAATTACTTTCAGGTCTCATTCTTCATGGATTCATTTTTGGCAGTGTAGGTTTTATTGTTGGTGGTGCCTTTCATTTGGGATTCTGTGTGCCAGAGGCTGTACTTGCATATAGTGAAATGAATGCTTCTACTGCAGAGCTCCTCCAGCCTCAGCACTGCTCTAAAAAGAATAATTAAGATAGTAATTTCCATTTCCTATCCCAGGGCAGATATAGTAATGAAACAGGCTGAGGATGACAAGTGATTCTAAGCTTTTCTTTAAAATAAGGTTCATCAAGCCTTAGTTTGAAAGAACACGGGTGGAACTTGTAAGACCCAATGACCGACATGCAAAAATGGGCTGTGCTTCAGTATTGCAACGCTGTGTGCCTTGCTAATGTATTCCATCTTTGCATACAGCTAAGAGGAGGTGCATGAAGCTGTTCCTCACATACCAACTGACATAGTTACTAGAGACTCAGACATCCCACTGAGCACAGCCATGGAGAAGACCCAGAACAAGGTGAACCTCTGTAGTCACTTCACAAGCACCAGGTGAAATTTAGTAGTTTTTTGGTAGTTTAACTGTAATTTTAAAATCAGCTTCTGACCACAGCTTAATTTCTCCTTAATTTCCGTTATTTTATCTTAATTTGCATTTCTTCAGCACCCCATTTAGGCCAAGAAAGATTTGTTTGGTGATTAATTTGAAGTAGGTGTAGGAATGCATTAGTTGGAGGGACAGCAGTATGTGCCACTCTCTGGGTTCCAGCCTGACCGGGACTTGACCCTTTTGTGCTTTGCTGAGTTTTTGTTTTTGATTTCAGTAAGTTTTGATGATGATGCTGTTCAGGAAACAGAGCAAAAGCCCATTGTTTTCTTAGATTATCTCCTCAGATGCACCCCTGAAGTATATTGCTTGGTCTGACTGAAGATCAACCACAAATGCTAAAGCAAATAATACTGTGGGAGCCTGAAAGTGTAGATGCCATTCAGAGTAGTCACAGACACTTTGATGTGGGCACTCACTATATTTCCTGCATTTCTTCACTCTAAACATGGTTTTGGCTTTAACTGTTTTCACCCAGCCTCTCAGGCCAGATCTCTGTCCCATTGAATGACAGTGGAAACACAGTGCACTCGATGATTTGGTATGTACTGTTCCATAACTTAGGCCACTAGTACCTAAAACAAAGGCATGGCCTTGGAAGGCTAAAACTGTCAAATGCTTACATGGGTCACTGGGGAGTTTGAAACTCTGGGATTAATTTCATTGGCTATAGAGACTGGTACTACCCAGTAATCCGCACCTCCAAACTCAGAAAATTAGGTACTTGACTCCGGAGTTTAAATCTGGCATATGTATAATTTGAGCCAATACAAGAGACTTGTTATGGCAGAGTAGCTGGGGATAAAGGAGTGGGAAATGCCTTGTTTTAAGGATATTATATCTTTGTAGTGGAGGAATTGAAAATACTTGCTTTCTGCCACACTGTACTATTTTCTTCATCTGTCCGTCCATTGAGCTGGTTAAAAACATGCTGTAAATCTATTTGTGCAGCAAACAGGATGATGTCTAAAAAGTTATGAATTGCCTATGTGCACCAATTCTTGACGTGCTCTTGCCAGCACTACAGTAGTCATTAGTATCTCCCATACTTTAGGTATTATTATCTCTTTTTCTCTCTCTGAAGGAATAATTTCTTTTCTTAGATCATGCACCATGAATATTTATCATCCCCATATTTGTTTGTTCCTTTTGGCGACTGTACTTCCAAGTTGCACCAGCCAGATGGGTTGGGATGGTCTTTGAAAATGCTGTGCAGGACATAAGAGACTTGAAGAATCCATACCACAATAAAACATTCAAAAGACCCACAGAGCCTTCTTTTTATTTTCATTAATTTTGTCTGTCTTACCACCTATGTGAAAGCTAGAGTAAAGCTTTTGTGGAAAATGGATGAGTACTGTTCTGGTGTCTCTACCTTAGTGGTCATCATGCAAAGCTGATATGGGTACTCCTCGTTGTCCACCTTTTCCCTCTAAATCTCTGTTGTGCCTGATGTCCTGACTGCACTAATGCCTCTACAGTGCCAGTGCCAGTGTGCCCATCTGCAAAACTACCAGATCTCTATTTGGAATCTCCTGTCTCCAGCTGTAGAGGCAGGAAAATCAAGGTTGTTGTGGGCAAATAGTAGGATTCGTGGAAGTCTAAACCTGAAAGAATTGGAAGGACTCTCAGAAAAGTGTAAGAATGACCCAGCAGAGTCACGCTGGCTCAAGCCCAAAGGTGTAGCAAACCTCCTTCATTACTCTGAAATCCTCTAGGAAATACCCAGAGCAAAATGTGGAAGACCTAAGGTTGGTCTGCCAAAAACTTCCACAGCACTTTTGAGTAGAGTATGGCTGAAAGATGGTTTGGTGGGAATGTAGTATGAAGTAGGATATGAAGCGAGGCAATAGCCTGGGAGACAGTCCAGTTAGAAAGGACACATGCAGGCAGCAGAAGAAGACCACAGTCTATGGTGGAGGGGAAAAGTCACAAGATAACTTGACATGTGGAAAACAATGTAGAATATAAACAAAAAAATTCATGAATAGAGAGAGGGAAAGGGGGTCACAGAGGATGTCCCAGCATAAGGGGCTTGATGTAAGGCAGGGCAAATTGGAAAGTACTATTTCTGCTTTACTTTCAACCTCATTTCCCATCAAGTGGCTTCATTGGCCAGTTTCAGTGGTTGGCTCTTACCTTTCACTGCAATAACCAGAGAAATGTGGTTAATGAACAGACTATCCATAATTTTATTTGTTTCCATCATGCCCTCTTACAGTCATCTCCTCTCAGAGAAGAAGAATCCTAGTCTGTCTGGAAGCCACTTCATATTTCTTCCTCATCTTCCTTTTTTTTGTTTTCTGGCTCCTTTTTGAGTGGCCTGCCAAGGAGAGGAAAGGACAGATAGACTAGAATGCATTCTGTATTTTGAATATTCACTTCTATGTTGTTTCCCTCTGTTCCATTCCTAGTCCTCCTCTGTTATTCAGAGGTCAATTACCACCTCTTTTAATAATGCTGAAGAAAAATTTTAGACTGAGTCAAAGCCCGAACCCAAAAAACACAGCCCATGAAATCTATTGCTTTGATTCTGGACAAAATATTATGTTCAAAACCATATAACAATTTCATAAAAGAATGTCCTTCACATCCATTTTCTTAAAAAGGAAAAAAGAAAGGAAAAGAGCTGTCAGGGTTAATTAAATGACATTATGCCATCAGCACGCAGGAAAGGTGCATAGCAACAAAGACGAGAATCTGATACAGAACTCACCACATTAGTTGTCTGCTCTGTCTGTAGGAGACTTGGACAGAAATTAAAGCACTCACATGGTAACTAATAATGAAGGATAGATTTATTAGCAGTGGTAATGGTCCTAAACTTTTAAGTTCTTAACATTTCAGGGACTGTTTAGATGTAGAGTTTTTGGCTGAGGTGCAGTTTGGAACGGTTTCTGACTTTGGTTTTTTCCTAGTGTTTGAAGGCATTTGAATTCTATTTTGCTGTAGGCTTAATAGACATGCATATACTACAAGGACAGGCAAACAAATACGTAAGTATATATGTAGAGAGATTGTATATAGTGAAAATTTGATGGTAGCCTTAAATTCATTGTAAATATCTCAGATGATATACTTCATAATTTTTCCTGAGCTAGAAAAATATTATAGTTAGTTTCCTTTCCCTCCAAGGAAAGACATGCAAAAAAGCAATCCCAGTAAGCATATAGTACTTCATAAAACTTTCCTAAAATTGCTTGTTTTTTCCTTTATAAAAATCACACAAAACTTTTACAAAATCCATAATAATGCAGAGAACTTACTCTGGTTAATATTATTTATACTAAAAGTGTGTTTGCCTGTATATTCTGGCAGTTGGTATATCTATCCTCTTCCTCAAGTTCTGTGAACTCACGCAATTATTCTGGTCAGCCATGTGTTAGGCAATTATCTTCTCCTGTGATGTCTTTGAGAAATGGTGTTCTGCTACTTACCCCAAAACTTCTGCAAGTCTCTCTCCCAGGAGACATGACAAAGTTGAGACTCATTGATCATCTTCTGGGATGAGGTGTCCATAACACAGCCTCTGACTGGGTCATTCCCAGATATTTAGTCTGCAACCTCAGGACCTAAAAAGAAGAGCCTCTTCTCTTGGACTGAAGATCTGTCAGGTAAGAAGAAGCAGAGACAGAGATGCAAATTAATATTCCCCTCAATAAGACAGGAGACAGGACAGGTTGGGATGGGGAATGAGTGAGCCATGGAGTCTGTTGTTTTTCTCCCATGTGGGAAGCTGCTCAACAATCAGGCTTCTTTGAAGTGTATCAAGATCACCACTCGAAGTAAAGACATTCTCACTATCCTAAACTCTACCAGTGGAATAAAGAACCTATACTGTGGTCCAAATAGCAAAACTGGGAAGAAGGAATAGGAACTGGACAGTCAGGGGCACGTGCATTTTTTTACCTGTGCATATCTTTGAGAAAGAGAATATTGGAAGAAAGTAAGTTTGTTTTCTTCCCTTCAGAAAGGAGAGTGTGATTAGAAATGCCTGTGTGGACAGTAAAATGGTTTTCATTTCTTCACTATCCTCCCACCCAGTAAACAAATTTTCTCATTTCTTTTCACCAACCCCATCTCAAACCTCAAAATTCTCTGCCATTCAATCCCCAATCCATCTTAAAATCACCTCCTAGACCTCCCATTCTTCCCTGTATAGAAACCTCCTCTGAAGCCTTGCACCCAGACACCGACTTGGCAGATGCCATAGTCCTCTTGTGTGTACCCATGCCTACTTTTTCTCCTGTTCTATAAGCTGAACACAAGTTGCACATATATCAAAACAAAGCTCAGAAAAAAAAGAGATGGCAACAGGAACATGTGCAGGATAAAATATATGTGCTGTAGCTCAGTGTTGTGAAAAATGTCTTCCTCCTCATGGGGCTCAACTCTGAGTTCAACATCTGCTAGGCTACTTAGCTCTTTAGTGGACACGGCATCATTGCTTTACCCAAAAGAATATCTTAGCATGAAAACAGGGTTATCTTACATTGATACTTGCTCAATATTTCTACCTCCTTTCTGGCAGTCTGCAGCCTAGGCACTTTTTAATTAAAGGTTATGTCTGTATCTTCCTGTTTAATCGCCCCTCGTGGACTTCCATTAATTTGTTTATTTATATTTTAAAGCTTTTTGATATTTTGACTTCTACAGCATGTGGCAGGAGGGAGTTCCACAGTTTTTCCTAAGCAAGAAACCCACTTTGGTCAGAAGTACAAACTTGACCTCCATCATGACGCTAGAACCAGGACTGCAATGAATGTATGAGGGAAGCCAAGTTCAGTTTTATCAATTTGTGGTCCCAGCTGTAGACTATGAAATCAAACTCATGGGATACAGAGGTAGTAGGTGCCAGACTATCTGGAGAGACCCAAGTCACAACCTTTCATTAAAAAAATTACCCTGTGCCTTAGCAATATTTGTCATGCTGTCTCCCAGCTACACTCAGCTGACTCCAAAAGCTAGTTGTTAAAGGAAGGCAAATATTTCTTTTCCCAAAAATAGTGAGATTGGGAAAAGGAAATGTCAACTCAATGCATGGCTCAAAAAACTTATCTCCTGGTGGGGTAACACAATCATGCAGCCACATAGTTGCTTCTTAAATGGTGGTAAAGAAGTGGCTTTTGTCAGTCACTTGGAAAATGTAACCACCTTATCAAGCACTGGTGAAGCTAATAAAAAGGGAGGAGTGTGTTGTCCTGAAATTCCTCAAAAATCCCTTCAAATATTTGTTTTATTGCATTTAGGCTGGATTCCTTTTAAAGTTCCCTGCTTGACCGCCCAGAGCATTTGTGTTCTCTAGTGCCTTAAATAACGGTTCAGATAGAAACTCAGATCTTAAAAGTTTTTTTTGTCTTTTCTGAGGGAAAATGTGAAGACAAACAACTGCCTAGGATAAGCTGTTTCTTATCTTCATCTTGTAAAACTCCTCCAGGAAAGCTAATTGCAACATGTGAGACAGGGCAAAGAAGCACCAGAAATGGAAAGGAAAAAGAGGCCTTGAAACCCACAAGCAGTCAGAGGAAAGTCCTGGCCTTTATAGTTCCCATCAACAGCAGGAGAAGCCTGGAAAAGGTTGTACAGTGAAATCTGTGGCCCTGTGATTCATTACTTCGATGGGAGGTTTAACATAGCACAGGAGGCTGAGCAGCCCCAGCATTTCTGTGCCTGGGACAGAGCTGCTTGGTCTCATGGCAGTTGGACGGCGCTCCAGGATCACAGTCTTTCCCAGGCAGCAGATCTGAGCTTTAAGTACCTAGACTTTTCTGAAAAAAAACCTGACCCAACAAACAAACCAAACCACAAAACCGAATCCCTACTGACAGGGTTGCAGCCTCCCTGCTGCACCTACACCCTGGCATGGCATCCAGAGCTGGGGTCCCTGTGACAGCAGTTGGGAATCATGGCATCGAGGGACAGCAGAAGGCTACTAATAAAATAAAAAGCGGGTTTATTTCAAGTGCTGTCAGCAATATGGTGGTTACAGCAATACATGTTTGTGGACCTTCCCCCAGGACATTTTTGTCTGGTGTGAGTAGCCTTGTGTTGTTTCCTGGCTGGCAGTTAGGTGAAGTGCAATTGCATTATGGTGTTATTTTCATTTGCATCTTTGAAACCTCAGGTGGTATGACATATTTCCAGCAGGAGATAAAGGGTGGTGATTTTTGAAAATCATCTTGCTGTGAGGATAACTCTGGAAGAAATCACCCTGAGTCAAACTTGGGTGCTTGAGAGCTCTCAGCATTGGGGACCTTGCCAGAGAGGGCAGAGGGTGGAATTCAATGTACAGATTCGCAGGGAAAATCAATTAATATATTTCCCTTGTATCACAAGATTTTTTTCCCCAGATTTACAGCATGTTCATTTTAAAACAAGATATTGAAAAGATATTTTCCCTTTTACTTATGTGTGAGGATCCTAGTCCCAGGTTTTCCCTTTCGCCTTCAAGTGCTGCTGATGAGCCAGACAGCTGAAGGAGGAGGTGTGAACTTGGGCAAACCATTAATATTGTGGTGCTTCTGTTTTCCCTCTTGTATGAAAAGACCATAGCAATTCTTACCTAGCTAACAGTACATTGAGGGGATTATTATTTTCCAAGGACTGGTGATCTTGATCACTGTCTGCTGAATCAGTAACAAGCCTTCCACACTTTTTTGTGCTTTTCTGTTTGTTTTAGTTTTGTTTCTCTCTTTTTTTTTTTAAATTTTGTTTTTCCTTTATTCAAGCCACTTCAAGTTCCTGCAGAACTTCGTAGCCCTCTTTTACTTTTCACCTTTAAAATTTTCCATTTTAGGTCATCATTTTTAGTCTCCATTTCAGCCCCTACTCAGTCTGAATGTGCAGTCTCCTCCAGTTCCACAGACTCTGTACCTTGTCCATTTACTCCCACTGTGGATCGTGTCAGATTGCTTTGAGAAACACCCAGTCCCCACGATGGTGCACCATAGCCCCTTCCCTAGCCCAGCAGTAACATCCGCAAAGAATTCCCCTCTGCTAGTGAGCCATGGTGACCTCCCCTTCCTGAAGCCATGCTGGCTATTTTCTGTTAATCTGCTGTTTTCCAAATGTTCTCCCTTTTGACTCTTAAAAGAGTTTCAAAGGCTTTTGCTCACAACTCATGTCAAACTGACTAGTGTGTAGTTTCCTACTATGCCTCTATAGGTTCGCTTTTAAAGTTATGCCATTACACATTAGTCATCCTTTTTCCTCAGAGACCACTTCTGAACTCGGTAAACTTATGAAAACATCTACCAAAGTCTCTCCAGTTCCTACTGTTATTCCGTTCAGTAGTCTCTGATGGCCGCAGCACCAGAGTCCCAAAAGCCGGTCCTGTGGAAGGTCCCCAGGCACATGTCTCATCTTTGAGTTCAAAGGGTACATCTAGAGGTGCCAGAGGAGTTATTCTGGCTTTGCACAACTGTTAGTGACCCCAAAGACTGTTCAGAGAGCATTTGAAATACAGTTTCTGGTATTATGAACACAGCAGCCCCCAGAGAGGTGCTGTAATTTACTCTGGGTCTTCAACTACATCACAAGGCAATAGCTAAATATCAGTTCCTTAGCAGGACTCCAATGTTGCTTTTTCTGTCCAAGTAATTAATTTACCATCTTCTCTTGTAATTATTTACATCCATGACAATTTGAATTCTGCCCTTTGGTGACATCAAAAGGAGGAAAAAATCATTGTCACCTGAGACCTTTGTCAGGTTTTTTGCTTTCTCTACTTCTGCAATTTCCTATAGCCTGTTCCCACATTCACTATGTATTTCCTGAGTTTATTACATGTGTTTTTGGAGGAATCACCATTCCTATGTTATGCCTGACGCTACTGAGATGTTCTCTTGCCCTTAATTCAAATGGACTTGCCACATGGGATTTCCATATCAATGTTGTTTCCTATCTCAGTATTTACACTTCTGCTTTTACAAATAAATATTTATATTCTACAAGATATTTTCCCCTGGTATTTTCAAATATAAATTAATTTAATAGATGAACCTATGAAGCAATAAGGGGGTATAAATACAATTGTAAAATTTATAGTAATGGAAGAGGTTTGGAAACATGCACTTTAAATTTGGGATCAGTGGGAGAAAGGAAGAAAAGCAGAATGTCCTACTACAGAGATTGATAATGAAAAATTACTTTGAATGTGGGTTTTTTTACTGAAGGATTAGCAAGGATTGCATACTGGATGTTAAAGGAAACTCATTTTCCATCTATACTGCAATAACTTCTTTTTATTGCTTAGCACAGATAAAAAACATCTTGACATTATTCCTTTTAGTTCCTCAGGACACGAAAAAGCCCAGTATTTTCCAGACTAGCATAGTCTTGGGTGTCCTGCATCTGCCTTCATGGAATTCAGTAGATGTTTACGTGTCTTACCTGTAACCTGTCCCAACACCACTTTTTGAGGAATATATTTGGAAATTGTTTGTGCTCTGTGATTCTGTTTATCTTGTACTAAGCCAGCAGTGATTGCATGGCCTTTGAGGACTTTCTCTATTTTTGGATACATTTCTGTACTTCTAGGTAGTTGGGGAAGGCAGGATGTTTGTCCTTTTTTTGCTTCTGTTTTTGGTAAAACTCAGTTTGAGTTCAAGGCCAGATGGAACATGTTCTTGGAAGAAAAACCAATGAAGACTATTAAATACACAAGCACCATATCCTAATCAAGAACTCCCAAACTGAAAATAGTGGAAGAGTGGGACATTACTAATGGGAAATTTCAAATATGCCTGTCTTTCTTTGTCTTCTTTAGGCATCCATTCAACTACCACAGGTGGAGAAAGCATAATGTGTTCATTGGCCCTTTGCTGTGATACAGAATGCCTTACTGTCATTTATTTTAATGCAAATTTTTTCTGACAACACAAAATGGATTTTTGTTTACCTGGTTACTGCTCCCCCATAAGGAGAGCAATTCAGGTGCTTGGCAACACTGTAGATGTGTCCAGAGACATTCAGGGTATTTCGACAGGGCGGTAAAATGTAATGAAAATCTTCCTTTGGAAGTTAGAGCCCAAGAGGATGATCTACAAGAGACTTGTGCTCTTCTGGGGAGGCAGTAGGAGGCCAGGTGGGTCACCTGCAGGTGCCAATGATGGTTTGTCTATTTAGGCACTCAGATCTCACCTAAAGGCTTTCGATGTAGTCAAGAAAAATACGTATGCTAAAAGGTGGGATTTACCCAGGGTGTCTTAGATATGCACCTCCAGATGGAGTAACTCACCCAGATCATGTATCTGCCTCTTGGTGTTAGAGGGATTAGAGGGCTCCTGGATAACTACCTAGAGATGCAAAGTTTTGAGACAGGAATGCCACACACCTTTTCTTTTGGCTCCTATCTTCTATCAGGGTCAACTCTGTTAAGAAAAGAGAAAGAAACAAGCATCTGAACTCTCAGGCCAGACTCATATGTTGCCTCCCTGACACAGCAGTCCCACCTGGTCACTCTAACCCCACTCTGGCTGGCCAGATATGTGACCATTCCTTCCAGTTAAAATGTGTAGATGTGAAATCCCACCAGGTAGCATCAGTCAACAGAAAATGTTGGTTTTGGCAGCATATATTATCAATATACTCACTGAATCTTTCCCAAAAACATTGAATTGGAACTCTGCTCTAGGGTCCCACTTGTGATGATACATGTACCTCTTTTTTAAATGACTTCTTCACTGTCAGTCTCTTCTTCTCCTATATATATATACATATATAATTCCCTATATACATATATATATATATACATTCAGAAGAGATTTTTCCTTCTTATTTTCAGCAGCTGAATGGAGACAAACAATAGAACAGAGACCTTAAAGAACTTTTAATGCACTGCACGCTACCTGCAGCCACCTCTTCAATAAAAGTGAGATCTGCTTCTGGTTTGTATCCTTATATGGAGTTCCAGTTTCCAAATCCTCCTTTCAGAGACTCCCTGAACCTGGGATGGTCACATTTTTTGCTGCTAACTCTTCCAAATTCACCATCTGGCACTTCTCAGTGCTGGAGAGTCAAGATAGTTGTCAGCAGCAATGCAAATCATTGTTGTTTTGTTAAACTAACCTATAGTACATGCCCTCCTTTTTTTTTTCCTTTTCTCTTGCTTCCAGAGGGTGTAAATAATAATGTTTAAAAATGAATAAACACACATGCAAAGACATATAATATCTCAGTCACATTCCAAAGCCATTGCTCAGGTTTTTCATTCATTTACAATGCCAATAAAACTCCAACTGAGGTGAATATGATTTTGATGGACTAAAAATTGAGTCAAATTTGCAGGAGAAATTTGGCAGAAATTTGCAACAGCAGCACTGGCAATCCAACTCAGAATGCTCATTCAAAAGAAAGCTGAGCTGCCATTTGTGGCTTGGAAAAAGAAGTCTATTTTGAGGACTTGGATTTTTTCCTCCCGTCACTGTATCCCTTCTCAGTAGCAGCACAATCATTAGCAGTTACAGATAAAGGTCTGAAAATCTTGTCACACCTGCTACCTTTCACAGCAACGATGAGCAATACACCTCTGGCAAACTAGTCAGTTCTCTAGCATCAGACAGACAGGGAGCCCAATGGATATCTTTGCTTTCAGTCATTTTGGTCAGTGCGAGGGCTGGTTCATTCATTGGTTTGGTCAAACAGCAGTGATTCCGAATACCATGTTTGCTAACTCCCTTGCAAAAAGGAAGATTCTTCAGGAAAATCTGTTGAGGACAGGCTCATAGTGGAGGTTGTGTTTAGCACCTGTGGGTTCCTGCTGCCTGTGACACTGTGAATTAGCTTGATGAGGCACTGCAGAGTGCTGGAGCTGCCACCCTTTGTCCCCTGGGACTGTCACTGCGCAAAGTTTTGATCTCCTCCTACCTAACAGGCAGATGAGATTGTGTTCTCAGATACAAATCTTTGTTAATTATTAGCAGAGATATTTTTAAAAAAATTAAATAACAAAATTTAATCTTGGAGGAGTGTGCACTGCCAGAGAAGCAGTTAAGGATCTGTCTGGAGATCTTTGAAATTTCCTGTTAGTGGGATTTCCACGCTGATACAATCTAACACTTTTTGGGGACTGTGTACTTCTGTTCTCCTAGGATATCAAAATTATCAATCTCTTGATTATAATATTCATGATAATCAAGCAGACCAGAAAGAGCACTAAAATGTAATTTAATTTAACCATTTCCACTTTCGTATTTCCAAAGTTGCTGATACAATATCCTGGTGCAGTATATCCTCTCATTAGCTCTCCATTTTGCCTTCACATGCTGGTCTCTACGTTGTTTTCCCTTTTCTACTTTTTTCGGACCCATGGGTCTCATTCTGACCTAAGGTCTACCACTATAAATTCAAAGTACTGCCACTTGTTTACATGTTTGCACTGGTACAAATCACAGCAGCCTCCAACCCTTGGCATGGCTTATGTTCTTCCTGGTGACTTTTCTGTTATGATCTCTCTGTGCCCTGTGACTGATTGCTGCAGCTCGCTCCTGCCAGATCCTCAGGTTCCTCCACCCAAATCATCCTCTGATGACATTCCTGCTAACGAAGGGTATATGCTGCAGACTGCCTTCCTCCTGTGCCTCTGCCCCATCTTCCCTTTATCCCACAAAAGGGAAACCTTGAGAAGGAATACAGTAAAAACCATGGGAGACACAGGGAGGAGGAGAGAGCCTGAGGTTCAACAGCTCCAAACTAATCTGTCAACAAAATCTCATTACAGTAATACATGATGTCTCTCATTGTACTACCAAGGCAAGCCCATCCTTGCCCCACATTGTTTTGCTACCAGAACTTTTTTCCCTGATCCCACCACTTCCTTCCTAATGCTGGACAGTCACTGTCTTTCCCTGTCCACTTGGGGAGAGGTAGGGAGCCAGAGGAGCCCAGAATCCCCATACCTAACTAGTGGGTTTGTGGTTCTAGACAGAGGAGAGGAGTGAAACGAGTTAATGTGGCAATTTTTAGAGCTGAGTATGGTGCACATTGTTGCTCTCAGCTTTTGTTCATGCAGTTCTTAGTGCTGAGTAATACCTCAGTTTTGTATCACTGCAGCTACACATTTAGCAGCTGCCTTTACAGCTTCAGACTGCAAGATACAGACTGACTGACAACCAGTAAAGAGAGGATCCAGCTTCTTTTCAGTAGCATAATATCTTTGGCACCAAATGTGTTTTCTATTTCACATGGTCACACATCATATTCAAAATGAGTGCCAGGCTCTGTGAAAGTTTTCTGTTTTGCACCAGAAGATCCTGAATGTAACAGGAAAACCTTCCCAGCCTGCAAGGAGCCCTGGTGATTGCTCTGTGAGGCCAAAAGGGGAAGTGTAAACCCGATGAGCTAAGGGGTTTCTCCCTTTGTCTTCAAGTCGCACCAACTCTCTGATACCTGATAGTAGATTTTTTCACTTAGCAAAACCCATGAGTAGCAGAGGGCAAGCACTTTTAAACATGGTATATTTTTCTCATTTAATTAAAAATTTAAAAAAAACATCAAACATTAGTGAACCTCAAAAAGGAGTGAGCTGAACAATTTTTAAAACGGCTTATCATGCTCACAAGCCAAATGACCTTTGTGGAGGAAGCCAAGAAATTGATGAAAATAGCTGTTTAGTTTTGTGTTCAGTATGAGCATCTACTTCAAAACCTCCTAAAGAGAACACACACGTTCTGATCCAGTTGTTGAACACAAGAATTTATTAAACTTTTATTTCTTGGGTTATGCATCCATGAAATACATGAATGCACCATTTGGTTGAAAGTTTATGAATTTGGTTTATGAAAGGGCTAATGTTTTTTGAATCTTACATTACCTAATGGTTAAAGCTAATCCAGAATGTTGCTGAATATGTCTGAAGCCACAAGTAAAGTTGTTTTTATGTCTGGCCTTTTCGGGAAGGTAGACTGTCTTGTTTTTTTAGACTATACTAGATAGAAAAACCTGTTTTCACATATGAGATTTGGACAGACAGTTTCCGGCTTTCTTTTACTGCTGTTGTCTTAGGTTGCATATAGATTTAAAAAAAAAAACCAAACCAAACCAAACAAACAACAACTCAGACTGAATCCTGCAATACAAACAAAAGGGCCTAAAGGATGCAGAGAGATATATTGTGATTTATTGTTCCCTGTAATTTATAATTATGGTATTCTTACTGTCTCAACTATCAAGATATTGCATTAATGTATTTTGAGAAGATTGGCACATGAGCTGTGTGTGCATCCACATAAATATTTTTTGACTTTTAATGCAAGGGTATGGAAAAGCTAAGATGCCGCTGAGATAAGACATCAGTGCTGTACCTGGAAGAAACTTCTGCAGACCAAACTTGGGCCAGTTTCCAGTTTTATTGAAACCAGATGCCTTTTCAGCATTTAGCTCCAAAATCTGTGGTGCTTTGTCCAATCTGTGACCCCCGGGAACTGCTATCACCCAAGACCCACCATGGGAGGGTGTCCCTGGGGCTGCTACCACAGTGGTGCAGAAATGATGGGCTTGGTGCAAAAGTCTTGCTTTTTGTGTAATTTGTAAGAGCATTTAATTCCATGGGAGATTTCTCTGGAGGAGATAGCAACTGCAGTCTCTCTGGATATTGGAGGATGTGTCTGGACAGATGTTTGGAGACAGATTAGCATGAAGCCCTTTGCAGTCCCCTTAAGACACCTTGCAAGACCCAAGGCTGAAGTGACACAGGGCTTGGGAGGGATCCCTGTGGTGCCAGAGCTTCCCTCCCAGCCCTGCAAAGGGTATCCTAGGGCAGGGGAAGGCACTGGCCTGACTTGGCTTCTCCCAGCTGCCATATGGTTCCTCAATGACTGTGTCCAGCTGCCACAAATTAAGGCTGTCCCTCGGCCTCAGACTGCTGGAGGCTACCCTGGAACTGGGCAGGGAATCAAAGGAGTGCATCCGACTGACGCCCCAACTGTACTCTGCCGTGGCAACTGCTGAAGTCTCTGTACTTAGTTTGGGATGTTTGTATTTGTATGCAACAGAGCTGTCCAGTCCAGCAGTACTTTCAAGGCTGAAAAAAATGTTGGTTAACTTCTCCCCCCC